>VWYP01017345.1:57098-142874 GCA_013400435.1 Pycnonotus jocosus | reverse complement strand
GCCACCATCCGCCGCCCCGGCCCTCGCCGGAGCTGCCGGTGGGCAACTCTCCCTCCCTCTCTCCCGGGGCCGGGGCCCCGGGCACCTCCCGCGGCGGCGGAGGAGCGGCGGGAGGTCGCGCCCGTCCCCAGCCCGGCGGGGGCAGCGAGGCACCCTGGGCAGCGTGGAGCGGCCTCGGGAGTGGCGCGATCCGGTTCCAGATCTTTAAGCGGAGGGGCACCGAGGAGCCAGAGGCTCGCGGTGCTGCCGCTTTGAAGCAAAGCCATTAGTGGGGCTTCGCACTTGAGCTGTTTAATTATCAATTAACTGTCCTGCTGACTGTTTGTTATCTTGTTTTCATAATTGCATGGAAAAGAAGGCCCATGTGGCAAAGATCAGAAATGCGATGCAGCTGGATACCAGTGGTGACCATTGGTGTTAAAACATCCTAGGTTTGCATGCTTGTTGAAGACTCGTTTGAATGAAAAGCTCTATGTTGGCTGGTATAGTTTACATGTCTTTATTGCAGATCTTCTGTACACGTCTAGCTGAAAGCCTTCCCCACAGAATTTTTCCTACCAAAAAGTGATTCTGACAGAAATAAGGTTTGTAAGGTGTTGCTGTTAATGGGATTTCGAAAGAACCAAAGAAATAGTAGCAAAGTTTTTCTGGTATCAATAATTAATCAGTGGCCAGAGCCTGAACGATTGTGTTTTAATGACTCGCTGAAGTAGCCTGACTGTAAAGTGAGAGGTGATCAGCTTTGCTCGTGGATGTCCCATCAAAATATGTGTGTTACTCCTTGTCAAGCCAAAGCCTTCAAAACACTGACTGTGTTTCCAAGTAGGACAGTAAAGGTAAATAGCTTGGCAGCAAGCACTAGTCCTTTGAGAAAAGTACTTCACAAAGTATGCAACCAGTGATGGGTTTCAGGCTTTGAGCTGCTTTTAATTCACGCATGTCTGTGTAGATTGTTAGATGTTCTGATAAGGTCTGTGTATCTCTGTTTTAAAAATAACACAAATGCAGTAATTACTAGGAGAATTTGACTGCGTAGGGAAACTCAGTAGTAAGTATTACTGTGTAACAGAGCGTGTGTGTGGAGTGAAGCTGGTGGTTAAGTAGTTTTCAGTCTCAAATCGATGTGCTACTGCGTGTGCTGTGGCATCTCCAAAGTCTGGCATCTGTGCTTGAAGACTAAATGTAACTTGTGTGGGCATTGTTTCCGTAGCATAGCCCTGCTAGCACAGAGAGGGAAAAGCAACTTACTGTGGAATTGAATTAAATAAAAACTTTTATATAGTGAAAAGGTGCTGGCCTCTTATGGTAGTGTTTGTGCTTCTGTTGAAGAATAGTTGCTGAACTTGCTGGTAAAAATACGTCTTGGGTCTGCAAGCATATGGATGTTAGGATCCTTGTTGAATTTCTACCTTCCTCCCTACAGCCTCTGACAGTATGAGACCTGACTTGTGGTATTTAGCTTTTTCTTCTTATTATTTTTTTTCCACAGCTAATTTTGGAACTTTCATAGACAACACTAAACTGAGAAGAACTAGTTAGATGGCTCTTACTGAGGAAGCTGCATGAAACAGAGATATTCACTAAACCTATCCATGAGGGTGAGAACCCAGAATCAGGCTTTAAGCAGGGTTGGCTGTGGAAGAGCTGTGAGAACTGTTTAGGGTTCTTGCCCTGTGTTCCGTCTCAGAAATCATCGAGTCTTTGGAGGGATGCAGGAGAAGAGTGCAGCTCAGCAGGTACTTCACAAAGGTGAACGTGAGACCCCAGAGACTGAGAGAGTTATGAGCTCTGCTCCTGTTCTGTCTCACTAGCAACTGCGTGAAAAGAGGGGCCTAACTATGTTTCAGAACTGCACTGGACAGCGAGGGTCTGAATTTCATTTAGCNGTTAAAACATCCTAGGTTTGCATGCTTGTTGAAGACTCGTTTGAATGAAAAGCTCTATGTTGGCTGGTATAGTTTACATGTCTTTATTGCAGATCTTCTGTACACGTCTAGCTGAAAGCCTTCCCCACAGAATTTTTCCTACCAAAAAGTGATTCTGACAGAAATAAGGTTTGTAAGGTGTTGCTGTTAATGGGATTTCGAAAGAACCAAAGAAATAGTAGCAAAGTTTTTCTGGTATCAATAATTAATCAGTGGCCAGAGCCTGAACGATTGTGTTTTAATGACTCGCTGAAGTAGCCTGACTGTAAAGTGAGAGGTGATCAGCTTTGCTCGTGGATGTCCCATCAAAATATGTGTGTTACTCCTTGTCAAGCCAAAGCCTTCAAAACACTGACTGTGTTTCCAAGTAGGACAGTAAAGGTAAATAGCTTGGCAGCAAGCACTAGTCCTTTGAGAAAAGTACTTCACAAAGTATGCAACCAGTGATGGGTTTCAGGCTTTGAGCTGCTTTTAATTCACGCATGTCTGTGTAGATTGTTAGATGTTCTGATAAGGTCTGTGTATCTCTGTTTTAAAAATAACACAAATGCAGTAATTACTAGGAGAATTTGACTGCGTAGGGAAACTCAGTAGTAAGTATTACTGTGTAACAGAGCGTGTGTGTGGAGTGAAGCTGGTGGTTAAGTAGTTTTCAGTCTCAAATCGATGTGCTACTGCGTGTGCTGTGGCATCTCCAAAGTCTGGCATCTGTGCTTGAAGACTAAATGTAACTTGTGTGGGCATTGTTTCCGTAGCATAGCCCTGCTAGCACAGAGAGGGAAAAGCAACTTACTGTGGAATTGAATTAATTAAAAACCTTTATATAGTGAAAAGGTGCTGGCCTCTTATGGTAGTGTTTGTGCTTCTGTTGAAGAATAGTTGCTGAACTTGCTGGTAAAAATACATCTTGGGTCTGCAAGCATATGGATGTTAGGATCCTTGTTGAATTTCTACCTTCCTCCCTACAGCCTCTGACAGTATGAGACCTGACTTGTGGTATTTAGCTTTTTCTTCTTATTATTTTTTTTCCACAGCTAATTTTGGAACTTTCATAGACAACACTAAACTGAGAAGAACTAGTTAGATGGCTCTTACTGAGGAAGCTGCATGAAACAGAGATATTCACTAAACCTATCCATGAGGGTGAGAACCCAGAATCAGGCTTTAAGCAGGGTTGGCTGTGGAAGAGCTGTGAGAACTGTTTAGGGTTCTTGCCCTGTGTTCCGTCTCAGAAATCATCGAGTCTNTTTTTTCCACAGCTAATTTTGGAACTTTCATAGACAACACTAAACTGAGAAGAACTAGTTAGATGGCTCTTACTGAGGAAGCTGCATGAAACAGAGATATTCACTAAACCTATCCATGAGGGTGAGAACCCAGAATCAGGCTTTAAGCAGGGTTGGCTGTGGAAGAGCTGTGAGAACTGTTTAGGGTTCTTGCCCTGTGTTCCTTCTCAGAAATCATCGAGTCTTTGGAGGGATGCAGGAGAAGAGTGCAGCTCAGCAGGTACTTCACAAAGGTGAACGTGAGACCCCAGAGACTGAGAGAGTTATGAGCTCTGCTCCTGTTCTGTCTCACTAGCAACTGTGTGAAAAGAGGGGCCTAACTGTGTTTCAGAACTGCACTGGACAGCGAGGGTCTGAATTTCATTTAGCCAGAGGGCTGCACTGTTTGGTTAAAGGTCTGCCTGGGGACAAGGGCAGGAAGTTATCTCTATGTGGCAGATGGGAGGGGTGAACTGATCAAGCAAACTGCTGGCATCACTTAGAAAGGTATTTATGTAAAAATCTGAGGGCTTGTGGGGTGAAGGGTGATGAACGTGGTGCTGGTGTTGAGGTCACAAGTCAAGGTTGGCACCTTGCAGTGGAGCCATACCTGAAGCAATGGGAAAGGGCAGAGCTGTGAATGGTCTGACAGTAGATGGCAGAAGGTTTTAACTGGGCAGGGGGCTGTGGAGGGATTCAGCAAGGTTTTCTTGTGACAGTCTGTCATAGCTGACACGGTGGCAATCCTTGCAAAATACAGATGGCTAGGGATGCATCAAAGGTGTTTCAGCATTTCAAAACAGAGCAGGGGGTGGTGGTTTGCTTGATACTTGTCTTGATTTCAAATTGAAATACTGAGCCTTGAGGAGAATAATGGCGTGCTAATAAAAAAAACTGAATGTGTTTAATTAACTTTCCTTGAGGATAAGCATGGATTACTGTGAGCTCTCTAAATCTTTGATAAGTATTTTCATAATTTTTTTTTTTCACTGCTCTGGGTTAGTTGAGTTTGCCTTTGGAAAATTACTTTTTAGATATCAGATAAAGTATGCCAAAGTCTTGATCTCCTAAATTGCTGACCTTTATGGACCTTACAAACCATGGTATGCCATGTTTGAAAATTGGAAACATTCAATCTTTTGTCTCACCAAGCTCTTCTACAGCTGCATGGAAATGCTTTCATCCTTTGTTACCAGTAACACCTTTCAAGAGGTTCTAGGTAGCCCACATTCAAAAGGCTTAATTTGAGAAAGGATTAGAATTTGGTATAAATTAACAAATTTTTATAAATGATGAAATTTATGTTGCAATTAGCTGCTAAATATGACTTTGAAGGCTGGTGCTATGACAATTTTCTTTAATGTGTGTAAAAGTATTTGCAGTGTAAAAATTTGGTACGTAATTCCTTTCTAGTAAAGCCACGTGATGGTGACCTGAAGATCCCCGTTAGTGCGTTCCTTTGGCCTGTGTGGCTTTGGCTTGGTAAAGGCCATACACCAACATCTGTATGAACTGAATTAATTTACTCCGCCTCCATTTTCTACTGGCATGGTGTCCCCTGACCATGTATCTCCTATCTATTATGTTCTGTTTAGCTTAGGTGGTAATTATTGCCAAATATAATTAGTACTAGTTAAGCACTGTTTTAATAGCTGTCTTCATGGATTAGAGAAGACATTGGTTGTATTATTAAGGAAATAAATGTAAATTTCATCCCAGAAGTAAGAGGATGAAGTAAGAAACATGCCTAACACCTTTATTTAGTTATTACTGAGAGTTTATTAAAGCAGATTGAAATTTTCTAGCATATGATATTCTCTGACACCTAAATGTGAATTCACAGGTTATTGCTCGTTCACCCCACCTCCCTTCAAAAAGAGGTGCTCTCTTACCTGCAGCTCTACTTTCTCCCTCGTGACCCTCTGCAGAAGATATTAATATTGCTGAGATGACATAGGAATTAAACAAGGGAATGGATTTCTGTCAGGTTAGCAAGATGTATTGGCTATCTGTGCAGCCATTTAGCTTGCAGAGCTAGCACAGGGGCAGTGAAATTAGATTGTTGGACACGTACAGAGCTGGTCTGCCCCTGCTAGTGGTGTGCTGTCAGGTTGGCTCAAGTGTATAATAAACCTTCACTCTACAATTTACTTGTTAACTCAGACTCTCCTGATATTAGAAATGCCTGACTTCACTTAGAGCTGTGCACTGAAAAGAGAAGAGGTTACAAGTTTCAGAAGGGAACATTCCAGCTGGAGAGAAGACAAAAAAAAAAAAAAATCACGGTAAGTGTGATTGGTGAAGGCAGCGGAGCAGACTGTGTAGGGAGGCTATGGGATCTCCCATCGTTGGAGGTATTTAATACTTGACTGAACAAGTCCCTGAACAACCTGATCTGACTTTGAAATTAGTTCTTTTTTGGTCAGGAAAATGAGCGAAGTAGGTCCAGAGGTCTGTCTTAGGCTATTCTATGTGGTATGGCTCTTAGAAAGTTCAAAGAACATTTGAGCAAAGGCTTTTGCAGAAGAAGTCCATTATTTAAAAGTTTGTAAATGTTCTGACTGTGGTCTGTTTCAAAGGGTGGGTGTTGGGGGGGGGGGCGGTAATGTGGATTCTCACATCATTACCTTTTCAGGATACCACTTAGTTTGTGATGTATCCTGCTATTCTGAGGGAGATTTCAGGCTAAAGTTGGGTAGTCTGACAGTAGTCCTACAAACTTCACTTTCAGATGTTCAAATAAGCTTACAGAATAAGAGCATAAGGGAGCACATTAGTAAGACCAGATAATTTTTGCAATCAACCATGACAGTTTGTATGGTTGGCTCTTTTTGGCTTGCCTTTCTTGGAGATCAGGCCTGTTGTGGTAAGTGTATGAAATTGCCGGGAAATAAACCCTCTTGCCTTCTAGCTAGTCCTCAGAGATCAGAGGGGCTGGGTGCAGCAGATAAGCTCAATTTCTCACCTATAACCAGTTAGTCACTAAAGTCTGGTCACATTGAATAAGAGCTTTCTTAGCTTTGGTTGTGGAGTCATGAATAGTCTGTTTTATCGGAGCAGCAGATTATAGGTTCTTGTTACATTGCTGAAAACGGCACTAGACCTACAAAATATAAGTGCATAACTCTGTGTACAGGTGTTCCCAGGTAAGTTCCAATGCAGCCAGAGACACAAATCTTACCACAGAGTTGTGTCTGCCTTGGAGAGAGGAGAGGAGCAAGCCCATGGATTTGTCTGTAGAGTGGGGTTGTATTCTTGTCCTTCCATAGTGGAGAATTTCAAATATCATTTTATACTTCTTGGACAGATGGATGAATGACTGTAGTTAAAAATCATTGGCTGCCTGTTGCTGCCATCATAGATGTAGAGTGGGGGAACATCTGTTTTCTCATTTTCATATTGGTGGATGTGGTTTTTAATATATAAACAAGGGGTTAATGAGGTTTACCTCAAATGAGGTAAACCTTTGGTTACCTTCATCAAACTGAGCTACCTATCTTGTGGCTAAAAGAAGACAGCACAGACCTGTGGTTCTTCAGAGTGCTCCACCACACTGCTGAGGCAGCAGTGGTGGCCATCGCACCTTCTCCAGTCTTTACTCCCCTCATTGTCTCCTCAGAGGAACAGATCCAAACCAAGGCTTGTTGTGCACAGTGAAGGGGCAGTGAGGGCTGGCACAGAGATGTGGGTGCTTTGCTGCTCTTCACTGAGACACCATTGGGCTGTGGGGCCTCTGCTTCAGCCCAGGCACCATCCAGTACCGAGTCTTGCTCAAGCCCAGGTGCAAGATGAGCAGGTGGCCTAGCTTGTGGTTGTGCTCAATCAGCCTCATCAATTCTCCACTGTCTCACATCTTGACATAAGCCCCCAGTCTGTTCTCCACAAAGGCCATGGCAATCCTTATTCCATAAGGAAGTTCAGTTTGTTGTTGCAATTTGTCTTCATTGTGAGGCAATTTTTCAGACTCTGAAGCATGGCTCATAGTAAGGGTGAAAGAGAAAGATGGAGTAGCTCTGCTTTTGTTATGGCAGGTTGCCTGTTGGAAGAAATCAGACAAATGAATCATTCCAATGCTGAGAAGATTTGTGGAAGTCCTCCAAGTTGTCACCCATGAAACAAGCAGGATGTGTGCTGTATTATGGCTAGAGTAGACAAAACTTCTGCTCATATGGGTTTTTTCTAGTGGTTGCCTCTAGTTGCTGATTTAGAGGGATCTGAAAAGTAAGGATGATCCACTAGTGGACACTTTATGTTATTTGAATTAGAAATTTCAAAAGCTTGAGGTGTTATCATTGTTTTTCTCCCACAAATGTGTCCAGTTGTTTTTGGAATGCTCTTTTTTTTCTTTTAGTTTTTTATATATTATTTATTCTTTATATATGTATATATATTACACACTTGTCTGAATGTAATGGGGTTTACAAGTGTTTTTGGAAAAAACCAATATAGTTCTTTGAGTGAAGGCTGCTGTTTGTTAATTTGTTAATTCTTAAATTATGAGAAATAACTATAAAGTGTTCTGATTTTTCTTCTACAGTATCCTTTGTGATTTTCATAATTCTCTATCATATTGCATCTTCCAGTCATCTCGTAGCTAAACTGAAGGGTCTTGTCATTTTTTCATATGGGATGTTCCCCCATACATCAAATCATCCCTCTGTAATATTTTAGATTTATGATACTGTTTTTGAATGAGCTGACCAGAATTCTGTGATGTAGGTACTTGAAGATTTTAGATGGTTGTAAATTTTTGATATTCTTCTGTATTTCTTTCCTAATAGTACTTAGCATTGTACTTCTCTTTATTGCTTCAGAGCAACAAGGTGATTTTTTCCAAGAACCATACCTGAGCCGTCCAGATTTGTTTTTTGGAGCAGTACTGAATAACTTAAAAGTCCATTGTATATATGTATAGTTTTTTCTTCTTTTGCTTAAGAGCAGGTATGGTTGGTGCATTTTACAGCACACAGTTCATATTACAGCCTGGGAGATAAGTACATGCAGTGTGCACCATGCTAGCGAAACTCCTGTGTGGGAGCCGAGAACAAATGTGCATGGAGCTTATCTACACTAAAGTGAAGAGTTGAGATTAGAGAAGTGAGAACTGATAGAGATGCTGATAACTTTGAAAAGTAAACGTGTTTGATGAAATTAAAATCTAGTGAAATGGGATTATGCATGCTTAGGGTTTATTTCTCCTGATTGTTTCACAGAGGGAGTATTTGTTTTTTGAATCAATAAGTTTCGTGACCATTTGACATGTCACCTTTGCATTGGCACATTTCTATATTTTGTTCTGAGTAATCAATGTAAATACTGTGTGCTTGCTTCTACATTAATCTGCTAGAGAGCTTCATTAGTCCATAACTCCATCTGGATTATTCTTCAGGTACTACCCACTGCTGTTTTCCTTTTAACCTGCTTCCTAAGAGTCTTATAGTTGTTGTGCTAATCTGTGTTCATTAGTTAATTAACAGTTTTCTCTATGGAGAGGTGGAAGAAATCCTCTTGATTATTAAGTTGAGCTGATCCTGTCACAAGCAGATAAGTAAAATATTCCTTTTCACCAGTTTCTGACAATGTTTTGATTCTAGAAAGTCTGTCTGAATTAGATGTACATAAGATCTCTGCAGTTTTGATGGGTAGTGGGGTGTATGAGTGGCATAAACCCACGCATGTGCTGGGAGATGTGGCGTACAAGGGGAGGTGTCAGATCTGAGCTGTAGGAGACATTGGTCCTTTGGGCTTTGAAGTCCAAAACATCTTGTTGAACAGGGCGTAGTTGTTAAGATAGGGATTTTAGGGAATGAAGTAAAACTGACAGGAGGACGTACTTTAAATAGTCCCTCTTCTTCCTCTTTCCTGTCTCCCAAAAGGAAAACGCCAAACTTTCCTACTTCAGAGACATAACAATGAGTGGCTGCTGTACGGTGCTGTCTTTGGCTCTGCCAAAACTTAGGATAATAGCACACCCACCTGAGTGGTTGCATAGTGAACTAGATTGGGTAGTGAATTCAGGGACAAAAGAGTCTTTTAATTGAAGTGATTTTCACTGTGTTGCACTAGACAATTCTACTACCTTGACTGAGATGAGAGAGTTTGCCTATCCTCCTGGTAGAAGTTTGGTCAAATTATGTTGTTAAACCACTTACAAAGTAGCATATACGATTCTTTCTTTTCAAATCAGGACTGATTTTTTTTTTTAGTAGAAAAATACATTAAAAGTTATTTAAGTTAATGTAGGAGCAAGTGAATAATGGTTTTTACTTTTATGACTTTGTAAGTCAGGGAAGTTGGTTTAGTGGTGTTTACTAAATTCAAAATTTACAGAACTACAAAAGTGAATATGAAGAAGGGCTAAAGGTATATCATGATTTGTGCTGAAATGATGAGTTTCACTCTTTGTTGTCATTCAGGCCAGCTGTGTTATGTGCAGCTGTGCAAAATGCTAGAGGCACAGCTGTGGTAGTGTTGAAAATATGCCTTATGCAAGGGTCTCTTGAAGGCTTTGTATAATTAATCTGTGGCTGTGAAATCAATGAAGTGCAGAAAGGTGTTTTGCCATGGAATTTTACAGTTTATGATGGTGTTCTCTGAGATTTCAAAAGCCTTGGCTAAGGTGAAAGACATCTGCAGTCCCAGGCTTGTAAGCGTGACATAGGCTATATTTTCACGGGAGCGTAAACCAGCCTAACATGGAGTGGCAGAGAAAAAGCATTACTTGTCTTTTTGCTGGATTGATTATCTGCTAGCTTAGTGAGCTGGGCTGGCTGTCAGAAGGACCTGCCAGTTGCCAAAGCTAGCACAGGATAATAATGTGTGTATAGGAGCAGAGAGGAATTAACATGGCTGGAAGGAATGGAAGATCTCCAAGCACTACAGCCTTGGAGTTCTGGAGAGGCAGCCCCTCTTCCTTACTGTCAGCTTAGACCAGGATCCTGTTGTAATGATGGAAAATAATATTACCACCATCCCTCACGAATGTGTTTTGAAATCTGTTCATTTGAAGAACTGCAGAAAAGGTATGTGGTGTTGCATTGGAGTGAGTTGTATGTTCCTCAACTTTGTATTTCAAGTTTTTCGGAAATGGGTAATTTGATAGTTTTTAAGACACAAGAAAGTGGCTGAGCCATGTTCTATCATTTCTTCAGGCTGCTTTGGAAGGATCTTGAATTTGACTCTTTCACATCACAGGTCCATATCCTGGCTGCATAAGTTTTTGCTTCAACAGTGTGCGAAGAAAGGCGGGGCAGTTTGCAGAATTCAAAAAATGTGTTGCAGAATCATTAACATGGAGTGTGAAAATCCAGTAGCTGTGTGTACTCCAGAGGCTGGTGCATTGGCCTGTGCCACAGAGCATCTGTGGCTCTGGGACTTAAGCACTGGCTTGCATGAGGATCAGTAGTGCAATTGGATCACAACCAACACTGAGTTATACCTTCCTTTATTACTGTGAAACAATGTTCCAACTATCATTAATTGTGGCATTAGTGATGGCACGCAGGCAGTGTCAGAGCTAATAAGCAGCAGAAACAATTGTACAAGCACAAACTGCTCTGGCTCCTTGATGAGTTACAGCAGAACTGCCACCTGTGTCTTGCGGCAGCACAAGAGAAGTCACATCTCTGTGCATGGCCTGTCTGGGGACAGGTGGAAGATATCCAAGCTGGTGATGTGGGGTTAATCCATTGTGTGTCATCCTCTCTGGCCCCATATGTCACTTCTCTGCCTTGGCATGCAGCAAAGGCTCTTCTTTTGATTATTTTGCTTGGTTCTGCAAAGAGGTCATCTTCAAGGTTTTGTTATGAACTTCCCCAAAGCTGATCTGCCACAGCTTGGTCTTGTATTGGTGGTCCAGGCATTCACATGGTCCCTTAAGTCATTTGCTCCTTTATCTTGCCATGACTTCACACAGTTGCTGTGGTGCTGGCAGACCCTACTTGCCTGCTCTGGGTTTCACCTTACAGCTCAGTTGGTTTCCTCTTATGTTACACCTCTCCTCTAAAAGCCACATTTTACTCATTTGTCACTGGTAGATTCCAGGACATCTCCACAACATCTCTGTGTATATGTGTATACAGGAACTGGAGATCCCCAAGTGGGAGCCTGTGTCTGTGTTGCACAGGGCTGCAGCCCTGGTGGGGGAGAGGGAAATATGTTCCCCCTGTGCAGCTAGCTGCTGATTTGATACCAGGTACCTTAAAGCTGAATTGTGTGTTGTTGAAGCTGTGGCTGAAAAGCATTACATTAACCTTTACTGATCTTAAGTGCGAAGAGAGCTCTGCATTTTTTCTGCATCATCATTTTGTTTTGGTTTTTGTTTTGTTTTTCATCAAGGTCTTAACTGTTTGCATTTAGTTTAGCTTTTTCATCTCTTGGGCCACCAGCTTCCACTGCTTATTTTGCTGATAGTGTTGCTGCTGTTTGACTTCTCTTTGAACCATAGCCTTGGTAGCTTCCCAGATGGTTACATCTTGCATTGTTATTGAGGAAATGTGCAAATAAGTTTACAAAACAGGCAGACTCCTCTCTGGTGATGAGAGTATGAATAGTGCTTTCCTCACCTGTCAACAGCAGCCACCAAAGCCCAAGCACCAAACCAAATGTGCTTCTTCCTGAGAGAATTAGGGATGGTAAGCTGCAAACCCTTTATTTTGTGAGGTTGTTTTAAGTGGGATTAGGAACAGAAGTTGGGTAGCTTCAGGAGAATGAATTGTTTAGTGGGTAATATATAAATATTAAATTCTAATGTCAAGAGAAATGACAGTATTGTTTCTGGAGCTAGTCTCCTGTTCATTTTACAGTAATATTCCCTCTAATAGTGCTGAGAATAAAATATATGATTATGACCACATTTCTTCATGATAATTTTTCCATGGAGCCTGTGACTGTTCAGAACTTGAGACTGCTAATTTGTGCGGGTTTCTTAGAGTGAACTTAGGCACTCACTTTAAGGAAGTCCTAAAAACTGCATCTTCTAAATGAAATCTCAAAATATTTCTGTATGGAATTAAAAACCCCCAACTTTGTAATGAAAACTCATGTTTAGAAGAGGTTTTCTCAAAATATGTGTCATGTGTCTGCTCTCCTGTATATCAGAGGATGAATACAGACGTGTGTAGCTTCTTGAGTATCATGGTTCAGGCTGTATTTGCAAGAGCAGAGCAAAGTGGTGAAATAAGGTAAAAGTAGAACATATCTTACTGCCTCAAGTATGTACAATTCTAGATGGATTTTTGCTGTTTCCCAGTATGGGCAAACTGGGGAAGGACCTTTTTCGAGGTCAGTGAAAGTGAAAGTTCATAATTTTTCTTGGGTTTTAGTGAAAGTTTCTCATGGCTTTCTTCTCTTCCACCTAATGCAGGTTATGAACTTCCTCCTCTGGCCTCTATTCTGCTCCTCTTTTTTGCTAAACCTTGACTTCTTGTCTGTACCTTGTATCTGTCTGTATCTTACCTGTTTTCTTACATTCAGCTATTGTACTTTTTTTGTGTTTGACTTGTGTCTGTAAGTTCTCATTAATGCCCTAACAGTTAAAAGCCATTAATAAAGGTAAGCCTTTTAGGCCATGCCATTTTGAAAGTACAATAAACCAAAGGAGTTTTCCACATCAAACTTACATAAACTTTAAAAACTTCTTTATCTTGCTTTTAATCAACTCTTCCTAAATAATGATGTAGCACAAAACGGTTTTGACATTTTAGCAAGATTGATGGTGGAGGAAGTGCTAAACTCTGAATTTTGGCAGGAGAACTGATTGCCCTGTGTGCCTGCCTTTCTTCATTAGCTTGGTGGGAGTAAATGCCTTTTTGATAGGAGTCAAAGCTTAAAACTGTGGGAAAACAAAATATATCACTATCTCAGTTTAAATATTTCGTGTAATGATGCCTTTTGACTTGTGTTTTGGGGTCTGAGGTGCATGGGGGTTCCCCCTGTGATGTCTCTCTCTACTGCACATGCTTACTGTAGAAGGCTACATGCAAGTAAAAGTAATGCCACCCTTACAGCAATGTGTGGTTATAGCTGTTCTTTCAGCAAGTATGATTTGAAATTGGACAACAGGAAAATATAGGTAGCATAAGACACTTCTTCACAGACAATATGAAACTTTCTTTTGTAGAAGGAAAGCAGATGCTGGGTGTGTTTGTGGTATAGTCAGCGTGATAAATGGATCATATATTATGTACATCTCAAGTGATGAACCTTGGAAAATTAGTATTGCCATTACCAGCATTATTATGATCTCCTGTCTAGTAGAAGAGGGATCACAGTGGTTCTTTCTGTACTTCAAACTTTGTATTGAAATTCGCTGTTGCTATCCTTGCACATTTTTTTAAGTGGTGTCTGTGGTGTTTTATAGGCACTGAAATGAGCAATGCAGAGGTGAGCTACTTGAATCTTTATCCAGTTGCAATAAAGATTTCAGAGGCTATGGATGGGCTAGGATCCTATCGCTTGCTGGACAACCAGGACCTGTTGTGGGGAGGTTTGTGGTGTGTGTTGATGCTGAGACTCCACCTATTACCTGTGTATCTTCCATGCCTCCTTGTGGGGAAAGAGAAGCAGCTGGAGTTGGTGGGAGCTGAGGGAGAAGTTTGGTTCATTTCCACCAACTCTTTCTTGCTTCAGGATAAGAAGGCCAGGCTCATTCCAGCTCTAGGAGATGGTCAGAGGATGGTGTTGCCAAATTGGTAATCACTCAGAATTTAAGGTCAGGCACCACCAGCCCTGTGATACCTGAGGAGTAGCTAGAATGATGGGGGGTTATTTTCTGCTAAACCTTACATCTCTTAATAGGAAGATTTTGCCTTTACACACTAAAAGGAAAAAGGAGAGCAGGACTTGAGGCTAGTGTGAGTGCAGTTATTATAAGGGCACTTTGCCTTTTTGAAACCTTTAGTAACATCTTTTTAGGGTTCCTGTGCTACTATGGTAATGTGTGCCGTTTTTACTGAAGTCAAAGTGGGTTGATTTTATTTGACATTAAATGCTTTGAAAAGGTTTGGATTTGGAACAATGAGGTTTTCTGTAACTGTTCTGTGTAATTACATTTTTTTCCTTATCTTTGTCCTTCTCTTACATAGTGAGTCACACTTTCTGTCTTGATTGAGCTTTCTCTGGCATGCATGGATTGACTTCTTGTGTCTTTGTTGGATCTTACGGACTTCAAGGGACCACGTGGATTTTCCCACTGCTGTCAGTCAGTCAGGTGTTTTAGAAAAGTTATTTTGCCAAACAGAACTACAGGTCAGACCTCATTTGTGCTTTGAAATGTTAGAACAGTGAATATAGAGATTAGAAAATAAATAATATTTAATTTAAGGGTCTGAACTGTAGCCTCATGTCAGCATTCATCTTCTCACTGTCCACAGCCAGACTACTGTAGGCTAAATATCCATTATGGGATATTTCTCAGATTTAGCTGTGTTGTGCACATAAATGAAGGGTAATTTCAGTGGAGAGCCTATAATAACCTGTATTTGTGGATCAGATTGTTAGCAGAGAAGTAAAAACTCAGTAGTGTTTGTTGCTTGCCTTGGAGAGAAGTCTTATCTCAGAAAATGTTTTGTTATTGATGGTAATTATTTACTTTGGCTCCTTAGTCAATTAATGTGTATATATATAGTATCTTATACAAGAACATTACTAAACTGAGAATAGCTCTTATTACAAACCACAATTTGTCTCCTGTTTTACTTGCAAAAGACTTAATAACATATTTCACCTTCAAAATACAAAGCAAAAGTTGATAAGGAAAAAACAGTCTTTTTTCCCTATTGTTAAGTTTCTGCATGAAAGCAAGATGTGAGTGAGTAGGTATGTAGGAGGCAATTCCTCCAGCAGTCACACATTTGTTCCAAATATATTCGGAAAAATACTGGGCACTCTGGGGTTTAAGTAATTCAAGTAACAATTACTTTTGAAGAAGATTTTTATTTTTTAAATCAAAGTAAGTTTTTGTTCAGAAAGTCTTAAATCTTCACCGTGTTGGCTCTAGTGCAGGTCTGGTTGGAAGTTACTTATTGCATCTTTCTAACCAATCTTTACAAATAATCTTGAGTATCTTTTAAATTGGAGGATGAGTTACTGCTGTGATTTAAATGATTGTTCAAAAAACTTAAGTGTAAAGGAAGTCATTGGACCATAGCTGGAGATGTCTTTTGTGCTAGCTAAGTTTTCTGTAGTAACTGTTACTCAAAGTTAGTCATGTCATGACAGATCTGACTGGGACAGCAGAAGCAGTTGATACCGGTTATCTAAATTCCTTCTGGCCTTGTGCTCGAGGCTGGAATGCCTGATCTGCTTGTAAAGCAGTTGCAGAGCTGAGCATCTTCATCTAGTCTGAATTGTTAGCTTGTGGCATCTGCTTCATGAGAGGATGAGACATCCTTGCATCAGTGCCTTAGGTATCAGTGCCTTAGGTATCAGTGCCTGCTAGAGAAGCAGGGTGATATCTAAGAATTGTCCAGTTCTCTGTGCCTGACCCCTATATTTAATCTCTTTGATTAGCTACTTTAATAAGACAAGCGACAGGTTTTTGGTGTGCTGTGATATATTGTAGGAAAAAAGCTTATTTGAAACACTTGAAAAGTGTTGCTGCTAAAAGTGGAATGGAAAGTTGTTATGGCTTGACTCCACAGAAGTCAGGGTAATTCAGTCTTGGGGCATGCTGCTTGATACTACTTCGGTAAAGTTAAACTTGAAAATCTCCTTATTCTGAGTCTGATTGTTTTGTACAAATTCCTTGTACAGCAGAACTGTTTTGGGAGTAATTCTTTCAAGGTATTTTTGTTGTTTAAGATACAGAAATCTCTTTTTGGTGGGCGTTCCTTAGTAGAGGAACACTAATTTAAAATTGAATTGCTTTTGGTTATTTAGTTATGTTGCAGCTGTAACAATTGCTTACATGGATGGAGTAGTATTTTTAGCTGTTCTAAATGCAGTATGTGCACTAGTTAAAAATTATTGCTTGCCTTTGTGTTATTTTCTCCCTTTTTTTTCTTTCTCCTTCTATTTTTGCCTGTACTCCTTAGCTATGTTATCACCATCACATGGTGTTTCCCTGCATGTGCTTCTCAAGTTTACTCATGATCTTTCTCCTTTGCATATGCCTCACGATTACTTGGCTTTCCTGCCTGCTGGGATGTGTTGGCAAGCCATCTGGGCTTCCTTTATTCCCTGCTTCTCTGAGCGTGTCTTGCCTGATGGTGGCTGTCAGCAAAGTCCAGACCCAGCAGTGCCATTGCCATCTGTGGTGGCTTTTGCTTATCCTTGTATATTGATAGAGATCTATTTGCTGAGCTCTCCCCTGTTGGGTTTCCACAGCTCTCCACAGCCCAGAGTCTAGACACCATTCTGAAGAGCAAGAGTGGCCCACAGACCAGAATTTGGGAACAGTTTTCTTGTACCTTTTGACTGCAAGGAAGGGATAATTCCCCTACATACTGGGAAGCTCAGTTTGGAGAGTTTGTGGTGAATTTTATGAAGTCACACTTCAGTAGAAGTATCAGATTTTTGTTTCTGCCCTTGTCAGTTTGTAATGTACTTTTCTTGCAGACACAAACGTTGCCTTTGGCAAGAAGGGCTCCTAGTTGGCTTTAATACTAGCAGGTACAAGCAATTTGATCTTTTTTTTTTTTTTTAACCAAGAAAATTCTCTTAGTAGGCATGTTTGCCTTTCCATAATCCTGCTAGTGTTTAGGCTGTGCTGTTCATAGGAGACCTTTTTTGTATGTGGGAATACTGTGAGTGTCAGCTTAAAACACTCCAGTGTACTCTCTGTGTTCTCCCAAGCAGCAAAGTCTGGAGGAGTGCGTGACTGTTCTTTGTGACATGCTAATTTTCAAATTTCTCCCAGTGTAATTGTAGGAAGATGCTGACTTTGGTTGTATTCAGTGCTGTCTTGCCATAGCAAAAGTGAAAGATCAACATTTGTCTTAGCAAGCTTTTTCCTGCAAGGAATGAATGCTGCTCACCCTATCCTTGGTTATGTTTGTATTTGATCATGGCCAGGATTTTTCTTAAGCAAAATTATGATGCAGAAGTACCAATGCAAGCTGGTTAGCTAAATATTTAAATTAAAAACTGCTCCATTATTAATTTTAATAATAATGTTGTCACTTGAATGGTAGAATGATCAATAGATAGTGATAGATACTATCAGTGTGTTAAGTAAGCAATAAGTAATATTCTCTGGAAACCACATTGATATTAGAAGAAACTACTCAGCAATCAACTTCAACAAGGTGTTGAAGGTATTGAAGAGGTCGAGATTCATAGTCAGAAGCAAATTTAGTCTTTTTTTATTGGCCTGTAAATTTTTTACAGTGAGGGTGGTAAAGCACCAGCATAGGTTGCCCAGAGAAGTTGTGGATGCCCCATCCCTGGAAATGTTCAAGGCCAAATTGGACGGGGCTCTGAGTCCCCTCCTGGAGTGGAAGGTGAAAGCATATCTGCCCATGGTGGGCAGTTGGACTAGATGGCCTGTAAAGGTCCCTTCCAACTATTATGTGATTCTGCAATTCTATTCTGTGATCTAAAACCATTAGGAAAGTAATGTAACTTCTAATACATGATCAAAAACGTTGTATTTCGTGTATCTGTGGTAATTGACATGAAACTACTTGAACAGAATCACATTGGAGGGTGGAATTTGATGCATTTATATTTTTTTTAAAGCAAAAGGTGTTTTCATGTAAGAGAAGGAGCTTAAAAACAGACTTCAAATGTGGATGTGATGTTACTTCTTCAGCCAGTTAATGGCAAATACGTGGTGACTTCAACTTTAGTCCTAATAAACACTTTGTATTTGCAACCTGTCTGCTTCCTTTGTATCTATTTTTATCTATTACTTTAACTTCTTGGTACTTTCCATCCTGGCAAGTTAGTCATAATTGTATTATGTTTTTCACAGGTATGTTACTGTGGTAGGTATAAAGCAGTTCAGTTCCTCTGTATGCATCTAACTACTCCTATTGAAAATAAAAGAAAATCCCAAAGCTGTTATTCTTTCCACCTGTACATCAACAGATGTTTCCTGGTCATGGGTGTACTTTCCATGACAGTTGGTCTCCCATCTTCTGCAGCTGTATTACTTTCTTAGTTGTCCAGGCTTTCAGGTAAGTTTAGTCCTGCAAGTGTTTAGGTCCTGCAAGTGTTAGTGCTAGTCTGCTACAATGTTTCTAGAAGTCTTGTCTTTTTTCAGTTTCCCTTTCCTTTGAGTGGAAATGCGGCTGCCATTTGAAACAGTAGTCCTGCTGGATCCTATTTATGGGCACTGCTGCTGCTGGTCCTTTTCTGTGTACGGACAGCTTTGGTAGTTGAAAGGTTGTAATTTTATTTATAATACTATGTCATGTAGGAATTCTCTTCTTATGGGGCAGTAGCTTGTTATGCTAAAATCAGAAAGATTATCATTGTCCTGGAGAAGTTTTTATAGGTAACTTGCAGCACAAAAGAGAGAACAGATGGTTAGAGGTAGTGTCAGACAGTACAGAAAGGAAAGTGATATAGCTGCAAATGATTTTAATATGCCAAAAGAACTTACTCATTACCTTACTGTGTTTTAATTCCTTGTAAGTTGGATAGTAGGGAAGAGTTTGGAGGAGACAATTAGGAAGAACACAGTGAATGGATGTGTGTGCTTTAGGGGACCTTCCAAACATGAATGTATACTTTGGGTGTGTTTCTAACCTTATTGTGCTAAGAATGTGCTTGGCACCAGGGTACAGGGCTCTTGGGCTCACTAAGCCAGTGTTCTTATAATGTGAAATTTGCACAGAATATGTGTATTCTGGCCTCTTCTTTGAAGCAAAAACTAGCTGGACATATTTTCCTTGTGCAGATAAATATTGTCTGAATGGAGTGAAGGCAGTAGACTGTGAGCTTTAAGCTCCCTCTGGTGGCTTTACAGTACAGGTCAAACCTTAACTGTTGCACTTGTCTGCTCTGGACAGTTTTGAGAGCCAAAGTTTGTAATGTATTATTAAGTTATTGTCATTTAAAAAATGAATACAGGAATATGATGTACCATATGCCTTTCTAAGGTGTCAAAATCTTCTGTAACTGGACTTCAGATAAGTAGAAGAGCTAAAATAATATAAAGCAAGAGGTCTAGTTTCTAATTATTATAAGCATAAAGGAGATATTTCCCATAAAACTTCTCTGGTTGTTTTTTTTAGTGGTGCCATAGTTTGCAGCTGATATCCCTGAAAATGCCCTTAGGGATAACAGAACAGTGAAAATAGATAGGATCTCTGTATGGCAAACTTAAATATAATGTGTTAATGCAAAATTAGTTTTGGATCAGGTAGCCCTGATTTGGTCTTCTTGCTCTAAGGATGTGAATATAAATTACTCCAGGCTTGCAAAAAATTATGCTTTGTCACACCCAAAGGATTCCTTCTAACATGGCTATAATTAGTGAGGCTTCAGGAGACTGCAGAGCTGTGAGCTGCAAGGTCAGTAGTGTTGAAAGGGAAATGTCACTCCATTCCTTTTCTGCCCATCATTGTACTGGCTCTGGCATTGGCCTGGCTTTTTGATGCTTATTAGAGTGACAAATGTTCACTCCCCTTTGCCCCTGGATTTCCCCTCTATCCTCATTTTCTTTTGTGGACCAGTTGATAGCAAGTATCATGTTAAGAGGGAACAAGCCCATGCTGGTGGGACCAAGAAAGAAGTAGGACCTTTCCTTTCAGTAGCAGAAAGTTATTAAAATAAATCACTTGTCTCAAGAAATTTCATGCTTAGTTCTTGTGAAATATTGTTGGGCAGAGCTGTGTGTTCCTTGAGACTTAAAACTATTCCCAGGCATTGCAGAGCACCAGAGGCTGTAGATTAAATCCACCTGAAATGATAACTGATGCTGGAAAAAAAAGCGGCCTATCACCACCCAATATGTCCCACACTGTGCTGGTTTAGGCTTTTGTGTTGGATTATTGTGAACTAGACTGGGGAACTGATCCAGAAGAAAAAAAAATCTGGTATGATTTTTGGTAATCACTCCCTCAGTCTGGTTCTTTGTGCATTTGCACAAATGTTAGCCCATACAATGAGGGGGGGGGGGGAAATGGGAACTGCCTTTTTTCAGTTGATTTGGTTTATTTTCCACAGCTCTGACTGAAGTGTGTATCAAGCTCTTGCTCATTCCTTCATGTTTGATAACCTGCTCCAAATATTTTTCTGGCATTCTGTACAGCTGGTTCTGTTGCAGTGGAAGTAGCTACAGTCCATGCAGAGGTGGACAGTCCTTCACACTGCAGAAAACATGAACCGCTGTTCCCATTAGGAACAGCTCCTGCATGCAGGAGAGTTGAGGTTACATCATAGAAATGTCTGTTACATCAGAGTTCTTGAGGTTTATTTACTGGAAAATATTTCACTTATGTTAAAAGTGTTGGTCTTGATGCAAAGGTCTTGATGCTTTTATTCCCAAAGCATTGGATATAAATCATGACTGAAAGATAGGTGGCACACATGTTCTTCTCAAACTGCTAGGGACAGGGCTGGAATGTGGAGTTTGGAGGTTCAGCTGAAGTGCAATAACCTACACTGTCACCTTGATCCTGCTCTGCAGTTTGGATGTGATCTTCCTACATGTGTGCATGTTCCTTTCTCAAAGGTTAGCATCAGTTTTGCTTGGCCTGTTTGTGGTATCAAACGTGGCAGAGTATCTTGTGCCACGTGCGTGTTCAGATAAATCCTGAACAGCAGAAGTCAGAGAACATTAGTGGCAGAAGTAGAGAGCAGTGTGGTGCTGTGAGCTGCTGATGCTTTCTGCAAGGCTGTTTTTACCTTGTAGGGCAGTGGGGAGCGTTGGGGTTGTTCAGTGAAGTGAGGCTGCAGAGCAGGCAGGTCCGCTGTGCTCTGTAGGCTCCTCACAGGGGTTCAGATTATTGCATGGTTTCATGTTTTACCTCTAGCTGATTTTCAGGTAGAAACCACCCTGGAGCTGGCTTTCAACAGGAGAGCAGCAGGAGTTACCTGAGCAGCCGAGATGCCCAGGATATAACGGGATGGGTGTATATAGGGAGGGGTGTAAGCTGAGGAACCACCACAGCCATTCCCAAATGGGCTTCTCTTCAGTCATGCCCAATCCTCTGGATGTCAACTTTAATATTAAACACTAGAGGGTAGTATGTTCCTGGTAATACTTTATTTTAGAACATGTCTGTAGTAATTTTTAAATCCCCTGAATTTATTATACAACTAAACATTTTAAAACAAATGTAGAACCAAAGAAAAAATACTGCTTTGCTTCCATGACTGTGAGCATGCTTAGCAGCATTTAGTGATGTACAGTGGTATTTTTGATTCAGAAAAAGGATTCAGAGGTAATCCAGAAAAATGATTGGTTTGAATATAGATCTGACTTCTAACTTTCTTCAGAAACATCATTAGGAAACTATACTTAAATTATTCACTTTCTGCCTTATAGCTCAATATTCACATCTATGTGCATGCAATGTAAGTAGAGAGTGGTGTGTAAGAAGAGATTATGCCTGAGAGCAAGCAGTTTTGCAAAGAGATACTTGGTTTTGGTGTTTAACAAGGCAAACATTTGTAAGTTCCTGACATTGCTCTTAGTATATTTTTGATCAGTGCTTGAATAACTTTTTTTTCTTTCAGGCACCACCTTCCATGGTCAACAATGAACAACGCCAACATGCTGAGCACATATTCTTATCATTTAGAAAATCAAAATCACCATTTGCTGTTTGCAAACATATTTTGGGTAAGTTTCAATAAATGAAGTTGGGGATGTACATTCTTTTATAAAAAGAACTGTGCTGTTGTTTTGCAGCTGGGACTATGACCATCAGTTTGGATTTTAATGAGAGATAATTTTTGATGGAGGGTGAAGCTTTTTACTGTCCTTTTTTGGTTTATTTCTGTCAGTTTCAAAGCTGTAAGGTGTAATTTCATGTAGCTAAGTTCCTGAATCGTTTTCCTCTGCAACATGATTATAATACTGTCTAATCTGTGCAGCTGCCAGTAGTGTGGTTGCTTGGCTTTGTGCTCGCTTCCCGTTAAATCAGCCAACGATGCAATTTTATGCACTTCTACCAGATTTTGCATTGGTGCTGAAGTGAGAGTTTATTTCCAGTTGAATAACTTGTTGCTGTTGACAGACCAGCTGGAGGAAAAGAGGAAAAAGGTAGAAAAGTTTCTCTCCACCTGGTAGAAGCAAGACGGTATCGATTTGGAATTTTGTGTGATTATACCTGTGGAGGAAGGAAAGAGGCAGATATTACCCTTCATCAGAAATTTCTTTGCTTTTAATGGAAATGCTCTAAATGTGGTTATAAAAGATAAATGTTTTTACAGGTGCTGTAGGGACTTATTAGAGTTTGGCAGCTAAATCTGAAAATTACAGGAGCATTAAAGATGTAAGATTACTGCTTAGCCCTGTGGTATTGACCAAATATGAGTGCTAGGGACATGTGAGGGGGAATTTCAGTGAAAACTGACTCTGAGACCTGACGGGGGAAACCTCAAAGTTTGTGCAAAAGAACGCATGCCAAAACCACAAAAAGCAACTTTTCTTTTAAAGAATTTGCCAGGATGAACAGAGAAATATTAGAATTATATAAAAATATTGAAAGGATTGAAAATGTTGAAAATATTATTTTCATACTTAATTCATTCTGGAGTATTTTTTTAACAGTTATTTCTAAATTTACTGGATTGGAGACTTATAATTCATGAATATTATGATGTCAGTACTGCAGACCTATGTTATACTGTGATATATAGACCAGGATGTGCTTCCTTTCCTACATCCACTCTGCACCCAAAATTTTTCTCTACAAATGAGTTTTTTCTGGGTTTAGTATATTATAGTACTACTCCATCTGGTTTAGAAGACTGCAGTCACACTTTTTGCTTGATGGGTCAGCAAAATTGATGCTTCTTGTTTTCACATGGATTTTTAGAGAAAATTAAGTGGGCAAAAACATCGTTAAGTAACTTTGCAGACAGTTTGGATCTAAGTGATACATTCATCATCAATTAGAAATAAATAATGAGATTTAATGAAATCCTAAATGTGGCTGGCTGGAAGGAGTGTGATGCTGGTTTTGATACCTTTAATGTCTAGAAATACTACATCCTTAAACTGTTCATATGCTACCACCATTGAGAAGCCAGCGTGTTTCTGCCTGGGACAGGTTTTTCATGGGAATGTAGGCAGTTATGTTGCTGAGACCTGGAACTTAGAGACTTTTTCAAAACCTTGTGCTTCCTCAGTAAGTACCTGTACAGTCTGGACAGAAAGAACAAATAGTTAATATTTGGGAGTTGAGGAAGAAGAGATGGAGATTGTGCTATCAGGAACCAGAGAAGGGAGCAAGCTGTTCATGATGAAGAATAAAAGAGTTGAAGTGTCCTGAAGGGATGTGTGCAGCAAGGATGGGCTGGAACCAGAGGACCAAGTAGATGACTTTAAAAAGAAACAGCAAAAAAATTGGTCAAGATGGGAACTGGAATAGAGGTAGAGAGAGATAATAAGGATGTCATTTATGGAAAGAAGAGTGTATGAATAACACAGGGAGAATAATGGAGAAGGTGAGCATATGGAAAAAGGGAACAGCCACTACTGCGTTGTTCTTTAGAAACCTGGGGTTGAACCCAGGAAGCACAAGGCACTGTGCTCTGCTGTAAGCTTGTGGCTGTTCAGTGTGCTGGCAAAACTTGTCCTTCCTTTCTTCAGTGAGTTCCTGTGGTGCTCTGGCTGATCACAGACTTACACTGGGGCTGCTGCTCTGTGCTGTTAACAATCACAGTTGTGCTCCTGCAGGACTTGGCACAGAGGGGAAACTCCATCCTTTTTTAATTACATTCTCTTTTTTGTGTGTGCGCTTGAGCTTTGCACAGTTAGAAAAGCTGAAGACCCAAGGTAACAAGTGCCAGAATTAAAATTCCCGTGGAGGAATAATTCAATTTGTTTTTATATGTGCTAGACATAACACATTAATCTTTTACTTAAGCAGTTACTTAGTTTTCCAAATTAAGCTAGTAGATTTAAATGTGGTTTATTTTGATTTAAGCGTGTTTACCTGTGTGGGTTTAGATTTGGAGCCTGATTAAATTACTTTAAAAATTTTAGCGTATTAGCTGCTATCTTTGATATAGAACTTGCATATAAAGGAAATTTATATTATAAATTTGTGTGTATGTAATTGGGGGAAGAAAGTTTGTTTTGTAGAAATTTAAAGCCCTTAATCTCATGACTGAGATTTTTTTCAAACAAACACAGTTTTTCTAGTCCTGGCAGGTCAATCACTATAACTCTGCTTCTTGTTTGGGAATTTTATTTCATCATTTCATATTTTATGCTTTTGCCATCCTGTGGCTGCACCTTTTCTGAAAGTTCTTTCTGCAAAGCTCAATGTTTTGAAACTGGCTTCTGAGATATTATTACCTGCTATTTCCAAGTTAAAATTTTTTAAAGCAAGGAATAATAACAAAAATGTCTCTGTAGCTTTCTAGCATCATAGAAATTATATTACAATTCTGGTGTTTCTCTTTAAATTGTAGTCACCCAAACTGTTTGGGTGTAGTCACCAAACTGTTTCTCTACTTTTTAGTCACCCAAACTGTTACCTTTCTCTGTAATATACTTTTATACTTTCCTTAGTGCATCTGTATACATTGTGATCCCATATCCAAATAATAATGGCAAATGATTCCTACATTGTGGTCAGAAATTACATTTTGATTAACTCAAAAGAAATCTAGAAACTTGAATATGATGCAGAACATTTTAAATACACAGTGTAAAATTTTTGCTTGGATAATTAAGCAGAAATGTTACCTTTAAGTGGGAGTGGATTTGCTCCTTTATTACCCGTGAAATGCATGTACTTTTATGCACTATTGGTTTCAAAGGCAAGCACAGAAATATCCAACTTTGACATACCTGTGAGAATAATCACTTTTATTAATTAATGTACTGAAACTGAATCTGTCATCTTGTTTTTTTTATTCCTCTGTTGTGTTAGCATTCTTATTCCTGTTCTTTGAACCAGCCTCCCAGCGCAGACAGTTTTTCTCCTAGGTCGTTGACTTGTATAATACTGGACAATTTGAAATTTGGGTTATTGATTATTTCTCCCCTTTTTGAGTTGTAAATTCCTTCTCTGTTTTCATAGCAACAATATTTTATATAATAATAAATGATAGTAAATTAACCTTTTTTTGTTGGAAACACATTGAAGCTGAATACTTGTCTTCTAATACTCAAGTTGCCTTTCTTTTTCCCCACAGAAACTAGTAAAGTGGACTATGTCCTTTTTCAAGCTGCTACAGCGATAATGGAAGCAGTTGTAAGAGAATGGATTCTCTTGGAAAAAGCTAGCATTGAGTCACTGCGAACATTCCTTCTAACCTATGTCTTACAGAGGCCTAAGTAAGTATAGAAAACACACCTCTGAATGTGTAGGATTCTGCATAAAGTCTGGGTTATCACTTTCCCTGGGTAGCAGTGCAAGATCATTTTAAGAATAATTTTTCTTCTAGTCTTAGTTGACTTCTGTCAGCTTTCCCATATGAATTCACACAAAATAGTTGAAAAAGAAATGTGTTTAAAATTTTATTGAGCATCAATGTCCAGAATTACCTGCAAATATATTTGTGCAATGTTGTTTACAGCCTTCAAAAGTATGTTCGGGAGCAGATTTTATTAGCGGTAGCGGTGATAGTGAAGCGGGGATCATTAGACAAATCAATCGACTGCAAAAGCATTTTTCATGAAGTCAGCCAGCTGATCAGCAGCGGAAACCCCACTGTGGTAAGTGCTTCGGTTTCTTCTTCAAAAGTTAAGCAGTCTGTATCAGCAGCTTACGTTGTATACTTAGTGGCTATGAAATATTTTGTACTTTGCTCATCATTATAAGTTAGTCATTAAGTTGGTAACTATTCACTCATTTACCAAATCAGAGATTTTTTTAATGTTTTGGGGCTGGGGGTAGTATATGTAGTTCTTTGGTATACAAGGAGACCATATTTTTAGGGAATGTTTTTCTGAATAGCAGCTTTAAGTGTCATAGTTATGGGTTGGTGTTTTGTTAGGGGTTTTTTAAAAAATATTATTATTTGTTTTGGTTTTTTTCTTTGGTTTTCTTTAATCTAATAGTAATATCTAAACCAGATTTTCTGTTAGCTGGGAGGTTCTTTGCACGCTCTGTTTGCCTTCCATCGTGCAATGCTGCACTGCTGCTGCAGCTCAGCTGTCAAAATAGACTGTGAGCAGGAGGCATAGGCCTCTGCTGTTCTTTGGGAGACAAGTAGGTGGACAGAAAGGGGTGTGAGGAAGTAAAACATGGAATGGAAATACAAAACTTACTGTTGATTTAATGTCATACTACTAGGGGTAAGTGTTACCTTCCATGCTGAGCTCAAAGTGGAAACAAGGTGTCCAATATCTATCTATGCATTTAGTGAAATTCCGTTTGCTATGCCAGGGGATAAGTTTAGAATAGGTCATAATAGAGGCATGTAACTAGAGCTTAAAGAGAGGTGATTTTTTCTCCTACCAAATGAAAATCAAAGAGTATATAGATTCCATGCCGAAACTCTAACTGAAGCTTTTCTCAAAAGAAAAAGCCTTGAGAGAACTGGCTCATGACGCTGCTGAGCGTTTAGAGCAGCAGTTGTACTAGATAGATGGGAGTGGCAAATGTTTAATTCTGAAAATTCAATCAAAGTTACTAGAAGTAATCCAGCTCATGTCATGGTCCTAAAAATAGTGTGTCACCTCTGAGCAACAAGTAATATTGCTCCGGGGTGGGGTATGGAAATTCCACTTAGTCTTGTAAAACCTAATTTCACAGTTATTTACCTTAAGGAAACAGTTTTAGCCTTTTGATTCCGCATAATTCAGATAGAAATGGGTATTTGTTAGGAAGAACTGAGTTAATGCCTTTTTCCAGGAAACAGTCTAGTTATTAAAATGGAGTTACAGCTGAGGTTTTCAAGTTTTATACAGGACACTATGTATGCTCATGTAGTTTGTAGGATGTTTGCATAAGGATACAAAAGTGGTGTAAATAGAAACGTGGACTTTGAACTAAGTAATGCACAGTCCAGCTTGTGCAGTTGTATTCTGTGCACTGACCACAGCATACAGCAAGCTAAGACTGCCTGCTCCAAGCATATTATCCTGGGCATGCTGCAGGGCAGAGCACATTGCAGAGGAGCTCTGGCTGGGGGAAGGGGTACTCTTCTCCAAGTTCAGCTCACTGCCAAACTGAGCTCCGTTTTTCATTTCCCTTTATTTAATTTTTCCTGTATTTCCCTCTCTTCACAAGTATGAGTTTCTCCATAGGTTTTCTCAAGTTTTAAGAATGGATTGAAAATGTCTAGAATAAATAATGGTGTTTTCTATTCTGGTGTGCTAATAAGACTTACTAGCAAAAAAAATAAAGGACACGTGATGCTGCTGCAACATCTTTTCTGTACGGCATGATGTATGGTTGTTAATGTTTGGCAAACTAACGTTATAAGCACGTGTGCCCATATATATATGACACTTTATATTATTAACTAGTTCTCATTCATGAAAGTGTTCTTGTATTTTTGTGTAGAAAATAAAAATTTTCTTCACGAAAACCTTCTGAGACTTAACTACGAGAGAGACTCTGGTACTGGCACCCAGGACTGGCATGCGCTATTGCAGTATAAATAAGCAGTAATAAAATGGTGTTTTGGCATAGTACCTGCCAAAAGTGCTTTCTGAAGGGAGTTAGGGAATGCGTCCTGTATAAATACATAACTTTGAAAGGTTGTATGAAATAGTTCACACAATGAATTATTTATTATTTTAGTTACCTTTTCAAATATAGCTGGTTGGTTTTGTTTCTTACTTAGTGTCTCTGTAGCATTCAACCATGCCTGTGGGACCACAGTGGTGCAGTTGCCTTGCTGCTGTGGGGAGTCTCAGCTAAGGGTGTTTCAGGGTATTTTGTGAAGCCCACATCCCGAAGGGAGTGGTGCTTTCAAGATCCAAGATGTGCTGTCAGGACAGTGCCATGCACTGTCACAGGTATTTCTGGAGATTCATTTGTATTAGTTACTTGTAAATACAGGCCTCCATTCAAATCAAGGAAGAGGTTAGGATGTAGGTATTGAAAGAGATCAGCAGGTGTTATCCAGTCCTCTGTGCTTCCCTGTGGAAGGAATCATCCCACTTTTTTGACCGTCTTTCCAGTGGTGTGGTACGCACTCTTGCCTCCTTGTATGCTCAAGATGCAGAAGTCTATCATACCTTTGTGCCTCCTAATTCTTTTTCCAGTCTCATTGTCCTTTATCTTTCTCAGCTTTCTGATCTGACCTTCTGCCCACCCATTTGTGCTGTCCTGCCTGAGGTTCACTATACATGGAGTCAGCAGCAGATCACTTCATATTTAAAAATGTTTAACTCTCTCAAAGAAGAGCTATCAGCAGCTCTTAGCTGCTGATAATTGATTGGAGCATGGTACTAATAACACTAGGATTGTGGGTTGGATCCCCATATGGGCCATTCACTTAAGAGTTGGACATGATCCTCGTGGGTCTCTTCCAACTCAGAGTATTCTGAGGTAATGGCTTTCTACAGCAGTTTGTAATTGAAAGTCCATTTTAAAAAAGCAAAGCGTTCTCATCTGCTTCTTCCTTACTTTTTCCTCCCTGTTGGCTGTGAAGCTTCTTGATCCACCTTTACCTTACAAGAATAACACAGGTACTTAATCTTTTCCATTCCCTGCAGCCTTCCACCCAGTTTCTGTCAGATGTCTGTACTAACTTTGTGATCGTCAGACAGTCCTGCTCTATGAAATCTTTGTGACTTTTGAGTAATATCTTGTCAAGATCAAGTCTTGATAGTTGGGGTAATAAGGAAGGTAGTGAATGTAGATGGTAGTGTCTGTTGTGTTGTCCTTTTGCAGGACTTGATGTGCTTAGTACCTCAACTTCTCAAGTACTAGTTAAAAAGATCTTAAGAGATGTCTAGGACTTGAAGGTATGTAGTGGCAAATTGACATGTAAGCAAGACTGATGGATGAACTGTTGAGAATTTAAAAATAAGGAGGTTGGAAGGAAGATAAGGAGAGGAATTGCAATGAGAGTAATAAAATGGCTTTAGTGTTGAGTAATCTTTTAATAGTGGAACACAGTGTACGTGTTAAGGAAATAGCAAGACACTAAGTAGAGTTAATACTTCAGGGATGGGAAGGATGCGTGGTTAGAGCCAGGTTTAGAACTGGAGTGTTGGCTTCTGCTGCTGGTTCTCTGCCATTTGGTGCTTTATGAATCTCACAGAAGAAACTTGCCTGAGAAGGAGAAGCAAACTTTTAGTCTGGCTGCCTATTTATTTATAACTGAGTTTAGGTAGTAATCCTCTAGGAGGACAAAGATTAGCTTTGGAATTCTTGGCTTTGTTTTTCCTGGCTCCTCCTTTATTATTGATACAAGCCCTCCCTCTACTTGTGAAGGAGAATCTGTAATCTCCCTCTGATAGCAATTTCAGGATCTCTTCTCAGAGTCTTCACCTCTCTGGGGGACAGAGTTTCTGGCAGCAGACACAATATCATGAGCCAATCTTAAAATTCTAAATACATGGTTTTCTATCACCAATTTCAAGATTTTTGAGAATTGTGTGGGCCAAGTTTTTCTCAACTATAAATGCCTTCAATTTCTTGGCCTTTTCTTCTTGCGTTAAAATATTCTGCTTTTGCACCACTGAAGGATTTCATTTGTCCTTCATCCCTGCCAGAAAGACAGGAATCCTGGCAGCTAAGTGACTGACTCCCAAGAGGAGGATCTGGTCTGCATGTGAGCACAATCAGATTTTGTTTAAAACCAGACCAAGATAATGATCACTCATTGACTCCTTCTAATATATGTGTAGGCAGATGCAGAGGGGTCGAGCTGCTATGGACTTGACATGGGACTGGAAAGCAACAGAAGCTGTGTTTGAGACCTTTAGTGCATACAGTAGAATGTATTTTAATATAAAGCTCCATATCTGCAGCCTACATATATTTTTTGTCAAGGCTCACTGAAAAGCTCTGGAATCCTAACAGTTCCTTCTCTTGCAAAATTTGTAAATCTGTTTTTCTGGTTCCCAATGTTCCTAGTTGAGTTAGAGGGAAGATCCAGCTGCTTCAGATTACCTAAAGCTTCTGAGAGATATGCTGTGAATAGAATTTGTGTGAGCGGTGGGAAATATTAATAACCAAAACTCTAGGCATTCATCTTCATTGAGGTTAATCTATCCATTATAATGGCTGCCTGGATAACTAGTTATTTAGCATTTACAATTCTTGTTTCTATTCTTTAAAGGAAATTTTATTTCTGGAAACCTGTCTAGCTGTTACTGTTTCATGTGTTAGGATAGGAGTTGGAGAGGCTCTCCTGACTTTCACATTTTGACAAAAACATATGTATTATCCACCCCAAGTGGTGTCTTCTGGTCTAATAAAGTTGTTACTATATTCTATGAACCTCATTGCCCTTGAGACATGTTGAGTATAAAAAACAGAGGGTGAACCAGGATGTTTAAGCTGATAAGTTCTCTATAAAGGTTCTCTATAAAGTTCTCTCTAAGTTAGTGTGTTAAAGATTGGTTTGGGAATTTTAGGAATCCAGAAACTACTCCACATGTGAGGTTAAAACTCAGTGATAGAAATGTAAGAAAACTTTAAAACATAAGGTTTTTTAGTAGTTGAATTAATCAGGGTACTTTTGCAGTTTTCAGATTTTTCTGTTGAAAGGGAGCTGACTTTACCAGAGATGCAGTACAGCAAATTTCCAGCTAACTCCCCAGTTACATTTACACTAGAGCCATAGTTTCAAGGACAGGGATGAGAAGTGAGGAGATGTGTTCCAAGTGGTGAGATGTGCATCTCCTGTTCTATGTATGGCATGCCAAACCCTTTCTTTCCCCAGTTTTCCCATCTCATGAGATTTGCACCTGTGGAGTCCCTCACCTGTGACCTCACAGACTCAATGGGAAAGAAGAAATAATGCCTTTCCATGTGTTACACCATGTATTTTTTTTTTATTACAGTGGTGCCACACAAATAAACAGGCTTGAGAGGAAAAGCCTGGTTGTGACATTTGTTGACCTTAGCTGTTTGGTGTTTCGTCATTCTTCCTCTCAAAGGTGCCGCCCTTCAGAATAAATGTGTTCAGTTATATCCTGGATCTTTGTGTTAGTCTGCTTAGAAACAGCCCCTTCTCCCTCAGAGCCTCTCATTTTTTTCCTTGGGCAGATCTGCTGTGGAGCACGGCTGTGTGATGCAGCTCATTTGACATAGCTGGCAGTACGGCAGGCAGAGGCAGGCAAGAAAGACCAGGAATGAGTACTGGGAAAAGTGAGGGGAGGGAGGACACCTACCCACCAAAGAGCACTTGTTGGGGTGATGTATATTTAAAGCTGGGTGCTGCTGATGGCAAGCTGCAGGCTAGTCTAACTATTCATTATTTTGAGTTTAATTGAAAGTCCTGTATTTGTTCACGCAGCTGTGGTAGGAGTGCAGATCCAACTGCTTGCATTCAGACAAGAACCTGGAGAAGGATATGTTACCTTTATAAATGGTTTTCAGGCATTCATCTTCTTTTATGACATTACTTTTTTGTTGTTTTCTCTTGATTTCTGCTTCACAACTTTTCTTGTCTCCAGAGAAACAAAGAAAAGCATGTTTCGCACCCTGTGCTCCAGCAAACTCTGCCTGGACCTCTTCCATTATTAGGAGAGGCTGCTACTTCCCTTCTCTCTTTGTCCAAAGCCTGCATGCTTCACATGCCACAAGATCATCTTCCTCTGGCCCACAGTGACTTAGAGGGGAGTTGATTCTCTTTCTCGGCTCAGCCCTGGGGGTTTCCCTTGGTTTGGCTGGTTCCCCTGAAGGAAGGGAAGCAAGCTCTTGCCTATTGTGCTGCTGTAGCTCTGATCTGTTAACCTGGTGCTGCTCATCTGTCTTTGCACAGTGGCAGAAAGGGGAATGAGAGGGAAGGAATGCACTGCCCAGCCAGTCCCTTACAGCTGACAGCACAGAACTGCAGCTGTGGGTCCTATTCCTATCATCCTATCCCTGCTCTATAGCTTTTTTCCACCAGTTGGCTCATTTGGGAAGGAACAGATAAAAATCAGTGGGTTTTCCTTGGTGTTTGCTTACATTTTTTCAGAATTAAGTTCTGGTTTTCTTTGGTTGGGAACCACTACTTCAGCTCCTGGGTCCCCCACCCACCCTGCAATACTCCCAAGTTGAAAAGTTGGAGTGGCCCCAGTTACTCTGTGTACATAAAGATATTTCTTTTGGCCCTCTGGCCATCCTGTTAACCTTTGAATTTGGAGTTGCAGCTTACGTTCTGGAGATTTAGATACTCTGAAAATGTTAGCAAAACCAGCTGTGCTTATTCAAGGAAATTAGAGAAGTCTATTACTGCCTTTTTAAAGAAAGCCTTGCTTTAAACAACTTATTTATTAAAGCTGCTTTTGATACATTCTCATCATAGAATTCTATCACCTAGGAGCAAAACAGCAAATTCTGCTTCTGATACATTTACTCTTTGATTCTTCCTGCTCTTGTGCAAGTTAAATTTAGATAGTTTAGGGATACTGTTAAATCTTCACCTGGCTTCCCTTTGGTTTCAAAATAGAGTTTACATTATACATGTGGAAACAAAAAGTCCTCTAAACACATATTCAGGCTGGCAGTGATCTACTGTAACAGGGTTGATGTTATGATTTACTCTATTCAGGCAGACCTTTGTTCTTTTAAATATGCTTACTGCTTTTCTGCATGTATATATGATACTTGCAGAAGTCACTGCATGGTAGTTTAGGTTTTGTAGTAAAATGAATTCTTTACTCAAACCTCTGACAATCTAACTATCTCTCTGCTCTGAATTCAAAACGAGGAAACAATGCTGGTATTGGAGTTCATTCTGTTTTGTCTGTTGGTTTTATTGCTGCAGAGCTGGTGTACCACATGTCCATTTTTTCCTAGGCTGTATTTGAACTCTTCTTCCTTTCAGATGCTTTGTAACCTAACTACCCTCAAATGAAGCACTTCATTTATTCCATGGACAGCCCAGGCACAAGTGTGAAATCCCTTCAAACATTGTGGCTTTAGCTTCTTTTATAGGGGACATTCCATTTGGAGGAATAAGTTGTATTTACCTTTTGCATCTGAGTTTTATGAATGATACATAAATGTTGTTTATTGTTGAAATGACACACTGTCTTTCTGTAGTGTCTGTGTTTTATTAAAGTCATTTAAAAAGAAAACCACTAAAACGATGTTACTGCTGGGTGTCTGATTGCCAAGTTAATCTCTTATCACAAGTCCCATTGATCTTCTGTTTGAGCAGCTGAGAGTCTATTTTATGTATAGCGATCTTTCATAAAGTTTATTCCTGGTAATAAAGCTAACTGGGGTGAGTGCCAAGCTATTCTCAGAGGCAATCCTCTCTCTCAACAAGAGAAGGATTTTATTTTGTTAGATGGGCTTATTGTTTGGGTATGTACTTGTGGCAGAACTAGTGAAATTGCTAGGGAGTGAGTCAAACTAGGTTCAGAGGTGTACTCTTACTGGTATGAAGTTAATGGCATTGCTGCACAATAGACATTCAGATCTGACTTTTAATATGATGCCCAGAGTCACGTGCATTTTCTACTTATTACAGTGTGGTATTACTAACTTGTGTTGTTAATCTCTTCTGTGGTGTGGCAAAAACCTTAAAAAAAAAAACCCTTTAAAAAAGAACCAAAAAATCCCCACCAGGAAACGAAGGAACAAACCAACCAACCAAAACCACACCAAAAACAACAACAAAAAAGCCCCAACCAAAAAGAAAAAAAAACCAAACAAACCCTAAAGCAAAACACAAAAACCCCAGAACCCTCCACTCTAGAATTTTATATGTGTTAGGTGCATTCAATTTTCTGACATGTAAGAGGAAGAAATTTTAATTCACATAGCACACCAGTATTGGTTTCTGAAATTGTTGGTTTTCAGATTTTTGAAATCTTTCTTCTGATAATTTTTGTGTTGAGGTACTTAGTGTCTTCACACCAAATCTATCTGTATATTAAAAAAAAAGTAATTCAAAATATTCCTAGTTAAACTTCAGTAAAATTACTTTATGAAAATCGAATTTTATTTTTAGTAAAATTTACTTCAGTTTTATTCTAGAGTTTCTGAAATACTATTGTATATTCATGAAAGTTTAACAGATGGTAGGGCAATTCTTCTTTTAAGCTAGTAATTTGTTAATACTTACAAAAATGGCCATCTTACTGCTGTGCACAACAATCTGTATAAATTCCTATAGCCTTCCAGTTACGGGAAGCAGTGGTGGTTTTGCAAAGCTCTGTGCAAATACTTGAGATTGCAAGGACAGGTTACAGTCTTGATCTGTTCCTCTGCTCTTGTCTAAAAGCTAAACTCCTGGGGGCTGGCACCTGGCTTCTAGGAAACCAGTCTTGAGCCATCTCACCTCAGCCTGTTGTTGTAGTAAATTTTAAATTACTGGCCAATATCTTTTCTTTGGTCTTCTCCTGCCCTGGTGACCTGGATATAGGGAAGTGCGTACAATTCCTTATAGATGCAAGGGGTAAGTGCAGGTGCAGATGGCAAAAGAAGCTTATAGATGTGCAAATATTGCACGAGGCCCTTGGGATGGTGAGGGAATGGGGCAGGATTTGCGCCCCATGTATTGAAATACCATGTTAAGGAAGTTGATGGGATGCTGGGAATTCAGTAGGAGGGAGTAGAGCAGAGGGATGCAGTGTGCCCTGGTATTTGCTGTGAGCTAGGCTGCTGGATGCAATAAGGTGTGTAAATCTAGGAACATTGTTTTTCTCCTGTCATGCTCAAAGCAGGTACTGATGTCCCAGAACTATCTGAACTTGCTCTCATTGAAATCAGGGGGATTGGTCACTGCTCAAGGTGCTTTATTGGGCTCTTAGCAGATTCAGTCAGCCTACCGGCACCTATTGCTCTTTACACTTTCAAAGAGGTGTCTTTACCATGAGTCATAAAATTTAGCCTTCCTTTTAAATTTCTCCTTGAAATCAGGAAAAAAGCACTCAAAAAATCCGTAACACACTTCTACCGTGCAGTAACACATTACTCTGGCAAAGAGAAAGGGTAAATTATTATATACATACAAACAAACTGGAGAAAAAGGACAGCGCTATTTCAGCTAATGTCAAGTATTTGTAATCACAGTGGGAACAAACTTTTTTTTCTCTTGTTCCTGCCCATTTGAACTTGGTGATTGATTTTCCAGTAATTTGCAACCAACTGCAAACAATGGGTAGTGTGCATTGCTGCCCTGCTTGTCCAGTGGTGGTCTGGATGGTGGCTTGGTGTCAAGATCTTAGCATGCTGAAGGAGAAGCAGTTTAGTTTTAGCCTGGTTGTTGTACTATTGGAGCCACTGATGCCACTTGGTAAATCGGGGTATGCTACAGAGCATCCAAGTGTACAGATTTGTAATTGCAGGAGCTTGCGATGTCCTTACGTGTGGCTGCTTTGAGCTGAAAAATGTGAATGAGTCAGTAATTTAAGCATCAAATAAAAACTTGTATTTTAAACTATTTAGAGAGTCATGTGAGAAAACTTTACATGTATTCTGATCTGAAGTACTGTTTTAAAGTCAGACTTGAGGGGTTTTTCTTAGTTGTTTATTTTTTTTTTTTACCCAGGTTAATTCTTTTGATATGGAACTTTTAATGTTGGATTTAATACTCAGTACTAGCCTATACTGTTTGAGGTTTTTTAATATTAGATCAAATCTGTATTTCCTGTAACTAAAAAAAAATATTTATTGTATGAATACCTTGCACAGAGATTTGGAAATAAAATACTGAAGAATTTGAGCTAATTAGAAATACTTTTAGTATAGAAGTGACAAAGTTGCACTTTTACTGGAGTAGTTTAAATTGTGATGCTGGTTTTCACTGGCTAAATGCTTTTTTAGTCATATGTGTTGTTTGACAGAGCTGACTGTAAATGAGAAATAGTCCACTAATAAATAATTTCATTAAAATGGGAAAGCTTTTACTTAACAACTGATCAGCAATATGCTGGTCTGCTGTACTTATGCAGCTTTATTGCATAGTAGAAGAGAAAACCTGTGTATTATCACAAAGCCACTATGTTTGATCTGTCTGGAACTTTTTTAGCAAGTAAGAATGTTAATTTAGTGTTTACTGACTAAGATAACTAGTTGTCTGGGGGGGTCAAGGTACTGACTTCAGAGGCATTTCTGAACAAAGATGTTGCAGTTGGTGGGTGGATGGCACTGGTCTCAGCTGTTGTATGAGCTTGCATAAATAGTATCATCTCCACTTTAATCTTTCGGGTGTTCAGAGGTAGTGTGCATATTTCTGTTTAACCCCTGGACACTTGCTGGCATGCGTGACCCTTTAACAATTCCTATCCCTCTGTCCGTCCCTGGCACCTTGGCTCCAAACAGTCTGGGAGGATAGCCAGTAATTTTGGAGCTTTTTGTAAAGAACATCTCTTTAACAAAAAAACTTTTCATTTCAGCAGTATACACTTTCTATTGTGCTTGTTACAGTACTTTAGGGCACAAGTCTGAAGTACTACTTGCATCTCCACTGTGCAATGCTTGCTCCGCTTTGTGTGCAAGGATCACTTAAAAGATATTTAAACTCATGATTATGGTTTCTGGACTTTGGCATCAGGAAAAAAGCTTTTTTTTATATTTCAAAAACAGCAACAAAGGCTGGAGTCATGTGTTTCATATAGGAAGTTGGCTTTTAAGTAGTGTTTTAGATAAGCGTTTAGTTTACCTTATCTTAAATTTTGAGAATGAAGAAGGTATTAAACCTTTAGTCTTCATGAATCTGTCCCTCAAAAATTAACATGCCTTTTTCTCACCAATTTTTATATCACTTCAGAGACATAATTTTAGTAGAGTAGTTTTAAGGGTTATTTCTGAAGCTTGTCGATTTGATGCTTTGGAGGGAGGTAGCCAAGACTTTTTAAGTATCAGAGCTTTCTGTGAATTCTTCTCTTTTTTTTTTCTTTTTTTCTTTTCTTTTTTTTTAATGGGGAGAGAGGGAAAAGATGGAGTAGACAGTGTTATTACAGGCATTGTTTTTGACGAACTTGTATAATTTTTGGTGCCACGAAGTTAATCATGATCAAATAGCAACATGGTAAGTGTAGCAAATGCAAAGAAGGGGCAAAACAAACCTCGCAGTGACCTGAACTATTAGATCAATAGAAATAAGTGGACAGGGAATCTTCCCTGAAACTAATACCTGTAAAGGCCTGTGCACAGGGAGACACAGTAAATGGCAAGACTAGGAAATGGTTTGAAATAAGTTGGTTTCATTTGTAATGATCACACAGATGCCAGCTTTTGTATTGCTCAAATTTCTTTTTTAAGGGAACTGTAGTAGTAGTTGTATTAAAATGCGAATAAAAAATGAAGGACACTGTAGGTGCTATTGCATTACTGGACATCTTTTAGTTATATTATTCCGCCTTATTTTTTTTATAGCAAACTTTGGCCTGTTCCATTCTAACGGCGTTGTTGAGCGAGTTCTCAAGTTCAAGTAAAACCAGCAACATTGGACTAAGCATGGAGTTCCATGGTAACTGTAAACGTATATTTCAGGTAAAACTAGTTCTGTATTGATATATGACACTTCTCTTTCTAAAATTTAAACATTGAGAAGCAAAAAAACTTCGTTGTGCCAGGTGCAGTCAGGTACACTGTGTGCCTAAAAGCATTTAATATGGCAAATACTGCAGATAATGCAGATAGTGGCTACTTCAGGAAAATCAATAATGTATTTTTTAGAAACTTGTATCAAAAAGGTGTGACCCCTTTGTGCCCATTTTATGAATGTAGAGCTACAGATCTTTATGCCATTGGACTCTTTAATTCCTTGGCTACCAATTGCAAACAAAACGAATACTCTGTGGAACAATGATAGTCTTAAATATAGCTTTGGTTTAAAGCCAAGGAGAGCTATGTATGTATTTAAAAATATTATTGCAGATGGTGTAGTCTGGTTGTCTCAGATGTATTGTTTGGCCAGTCAGAAATGTTTATGTGAAGGCATTGCTTTAAACTGACAGTTGTGGAACAACTTACCAACTTTTTTTCATGCCAAAGACCAACTCTTTTCTCCACCACTTATTAAAAATTTATTTTTTTTTTATCTTTTAACGACTAGTATTTATGTGAGGATTTTCTTCATAGTCTTTGCAAACATAATCAATTAATTTTGACAAAAGAAGGGGTTCTCACTGACAATTTCATAGTATTTCCTGTATTTTAATGAAAATAGGGTGAAACTGGAAATTTTTCTCTCTGGAAAAGTATTTCCTGTTGATCAACATTTCATTCATGACTGAGATACTGAATGTATTGTGTTCATCCTGACCGTAGGAGGACGATCTGCGGCAGATCTTCATGCTCACAGTAGAGGTACTTCAGGAATTCAGCAGACGTGAAAACCTCAATGCTCAGATGTCTTCAGTGTTTCAGCGTTATCTTGCACTAGCCAATCAGGTCTTAAGCTGGAACTTCCTTCCTCCAAATTATATCCTTTTCATATCAGGCCCTTTGTTTCCCTTTTGTTTCCCTTGACTTGGGTCACTTATTGGGTGATGAGTAAAGTCTTTGCAAGGAGAGTAAAACATAAAACTTAGAAGCTTTGTGTTTAGTCCTTGATTTGTTTTCTTCTGTTAGTGCTTTTTGTCTCCACTATATTTGCTAAGAGATGCTTACATACAGAAGCTGCCATTGGTCTTTGAAAGTCTTTTACATAAAAGAGAAAGCATACAGAGCACCCACCTTTTACAGGTTTATGGTCTGTCTGATTGGTGCAGGGGACAGAAAATGTGCAGTATGCTACTTCAGTGTGGAGCCATATGGTGAAGAGTCTAAGCCCTGTTCAATTTTTGTGCAGAGATCTCATCTGTCCTGCTGTTCTCCCTCAGAGAAGAGATAGAGACAGGTAAATGCCCCATCGTGTAGGAATATGCATGCAGATGAAACAACTCCCCATGCAAGAACATGTATATACTAGAACATAGAATCTCTTCAGCCTGAAAAAAAATGTTTTGGTAGCTGAGAAAAAAAATGTCAACTTCATTTTACACAGGTGCCATTGCTTACATTTTGATATTTTTGGGACATCTGTTCATTAGTCCAGAGAAGGGTGGAGTTGAAAAGTAGAGGAGGAAATGCAAAATCAGAAAGAGAAAAGCTCTTGATGAAGGAAAGAAGAAAAAAAAGTTATAGAAATGTTCAGTCCAAAAAAGAGGCTAGACAAATATTGTAGAAATACTCAATCACACTCTGTATTTAATAAAAGTTTTAGACAGCATATGTGGTAAATATTATAGTACCTGTACTAATAGCCAGACTGTCAAGAAACTCAGCAGACTTTCCAAGAGCCAAATTTTTAAGCTAGTTTATAAACTTTTTTCTTAAAACTTCTGAAATTGCTACCAAGTTATACATACTTCAGGAACCTTGATGTTGCACTCAAATGCACTGTGAAGGATTTTATTTGCTTTCCTGGTGTGACAGTCAGAAGGTGATACCTGTGTGTTTTTGTTTTCTTTTAGTCTGTTCATTATGCAGCAGGCAGCAAAAGTAAATTTATTTGAAACTGGATATTCCTTGGTTCACATCTGTAAAGCAGAATGCCAGTTGTATTGGCTTTAAGAAAGGTTCCATGGATTAAAAGTAAATATCCCACTTCTATCCGTCCCTGAAGTGATTTGACAGGGGTTCAGAGAAGAATTTAACACTTGTGCCTATAAAATGGGAACTGTAGTCAAATTATTGCACCTTATAAAAGTCTTTGGAAGCGGATTTGGGATTTCAAATAGAAAGGAAATGCCTCTTGTATTGTGCAGTGGTGGTTCCCCCTGAATTTTAGTCTGGCTCTGCACAAACTTCCGATGTAGTCCTAAATACAGAATCACAGAATGTTAAGCGGTTGGAAGGGGCCTTAAAGATCATCCATTTCCAACCCCGCTACCATGGGCAGCAACACCTTCCACTGGACCAGGCTGCATAGAGCCCCATCCAACCCAGCTTTGAACACTTGCATGATTAGGGCATCCACAACTTCCCTGCTCAACCTATTCCAGTGCCTCACCATCCTCACAGGAAGGAATTTCTTCCTACTATCTAACCTTAATTTCCCCTATGTCTGTGCCCATTACTCTTTGTTCTATCACTGCAGTTCCCGAGAAGGAATCCCTCTCCAGCTTCCCTGTAGGTCCCCTTCAGACACTGGAAGGTTGCTATGAGGTCTCCACACAACCTTCTCTTCTGCGGGCTCAGCAGCCCCAGCCTTCTCATCCTGTCTTTGTAGGGCAGGTGCTCCAGTCTCCAATCAACTACGTGGCCTCTTCTGGACTTACTCCATCAGTTCCATGTCCTTCTTATGTTGGGGACACCAGAACTGTAGTCAGTACTCCAGGTGGGGTTTCACAGGAGCAGGGTAGAGGGAGAAATCTCCTCCTTCAACCTTTTGATGCAGCCCAGGATGCAGTTGTCTTTCTGGGCTGTAAGTGGACACTTGGCTCATGCTGAGTGCGCACTTGGCTCCTCTGCAATGCCGCTCTTAATCACTTCTAACCTTTTGGTGTGTCCGAGGTCTTGGTATAGTTCAAAAGTGAAGCCTGTAGTTCTTCATGAGCTCTTTGTCCTTGGCTAAGGTTTGCACTGGTGGAGCCAGATAGAGAGGGAGATATGTGCAACATGTGGAGCCTTGGAATTCCAGCTTTCCTGTATACATCTATATAATATGAAGTTATTTAGGTGCTAGCAAATAAATGTTACTACAAATGCCAAAGCAAGCCATACTACTGCTTAAGGTTAATAATATTTTCTGCTATTTGGCCTGCTTTAGATACTACAGCTGCTAAACAAGTTCTGGCCATTTCTGGAGATTAGATGGACCTAAGTTCTCTTAATGGATCCATTTCAAATATTTTTGTAATTTGTGATCCACCTTATACCATCTTTTTGTTTTCTACCACAGGATGTTTCATTTTGCTTTAAGAATTACAGCACCAGCTTGGATCTTTATTTATGTATCAACCTGCTTTCACAGAAGTTGGAACATCCTCAGTCATCCTTGAGAAAAGTTGGTCTTAGCTGCCAAAGATTCAGTAATTCTTGGGGTTTACAGTGCCATGTTGATTGTATTGTGGCAGATATCTCTTTTCCTTAAGATGACCTCTTTAACTGTGGATTGTTAGCTCATGAGCACTGAAACTTAGCTTGGCTGTAGTTTCTAAATAGATAGCTTGTTACATAAGAATGTAAGAATTGCTGTGTTGATTGATTGGTTAGAGTCCTTTTGGTGTCCTCTTTCCAAATCTTGACAGCAATGGGCATAAATTTAATGCTTGAAGCATGGAGTAAAATGATCCATTGTATTCTTAGGTATATCTTTTTTCCTTTAGTTGGTATTTCCCTTGGCAAGATAGTATTGATTCTCAGTGTTCCCTGCAGCATCACAGTAATCTGCAGTATATTTACGTAATATTTAGCAAGATTCTTGTATCTCCAAAAAGGGGAAGTAGCAAAAATGTGCATTAACTATATGGTGGCTGTTGCAAAGTGGCACGTTTTTCAAATCTCCAGGTTGTTAGAATTGAATCAAAACATACCACTTCTCAGGCGTTCTGCACTGTTGTAGGACAACTTTGTAAGTGTTGCACTGTTAAATGCAGTTTAGGACGGCGTTGTCACCAATTGTAAGAAAAGTTGTAGTAAGTCTGCGTTGTCAATTGCTACCATGAAAGATGCATTCTGGAATACTCACTTCATTGGAGTAACAAAGGAAGAAACTCTGGAACCTATCTAATTTCAAATTGGAGCTCAGTTTTTTCAGTTGTGCCTGCAGTAGGAAGGACACAGCACACTGACCTAGGAAGCCTCCCTTCAGTCATGTCCAGTTTCTCCCATTTCATTTTCCAGCAATCATCTATTGTTATTTTTATCTGCCACCTTGAGATATTAGTTTACCCGGTGTTTGTGGAGGCTTCAGAGATAGTATCTTGTGGCATGTTGGCTTCTGCACAGTTTCTTGTTTCAGTGCTGTTACAGTATTGTTAAATGTTATTTACTCACATGGAACTAGTTTTAACTTTCCTTAAATGAATGTTTCAACCAATTAAGAAAGTACAGTTGATCAGTACTAAAAAGTACAGCCCTCTCCTTTACAAAAGCTCCTTCAAGAATCTGACTTTTAGTATATTGCGAGTACCCAAGGTCTCCAGTTAACAAGCTGAATGTTGTTGGACTTTAATACACCTTGGCATGGACATACACATCCTGTGAAGTCAGGATGTAATTATAATTTCTGTCATTTTACTTCCAGAGATATTTCTCTCATTGACCTTGGGAGTTTTTCTGTTCCTGGTAGCCATATTCTAATGCACGTTGGCTGAATGTCTCAAATGTAAAAGTTCTTTAACAGAACATAAGAATTGTGTGCAGCTGTCTCCCATCTACAGAAAGGTGTCTATTATGTGTCATGAGGAGCTGCCATAGAAGTATTTATTCTTCAATGTATGGATTACAGTATATGAATAAAGAGATACTTGAGCTTTAGTTCTTGTTTTGGGTTTAGTGCCTGTACTTGCCTGGAGGCAAGCTGGCAAATTTTCAAGTGAATGTAGAATAGGGGATTTAAAATGCAGGTTGTGTAGACCTAGTGGTTTGAACTCTACTAATACACATCATTGCTGTTCCATTGGAACTGGTGCCATGGCAGTTGTATGAACTGACTGAAGCTTTTAGCTGATCTGAACATTTTTGTGTTCCTTGGCCATGCAGTTAAAGGAAGAAAACTCTTCATATATCTGTTTTGAAAATGTCTTTTAAACCTCAAGCCAGAATGAGACACCTGTCTGGAAGGTTCTGTGAACCATACAGTTCTGCAGACTTTTAAGACTTGAACTCAGTCCAACCCAGATTGGTAGCATCTGTTGTGCATAATGGAAGTGCATGAAAACCACACAGAAAACTTGAGGTTGATTTTGAGGAATAGTTCAAGTTGGCATTGCTGCTGAAAAATCATCCTGCCTTATCACCTCCCATGAGCAATGATGCTGAGCAGGGAACCACCTGGCTAAAAATGTGGTGGGGATTTTTTTAGCAGATTCTAGGCCCTAGTTGATTTGTTGCACAGCTACAGAAATGCTTCTACTTGTACCAAGGAGTGACAACATAGATTTCTTCAGCTGCTTTACATAGGCCTTGCATTTGTTAATAGCCTGGAATTATCCTGAATTTACTGAAGCAGTCTGTTCTTCTCTGAAAAATGAAGCATTGGGACACTATCCTGTCTATTGTTTGGGATATAGAGCAAAATGTAATGTAACTGAAACAGCTGTATTTAAGAGAGCTGCATTTTACTTTGATCAGATTTAATCACCTACCACTTTTAGGTGAAAACTGACATGGCTTGGAAATCCCTGATGTTTAGAAATTATTCCTAGAACTCTATGTGTTGTCTTGTCAGTCCTTTTTAGCAACTTTGGGCAAATCCAAGAAGATAGGAAGATCCTCTGAATTCTGTCATAATTGCACTAAACATAATATTTGCATTGATGTTGAACTTTTTAACAATTAATCATTCATCATTTCAGTTTTCTTGAATGAATTCTGTAATAAATTTGCAATGTAGGAAATCTTAACATCGTTAATATATCAGAAGACGAAAAGAGACCAGGAATGACCCTTTTTGTGAAGGGGAGCTGATACTCTTTCTTGCCCCAGTGGTTTTTAAGTTTCCAGTTTTGCAGTGATGGTTACAGCACCCTGGGTGGTAGCTGGTGTGTGGTGGAAAGGTGTGACTCCTGAGCCGCATCTGTGTGGCAGCCGCTTGTGCATGGGTGCTTTAAGTGCCAGTTAGGCTGGAAGTGATCAGCTTGCATATGCATAACTATAGCAGCAGAATGTACCAAGAACTTCAGAATCCACATGGGTGGTCATGAGCCTTGGAACTGGCATGGCTCTGGAATTGGCCACGTTTAAAATTAGCTTGGGTGTTCCTGCACTTCCTACTCCTGTTCCTGCAATCTGAGTCCAGTGTCTCCAACACAAAGTATTGTTTCATTCTCGTGACTGTTCAGAATACTTGTGTTTAATAATATTTAAGCATATGCTCCTTGTCCTGGTTGCTGGATGTAAAGAGTGTGAGGTGTGGAAAGGTCTGCGAAAGATTTCTCCATAGGGGGCAGCAAGCCTCTGCAGCAGTGTTAGGCTCCTTAGACTCATCCCATGTGCTTGGCTCACTAGCTAGAAAGCCAGAGGAAGTCTTAAAAATCCAGATAAAATCGGTATTTGACATAACACTGGAGGACAGATATCTTTCTAATGCAGTTTTTTATTTTTAAAATGCAGATTTATGATTGGCACAAAGTCCAGAAATATTTCAAACAACAAAGGTAAAGTGGTTAAAAGAACTCCAGGAGTTTTCCTTCCATTTCTGAGATGCAGGGAAATTTCACTTCTGTGCACAAACTTATGAATGGGATTCTAGTAGAAGAAATCACGGCTTTGATTTTTGAGTTCCAAACTTACTGTTTTGTGGAAGAACAAGCCTTGCCTCTCTTGGGAAAAAGATTGTGGGATTCATTCTCAGATACTGGAATTTGTTGAAGTATTGAAGTAAAATATTCTAATTCCTCAAGACTACTTTAGGATATGAAATATTTTGATATTCCTCTTCACCTATCAGTCCCTTCCTGGGACAGAGGCTGTGAGTGAGAGGAAAACTACACATTTGTTGGTTTCTTATTTTCATTGTTTTCATATGTTCCTCTAAGAAGCACACAAAACCTCAAACTTTTTTTAAATTAGTTTTAAAATAAAAAAATTATAACTTTGAAGAAACTACTCTTATTTCTGCAGGTCATGAAACAAAACCAAGCATACAGCTAATGTCTACATGCATAAATTGTGAGGCAAAGATAGAAGAAAATCTCTTAACATTATGATCTTCTCATCTTCCTCTTTAGGCAGTAATAGCCAGCATATGGACCTTATCATACATTAAGGCATCTAATTATGTTCTTAGGATTTTTAATAGAGTTTGGTTCATAGTCACTGAATAACCTGACTCAGGCAGAAGATTCAAGTCTCAGAAGCAATCAGTGTTCTAAATGTTGCAAAATGGGTGAAACATTGACATGCTTCTGGTAGCTGTTTGTTAGCCTGGATTTCCATATCATTCAAAGTGAATTTTATTAAAAGTTAGTAATTCCTCAGTAGACCGACCTGGGAATATCAGAAACATTTGTATTATTACCAGAAGTGGTTTGCAATTGTTGTTCATTCTGGAAACAAAACTCCCAAACTCTCCAGGATGTCATAGTAGACTAATCTATGCTTTAGATTATCTGTATTGTAAGTCTAAATTATAAGCTTGAGTAGAAAAAAAAAGTGTTTTGCTCATTTTGTACTTTTTGTTTCTTTGTAAGTCTTGACAAGTTAATTTTGGATGATCAAGGGTGCATTTGTCTGGTGTACACCGATGTACAAGGTAATTCAGTGTCATTTTTTTCAGGTTTGTCATAAGTAGACTGCTGTTACTAAGACCAAACTGTAGTGCAGTATAAGCTGGAGCACTTTGTGGCAGTAAGCAGCTCCACAGCCAGTTTCTGCTAATGCTTGCATACATGTAGTACATACTGGAAAATGGCTGCAAGATCTCCATGATAGGTGGAGTCATAATTTGTAATGTTCAGTGAACAGATATTTTGCCCGCAAATCTCCTATTGTCAGATGTGTCATCAGTCCATTAGCGTGAGAAACAAGACTAAAAATAACAGGATAAGGCTGCTAAATAGTGAGTCTTGTTAAAATAGTGACAGCAAACTAGTGCTTCTTTCATTCCATGTGAATAGCATTTTGTAGCTGGTCCCTTCTGTAGACTCAACCTGGCAAAGAGTACGTTTTTCACAGATTGGTAATGCATTTATGATTGTCTTATTGGAGAGTCACAGCAAAGGACATTCTTGTCAGTAAGCAATTTTAAAATATCATTTTGACTAAAACATTCTAAGTGGAAAGGAAAAAGGGCATAGCTTAATTTGCCAGATAAAATTAGTTTTAATTTAGAATATTACTCCTGATAAAGGATAATTGTGATAATTTCATGTACATTTTTCTTTTTTTTTTAAGTGGTTAGAACTAAAGCATATTTGATCAATTAAATTACATCAGTGTTTCAGATGGAAGTAGAAAATTCTGTGACTTCTAGTTTTTCCCCATCTGAAATAATGCAGATGTGGTATAGTTTGACATAGACTGATAATCTTGAAAGTTGTGAAACTGCTTTTATTTTGCACTAATGTGAAAACCCCTGATATTGTTCTTACACAGTATAACGTGCTGACAACAGTCCTGGACACATACCACTGGTAAAGGTCCACTTACTACTGTACTGTGGAAAAAGTCCCCTTTTTTGTGGAATGTGGATTTGCACAGTGTCATTAGGAATTTTGTTTTGTGGCAGAACTCAGAAGACAAGTATAACCAATCTGAAATTGTGAATCCTGCTGTGTGACACAATTTTTCTATTAACCGACTTGCTTGCTTTAAATATTGTTCCCTTAAACAAAACCCATCATAAGTTAAGGGGTGTACTGTTTTGAACGATACCATTGTAAAATTTATTTCATTCTAGACATAGAAATAGTTTCTTATACACATTTTATAGAACTTACACTACAAAAGGTGATGCCGTTCATTACCAGTGAGTAAATTATGTGCGGCTGTACATGCTGTTACTTATTCTGACGGTTGGGTTAGAAAGGGATCAAAGAGGATAATGTAGGGTTTAAGTAAGACAAATAAAACATTAGTAAAACTGCTTTAACTTAGCAACTACTGCTTGAAATGGGTGGTATCACAAAGGGAAGTACTTCCAAAACTTTTTGATAAAAACTGTTATATGATCAGACTGACAAATAATTGAACCTGTTTGTTTAAATATTTTTGCTTATGTTTCTGTTTTTCCTGTACTAGAACATTTGCAGAATTTTGTAAATTGAGTTATGCCAAAATACATGGTGAGAGCTGAAACGAGTGCAGCAAAATTGTGTCTTTCCAGTGTGCACATTTTTCATGAGTGTCTCTTACGAACATGTTGAGTATGATGCCTTGCGACTTGTGCTTTTGTTCTGCTCAGTGTGATTAGAAAATGTAGATTAAGGCAGGGCTAACATATCTGCATTCTGTGACACATATCTGGCTATTTAGAAAAATAGGATATAGATTTCAATGAGCTATCTTTAGCTATGATAAGGCCTTTTTAAAAGCTGCCAGGAAAATTTTTTAGAAAATGATTTCTTATTTTGCAGAAATTTTAACACCTGTTAATTGCGGTTGCTTTTTTCCCTTCTCGCTGTGTCACATTAGACACCCTGGTTATCAAAGTGATCGTATCGCTATGGTATGTCTCATAATTATGATCAAACTGTTATCTAACATTCCTGGAGCATTCTTTTTTTCAATACTTAATACCTTTTATTCCTTGGCCTCATGCATGAATTATGCTGTGTATGTGAAGAGGCTTAAAGTTTGTTTCCATTACATTCTTTGTGAATGGATCCTGTTGTATCTAGGATTTTTTTAAAGCCAAGTAGGAATGTTATTGTTGACCTTGACACCAGATAACTGGGCAGACATTATATAGCTATGTTTGAATCCTCACAAAATGTGATGCTAAAGCCAACAGAATCCTGGCGCGAGACCCTCCTGGACAGCAGAGTTATGGAGCTTTTCTTTACAGTAAGTTTCTTTCTTCAACTTTCATAGTCCAGACCACAGGGAAAGCAGCTCCTTCCTGTTCTAAAACGGTATTGTCGGACTCTTCCTTTTGCATCAGGTAGGACTGATTCTGTTCACTTCAGCTTGCTTATCGAAGCAGACAGAATTATTGTCTTTTTCCTAGGGTACTGAGTTTGTATTTTGCCTTTTAATTGCTTTAAATTGATGTTCACTAGCAACAGAAAAAAATTTATAGTTATTTCAACTTTTATATGTTTAATACTTCTGGACATGTACTCACCAGACAAAAGCAAGCACAATGAGCAGTAGTAGAGCAGTGAATCTTTCAGATAAGGTGTAACGGCTCTCAGAAAAGATCAAACAAGCAGTGTGTGTTTGCTGATATTAAAAGCATTTGCTTGGCAGAAGAGCTGAAAATAAGTAATGCAGTTGTAGTTTTCTTGCCACTTTAAGCATACAGAATTCTGCATGTCTTTCCTCAGCACAAAGGAAATCCACAGAAGTTAAAATGGAATAAGTTAGGAGGGATAAGAAAGAGGTAGTGTTGGGAGAGGGGAATGCAGTACTCAGTTTCTGTAACTTAAAATCCCCACAATGTTAAAAGTGGATAGAACTTGTGTTGTTTTGTTTTTACAACTGTTGGGAGAAGTTTGTAATCATCGCTCAGCTAGGACTTACTGCAGCAGCAACATATATTGGCTTATAAATTCATTTGCTATGCAATTTGACTTAGGTTACATCTCTTGGGATCTGAGAACTCAGCATTCCCAGGCTTTTTTTTTTTTTTAAATTTTTGCAAAGCAGAGAAATGTGCTCAAAATTGGACAAAGTTGTTATAAGACAATGTAAATATAACTCTCCAGTGCTGCTTGACAGTATGTGGTTGGATACATGTCTTTACTTGATAGCATTTTCAAGAAATTTTTAATTTTTTTTTTACTGCAAGTTTATCCAGCAGTTTTGAAAAGGTGAAAAAATCAGTGGCAGAACTCTCAGCAGCTACACACAATCTGAACAGCTGTCTAGACTATCCAGACAGTTGCTACTGTCAGCTGTGAACCTCCACATGCAAATAACTTTTTGGCTTGCATGTTAACCCTTCTTCGTTTAATAGTATGAAGTTGTCAGGGTTGCATATCTGTTTCCTTGATTGGTTTACAATTATTTGTGATAAGAAAAATATTTTTAATTATATGCAGATTTGTTTTAATAAATTTGCATTTTACTTGCTAGTAACCAAGGCTCTCCTGTATTTTTTAGTTTGGAATGAATGCTAGCCAGGGTAGTATGCTGTCAGTTCTGCTTTTAGATTCCTGATTTGCAGTGGTTGGGGCTTGCAGTAGTAGTTTGCTGTTTGAAGTAATGCAAGTAAATGGTAGTAATTTTTATTCATTTATGTGATCTGAGAAATTCTAATAACCTTGCAAAAGTTGGCAGGATTGCTGTGTTAGAGTGAGAGCCTTCATTTCTAATCTCAGCCTCATGTGGGACGTATATTAGGAGGTGTATTTCTGTTGCAGGGTTTGTTCTCCTGCTAGTTTGATCTTTCAGGGATTAACTGTGCAGCTAATCCAACTAGTTATGGGTTGAGTGAACTTGCAACTGTAACACCATAGAAAAATGGTTAATGTTTTAACTGTACTTTTTGGTATAATACTGCTGAAATAATGTAGCTAAACTTCATTTCTGGGTGAAAAAGCTACTCTATTCATTTATTTATTTACTCAATAAATCTTCTGGGAAAAATGGGCACAAGCCTAAAAAATTCTTTAAATTCAAAAATCAAGTCTGTACTTCGCTGATGAAAATAAGTATGTGAGAATATGTTTACTGAAGTAGTAAGATTCAAATCGAGAAAATCTCAACAACAGAAATAATGACATAACAGTTTGCACAAATGCAGGACGGTTGCTTATTGGCCTTGTATAATATAAGGATGTTGCCAAGGAAGTGATGCATTCATTTTTGTATATGTCTTCAGTGTTTACCTCTGCTAAAGAAGCATCTATATAATCTTGATTGAACTTGTTGACTAACTTTAGCAAGACTCTATAGCCTAGGCATAGTTAGCATAATAGAGATGACTGTCATTATTGCTGTTTTTAGAAGGAGCAGCATGTCTGACTGGCTGGCATCTGTTTCTCTCTTTAAGACATAACATTCAATAGACAGTTCAATTTTCAACATGTAGGTGAGCCTTAACTAAATGTTAGTTTCAGTGAGTTAATTCAAGGCTTGAGACTGTGTGAGCTGAGTCACAATCTTGATGTTTGCCATGGTTTAGGGAGTTGCAGAAACTCTTGTATTTCAGACTGAGTGGAAGTTATAGTAAGCTTTTTTTGGTGTGTGCTCTTTTGGATTAAGAGCCATGTGACTGTTGTAAGAACACCCTGTTTTCATGTATTATTAACTACCTCACTTCCTGAAAGGTACATCGAAAAATCAGAGAAGATACAGATATGGCCCAAGATTCATTACAGTGCCTGGCACAGCTGGCATCTTTGCACGGGCCAGTCTTTCCTGATGAAGGTTCACAAGTTGATTACCTGGCACACTTCATTGAGGGATTACTGAATACTATCAATGGGTATGTATGCCTGCTCTCTAAATTTAGATGGCATCTTTTAATCTTTAGTTTGGACTGTAGCATGTCTGTGTGAAGCAGTGGTATGGCTTGCTTATTTCTGGATATAATTTGTGCTTACTGTTGGATTGCTTAAATTGAAAAGCAGATTGAAGTGGGTGGTGCTTATTATGAAATAGATTTATTGATTGAAAATATAACAACAGAACCAATTTCCTTTTAGCAATTTTCTTAATGGCAAAAAACTGCTATTTCTATCTATAGAATTGAAATAGAAGACTCTGAAGCAGTGGGAATTTCCAGTATTATCAGCAATCTGATAACTGTATTTCCTCGCAATATTTTAACGGCCATTCCAAATGAACTTTTCTCTTCATTTGTTAACTGCCTCGCACACCTCACCTGTTCTTTTGGAAGAAGTGCTGCCTTGGAAGAAGTGGTAAGTAGCTGCCCTCAAAAAAGTGGGTAGCCTTTTTCACTTGTATTTGTGATAAGCATAAGTGACATGAGAATTTGACTATTTTGTTAATAGCTGTTTTGAATTCAGTGGTTTTGTCCTAGATATTTCTGAAATCACATACAAGAGGATTTTCTTTTTATTTCACACAATGTAACAAACATAATTACACACTGTGTGCATCTTTAAGACTTTGTTTTGATTTGAAGTGCATCTTAATTTTTTAAGTGAATGGATTAATTAAAATATTAAAGTCTTCAAGTATTGCTGACTTGCTGTTGTAGATAATGAACAGGCTGCAGTCCTAAAAGTTTAAAATGACTACATGAACATATGAACAGACTGAAACTTAACTGCTGCCCAGAGTTCTGAGTCAGGAGTTTCTGTTTTAAGTGAGTGTAGCCATTAAGTTCTGTTGTTAACTTTGTACATCTAAGCTGTTCAGATCATACCTTCATTGCTGACACAGTTCAAATGGTAATTGTGCGTACAAATCGAGCACAGGAATTAAGAGGATTTTTTTCTTTCAAACTTTGGTCATAACATTTAAGAGCAGTTGGCATAGCCCAAGTGTTTTGCTCCTAAAAGTTGCATTAAAAATAAAAACTACCAAGGACACAGTTTAAGGAAAATTACATAAGAAGTAAGGCAGATAATCTTGCACTTCAGCTATTTATGTGCAGTGGCTATAGATTTAAAATGAGACTATCAAGATACTAACCAATATTTCCCCACTATCATGAGAAAGGATGATTTTCTTTGTTTTGACGATTTGGTGTTGTGACAGAGTGAGTTTGAAAATAATTATAGAAGTATTTAGTTACCAAGTTGATGAATGTGTTTCTTTACCAGAGAGCACAGGTGTATTAATTAGCATTAATTGCAGAACATTAGATCATGTCTTCTCTGCAAGGTTAAAATGTATTATATTTGGCCCAGTGCAGACTTAAACTTTTCATTTTTTTCATGTCTAAATCAAAAAATCAGTGTTTAAATTTAGAATCTAAAATAAAGCTCCTTTCCAAACTTCATGGGTCAAAATTTGTGTGCTTTTGAGATTTTCTGGTAGAATATTGAATACATATTCTGGCATTCACCAATACATTTCGAAATGCTCCTGAAGCCTTTATGAAAACTATAGGCAGCTATCATTTAAATTCAAAGGAACTAAAGGGGTGTTGTTTCCTCAGTTAGCATCTTATTATTTGAGAACTGGAATACGCAGTCACGTTTAATGAGAAGAGTGCTCAACGTTATGCCATTTAAAACAATCTCTCAGCAAGAGCTTACCCTAGCTTGTACCACTATACACTTGATACCCCATGCTGTGCCTGTAGAAGTACTACTTTGCATCCCTGAAAACAGTCTTTTGGCTTAGGAATGTCTTGGCCATGGCTAATGTGTTCTTCAAGTTTCTTTTAGAATGCATGCAGGTGCTGTCTGTAGTTAAGAGCTTTCTGACAGATAAAAACCCAAGCATGTTGGGCTCGGTAGAATCCTCAGATAATATTCCTGGAGCTTTTCAGAAAAATGAAATGCAGCAGAATGCAGGCAAGTGTACTCCTTAAGCTTTGCTGGTTGGTAAAACTGTTTTCCCCGTATTTCTGCTGCTTCATGTGCCAGCAGAACATACCATGTGAACATGGCAGAAACCTCATCAGGCACAAGGAATCTACTTAGCTGAAGACCTGCTGCAAAAACTGCCAAAATATGGAGATCCTGAATCAAAATCTGCAAACCACTTCAAAGCATCTAGTACCGATTTTCAACCACAGGGAAAACTTCACAGTCCAAGCATTATGTTTGAATGCTGTTTCACATTAACCTGCTAGTTTGGGCTGGGGAGATCAGCTGAAGGAAGTTGAAACATTTGCCTCAACCAGCTACACTAGTAGAGAGCAGTGCTGAGGGTTAGTTTATGGGGCAAGGTGGACCAGTAATCTCTTCCCTTAATGACACTGGGTGTGAGAGAAGATGCTCATCCACAGCTATGCTCTGCCTTGCTCGACACTTAATGCTTATGCAGAAGTAGAATCAAATAGTCCACCTGAATTAGTGAAGAGTATGAACTGGATGTTGGATGAAAAGACCAATGAAAATTACATCGAAGGCTTATTTTTCTCAAAACTTATTTTTCTCAAAACTCTCAAAACATTAACGTGCTGTTCCTGTTTCATGATATTTTTTCCAATATCATGTGATAGCAGAGATCATTCTGAATTTGGTCCCATCTGCTGGGCTTCCAATCCTTTGCAGCTTGTTGCTGCTTGACCAACTTTCAAAGTGTTCTTTTTTCAAAGGGTCAGCAATCTAGGAAGAAAGAAGGACCAAATTTCTTTTTGTTTCCCATGGAGGAGATTAAGAGGAATTAAGCATCTTTGCTTTAAATTTACTGGATTTATTTTGCCTCTCCTGAAGATCTGAGTTTTGATCTGTTGGGACGATTTAGCTCCCAGTCTACAGCCTGGCACTTTGCCTGTATGACATCTTGGCTAGCCCAACGGCAGCTAATCTGAAATAAGGATTGGGATGTTTTAATAAGGTTTCTTTGGGTCCAGATTAGTTCAATATGGATAAAATCTTTCTACTGTTTGGGCATTTGTTTTATGGAGGCTCTTACTAGTGCTAGATTGCTTATAAAAATATCTCTAAGTGGTGAAATAATTTTTCTTCATGGCATTAACTTCTTTATTACCTTTTCAAATAAATGGATTGGCTGTATTTGAGGGTATTTTGTTGTTCATAAAAACATGTCTGTTTATTTGTTTATGCTCTCAATTATTAAAATTTATTAAAAGTCATATATGTAAGTTTTAGATGTAAACATATTACATACATGTCAAAACACTTCAGGACTGAATCACTGTCTATAAATTCAGGTGTCCTTTAGCTATGTTTTAAAAAGACGTGTGGTGTCCTTCCTAAATTTATGACTTACGTTAGTGTTGAATACAATTTTGCCTCTCTCCTTGTCATCTTCAGGTTTTGTTTTCACAATTGCATCAGTATGTCCCATATTTTAACTTCTGCAAATATGACAGTTTTGCAGTTACAAAAGGATGCTGTGAAGCTATCTTGGAATGCTTCCAGTGTGATAGCAGTTTTTCCTCTTAATCAGTCATCCAGCCAGTGTTTTCTTTTCCTTGCCTGTTCATCCAACCGTGTTTGTAACTTCACTGGAAGTCAGGAATTCTTGTGTCTGGATCATGATTAAGGCCTTAAAAACTCTTTATTTTGTCATTGAATGAACCATTTTAGGAACTTCTGTGAGCCATCCTGTTGGTTAAAACTTGAGAAGACAACATCTTAGTAGGCTGTTTATCTGTACACTCACGCGGAAGTTTTTTGAAGTTGGATATACTTAAAAATATTCAATTTTTGCATCAAAACAAAAAGTCAATAAGTTACATTAAAAATACTTTTTAAAAGAAATGGCCACTTTGCTTTTTGGATTCTTTAGTTTGCCTGCAACACAGGACTTCGTTTTTCAGAGAAGTTATTTCCTTTTGCAACTTATGTAGAAGTACATGAATAATTAAAAACAAGAAGCATCAGTTGAAACACACTAAGTAATTATAGCTGCAGGCTTATTCTGTTCTAAGTCATTGGGCTTTGGTTTGCTCATAGAATGAAAAATTGTGATTCATCATCAAAACTGGCTACCTGTAATAAGGTTTCTTAAACACTTGAAATTTTGCAGTGATTTTCTCTAGAATCATTGTTTTTTCTCTATTTCAGAGATAGTGAAATACCTATAAATCTATATGCAGCATCAGATGGAGAGAAATAGCTAAACACATTGACAGGTTTTTAAAGCCTAGCAGCCATGAAAGCTGCAGTGACCTTTTCAATGCATTGCTTCAGTTCATTCTGATATTTTCTTAGCTATGCTTAGATCCTTTTTCTTGTTTGTTTCAACAGTAGAAGAACATCTGTAAAATAATGATAAATATGTTTCCCTGGTTTAGTTTAGTAGTAAGATTTTTTTGTTGTTGTTGTTTTCATCTCTTACAGCTTGACAAAGATGACATGGTATATATGGAGGCATATGATAAATTGCTGGAATCTTGGCTTACTTTGGTCCAAGATGACAAACATTTCCATAAAGGTTTCTTTACCCAACATGCTGTTCAAGTCTTTAATTCCTACATTCAGTGCCATCTAGCTGCTCCTGATGGCACAAGGAATTTGGTAAGCCTTCATTGTAGTAGTTTTGGATGGTAAGATACAGTAACTAGCCCATGTCTTTTGGTGTGTGTATATTATGTAGCTCAAGGCAGCCTGTATAGAATTCCCATTTATGATTTTGTAAATGAGAAAAATTGCCAAACTTGTTCCTCAGTTGTGATTTCCCAGTCTGTTTCTCTCATTCTGCAGAGGAACTAAATGCAAAGTTGGAAATCACTTGAAAAAATTAGAAAAAAGTAAACCTGTAACTCAAATCAATGTGCATCTTGTTTTTTCCATGGATACAGTGAGTAAAATTTTGGCCTTCCTTCTGGATTAGAATTCTAGCTAAAATTCTCAGTGCAATTTGGGGCCTTCTTATGATTGTTATCTCTCATGCACTGTCCTTAAAATATAACTGACATGCATAAATATCTTAAAAAATGTAGACTGACTGTGCTCAAAGTAGAAGAAACTTGTAATATCATGTGGTCCTTTTGGATAAAATAAATTCCCAGTTGAGTTTTTGAACCATTGACTGTCTAGAGAAAATGTAAAAGTACATCGAGTATCTTTTGAGCGATTGAGAAAGATGATTAGTCTATTTGCCAGGAATCTGGATCTTACTAAAATAGATTCTTATACAGAAAGTTGGATGTAGATGTTGGATGAATTAGTTATTGCATAGATTCAATTCAATAACTGTATAAAATCTCTCTTTAATTTGATGCTGTGCAAAGATCTCAAGAGATACCTCATTCTGAAAAGCACTATGTAAAACATAATTCTGCTATCTCAATATGTAACAGATGGCAATAGCAGTGCCAAAACTGAGAGAAATATTTCACAAGAGAGCTTTGAATTCATATCAGGCAGTCTTGACATAACTTATGTACACAGGTTGATTCATGTCATTCTGTGAGATAAGTCATTTATCCCACGGGTAACCTTTAAAAGCCACAGCTGGCATTTTAGAATGCTTCTTGTTCTATATCAAAGCAGTAACAGGAACTTTCAGTCTCTGCTTTGAGAGCTTCAATAAACAGCTGCAACTTTGAAGTTGCCAAAAGAGAATGATTTGCTGGGTTACATAAAGAAAAGATGAGTTAAGAGCACTTTGCATAAGGAGTTGTGTGTGGATTCAGTTTTCCAGGGCCTCTATAGAAACAAAGCAGACTAATAGCTTTCTCCTCCTCTTGTATTTTATTTTGTTGCTTGCATAAATTTTATGATTAAGAGATAAGAAAGAAACACTTTTAATATTTATACTTTGTTTCTGCATATCATGGTTCATCTCTTCAAGGAATAAGATCTGATTATCATTTAAATAGTTTTATAATGCAACCAAGATAAGCTTTGAGAAATTGAACAGTGCAACTTCTACATCAGCAAGAAACAAAAGTGAGACCATCAAGATGACTAGTCTGCTGTTTTCAGAGTTTATAGCATTTACTTTTAATGTACTTTTTTAAAAATTTAGTAGTACTTTTTAAACTACTGTTTCTCCTCTAACAATAGGTTAGGGAAACTTTTAATGAAAGGGCTAACATTCAATTCATTATGAAAAATACTGTCTAGTACGTGATTTATGTAAGATCTCTCAGACAACTGAGAACTAGCAAAATGTTAGCAGGTGAAATGAATGTGGCATTTTGGTAGTAAGTTTGTGAAATGCTGATTTTAAAACAATATTGTTCTATGTTGACCCTGTTAACCTCTTCTGTGTCTAATTTAGTACAAGTCTGTTCTTCATACATGCAAATTACCTTGCAAGAAAGAGCCAAAATAATGCAGAAAATTGTGGTGATAAGGAATTTAACAAGTATGACCCTAACTGGTTGCTTCTAATTTTGTTGAAATAACCAAAGACTGCCAATGGTGTGGCCTCTCGGGAAGAAGAGGAAATAAGTGAGCTGCAGGAAGATGACAGAGACCAGTTCTGTGACCAGTTGGCCAGCGTCGGCATGCTGGGGAGGATTGCTGCAGAACACTGCATACCTCTTCTCACAAGGTAAGTACAAAAAAAATAGGAATGAATGCAAATCAATAAAGCTGTCACACAGGAAAAGCCTAACTTCTCTGAAAGAGTTTTAAAACAGTGAAGCTACTTTGTTATTTGTCCACAGTTTGTTAGAAGACCGAGTGACAAGGCTCCATGGACAGTTGCAAAGACATCAGCAGCAGTTACTTGCGTCACCAGCATCAGGTTCAATTGACAATAAAGTGCTTGATGACCTGTATGAGGATATTCATTGGCTTATTTTAGTCACAGGTTAGTGAACAGCTTTAAATAGTACTTGTTCTGGTAGTCTTACTGCAGCTGGAACACCTCAGGAAAAAAAAAAATCCCTGTATATCAACTACTCTTGATTGACTATACATTTTATCCCTTACAGTGATCATCTTACATACAAGACTTGCAAAGTCCTTGTCTTACTGTCATCTGCCTTGAGTAACAGGAATATTATCTGTAATGATAACCTCATGTAAAAGTTTCATCAGTGTCCATTGGAAATTCCTGCAAACTAGTTTTGTTGTAGATTTTTTGAGTTGTGTTACCAGTCAACTTATTCAAGAAATTAGTCTGTTCATGGTATCAGTGGTGTTGGCTGGGTGCACTTGACTTAATAAGAGAACTAACATGAGATCAGGGTAATGGTGACAGAGAATCATATGAGTTCTAGACTTTCTCAGTGCTGATGATCCATGGCCTGCTATTTTGTTATGTTTTGGGGAATTTAAAGCCTTTTTGCTCTAAATTTAGAGCCTCTTGAACTTAGAGCCTTTTTAGGATTGATTTTTAGATGGCGATATTTTACTTAAGTTTGCAAACCTACTAACAACTAAGTCTGTACTTTGCTTGGAGAAAAGTATAATGTATGAAATATTTGTGGGACTTCTTTGAAGATCTGGTGTTTTAGTTGCTCTCAGATGTTGACATAAATGTATTTAAAATATATTTGTAACACTTGAGATCGAGTTTGTAGCTCACAGATGGTTAGGAGATCAGATATTGAAAATAGAACTAAACCTGGAATTAAAGTTATCTAGATACCAGAGTATTGTATGAAAACCCATGCTTCACCTAATCTGCAGTTGCTGGGTGAGGAAAACTGTTACAGCACATGTACTTGAGGTCTGAAAGACTGACAGATTTGAGATGTTAGCAAAACAGAAGTCCAAATGATATGGACTCAGCAAGGAAGCTGTAAAACAAGGCTTTTTTACCATGTAGCAGAAGAAGAAGAAAAATGACAACAAAATGGTTTTTGTCCCTCCCCCAAGCAGATTAATTGATTGTAGCATTTTTATGGTTTACAGGAAGCAAAACTTGTCTCTTTTTGATTTTTAAATTGATGGTTTCTTTTTTCCGTTGTGATTTCTTGTCACTTTAGGTTTTTTCCTACTGAATGGCTTTAAGGATTCTAATTAACTTGTATGCATTTAAGCAGTGTTAGTCAAGGTCTGTGTAAACGTTTGATTCTGGTGTGATATCTGCAGTTAAGCCCATGGATTCTTTAATGAGAAAGCCATAAGTTAACCTAGGGTAGAAAGTTGTGATCACTCTTTCTTTTTTAATGTAAGGCTACCTCTTGGCTAATGATACTCAGGGAGAGACTCCGCTAATACCTCCAGAAGTAATGGAATATTCCATTAAACATTCAGCTGAGGTTGACATCAATACAACACTTCAGATTCTGGGATCTCCAGGAGAAAAGGCCTCTTCCATCCCAGGATACAACAGAACTGATTCTGTAATTAGGTAAGGATGCATCTTGTACTATTAAGTGTGTTAAACGCTTTTTCAGAGAAAAAAAGACCTAGAGTGTGAATAGACTTCTGTGAATGTGAAAAGCAAGCAATATGTAAACACTGAACATCAAAAAAGGAAAGATTGACCTGATAGTCTTAACAGATGTCATGAGCCAAAGACTTGGAAATACACAGAAATGTTTTTTATATTTCTACTGAAAACCCATCTTTGATCTATTTTTTACAGAAAATCCTTAAACTGAAGTAAAAAAAAAAGTTGGCTGATTAAAATCTTTAGATAATATATACTCTAACATTCATTCAGCACATATACAGCTTAAGCAAATGCTTTCCAGAACATCAGTGAGCTTCTCTACTTTGAATATGTGTTACTGCCCAAGCTTGGCAGTAGCAGCAAAATTGATCCTTCGAGCATGAGGAATTGTTTGTTGTCAGTTATGTATACACATCGCAGTCAGCCCATAAAAGAAGCAGGAGAATTTCCCTCCTCTTTTTGCAAGAAGGCTGATGCTCACAAAGGGCTCCTCAATTTGAATCCTCACACTTCAGAAGATTGCATCCCACTCTTAGTTGACATGATTAGTTGTTGCATTCTTTAAATATTTTCTTATGGGAACAAGGTAGAAAAAATGGACTTTCATTAGCAATGATGTGTGTGCCTAGTGTTTAGCAGGTTGAATACTGCTTACTTACACTATTGGCCACCAAGAGGATTTCTAGATGTAGTGTCTCAGTAGTGGAAAAAAATCAAAATAAGGAGAGATTTGAGGCCCTTTGGCAATAACTCTGAAATGTCTTTGAGAAATAGGCCGCTGTCAGCTCCTAAATTTCTTGTGTACAATCACATTCTTACAAAATTCAGTTGATGTAGTACAAAAGCTAGTATTTAATGCATTTATATGGACTGATTGTATTAATGCAGTCACCTTGTGATACACTATTTCAGACTATTTCCCAGCAGTAATGAACAAGAGAAAAATAACTAGTCATTCCTGTATTTGTTTTTTTGGTGTGTGTCATGCTGCAAATGCTGCACAATTAGAACCCATTTGGTCACTAAACTTTATGGTGCAAGGAAGGAAAAAGCAGTTTTGAAAAACAGCTTTTCAGGCACTCCCACCTAGTCAATTTGTCATGATTCTTGTGGGGATTCTTTGTTGCAGTAATTTTGATGTCAAAATTACTGTTAAATCTTACCTTTTAAAGCATAATTCTTACTTTTTGGAGGGTATTTGCTCTATTCTTCTTGCCTTGCATTTCAAAAACAATAAATTCAAGTGCTTTTTACTTGAGTAGAGTTGAAGTGCTTTGTATTATCCTGATCCTTCCGTCATACTTTGTGAAAAATGAAAGTAGCTTTGGTAGTTGCATTGCGTCTCCAAAGACCTCTCTCAGCATCCTCATTGTATTTTAAATCTGCAGGTTATTATCTGCTATTTTAAGAGTGTCAGAAGTAGAATCTAGAGCAATAAGGGCAAATCTCACACACCTCCTGAGCCCCCAGATGGGCAAAGATATTGTATGGTTCCTCAAGCGCTGGGCAAAGACTTACCTCCTAGTAGATGAAAAGCTGTATGATCAGGTAAGGATATAACTTTTATGAATTTATTTGTGAGTATTAGCAGTAATATTATCCTGTGAATGTAGATGTCAGTGTAGCTATTTAAAAGTTCAATGCTAAAGTATTTTTAATGTTATATGGGTTGTGATTTATTTTGGAATTTGTTTGAAAGTTGATGTTTTCTTCCATTTGCTAATTAGAAATATAAGTTTTTAGGAGACTCTTGCACATTTTGCTGTAAATGTGATTTTTTTTGGTAGCCATTGCCATATCAGAATAATATAGTGCTCCAGGGCTGCATAATGAGTGAAACTCACTGACTGCAGTGATGTTATAAATCGTGACTGTCCATCAGATTTTACATTTCATCTCTAATACAGTGATTGCTCTTGATCATGATTCTGAGTTAGATATTTAACACCATCACCAGGTAGTATACATTAGCTAATGTCATGCTACTTTCCTCATTCTCATTGTATATATCATCATTTCAACAGTATGTTCTTTGTAAAGGGCAACTTCTTACCGTACTTGGACAGCACTAATCGCGATTAGACCTTGATCCTGATTTCACTTATTGAACTAACTGTAATCCAGCTAGCTCACAGAGGCCACCCATCCTGAGGAGGTCCTGTAGGCTCTAATTTTTGAGTAGTCTCCTCCTCCTCCCCTTTATTTCCATTATTGAAGCAACTAAGAATACTAATGCTTCAGGAGGCCTCTCCTTAACAATAATAAGTATCACACAGACTTGTAAATATTTGGAGTCATATTATTCAGCTCATACATATAGCACAGCTAAGAATTCATAGAGGTACCAGGTGGGCAAGAATTGGAGATCATGTTAGAAGGAGAGCCGTGTGAAAAACAACGTGAAGAAACAAAACAAATTGTCTAGGAAATGCACACGTGTAGTTTGTGTTGACGTGTGAAAGTGATTGAAACCTCTATTTAAACCTTGTGTTCAGTCATGTATATATCATGAGTTCTTAAAGGTAGAAGCATTAGTGGTGTGCTGACAGGAAGCCCCTGCACAATTACTACAAAGCTTTTGGTTTCACTCTTGAAAAACTTTCTTTAAAGGTAGGAGAACAGGCAGTTTCGAAGAAGCATATTTTAATGTGCCAGGACCAGAGTGTGACATTGTTTCCTAAAAAATGTGTAGATTGAAGGAACTATTTGCAGAAAGCAGATGCAGAAAAATTGAGGTGAAAATTAATTTTTACTAGTTTCTATGTAGATCAAGACCTAGGTTTATTTCTAATAATTTTTACCACTGAATTTAGAGGAATTATATCTTAAATTCACTTTGGAATGGAAACACTTTGGGAGGTGATTTTGGGATCTTTCTTTTAATTATGAAAGCTTTCATTGGCCTTAAAAGCTAGACACACTCAAACCTTTTTTGTAATGAGGTTGAAACTTTTCTTTGTTTTAGATGTTGTGCTTAAAATTGCAAGATAAATTTGGCAAAGATTTTGCTATTACAGATATTCTTTGCCTTTGTCTATGTAACATTTGTGTAATTTAAGTAGGAAAGAAGTGACAGCCTGAAAAGAATTTGCTGACAATGATTGCCATACACTTTTGGGTTCTGGCTTCTGTAAAACTCACTCATTTTAATGCTTTTCTTATAGATAAGTCTGCCATTTAGTACAGCATTTGGTGCTGATACTGAGGGTTCCCAGTGGATTGTGGGTTACCTTTTAGAAAAAGTGATCAGTAACCTGGCAGTGTGGAGTTCAGAGCAGGACCTTGCAAATGATACTGTACAACTGCTAGTAACATTAGTGGAAAGGAGAGAGCGGTAAGTTGCTATACCTCTGGAAGTCAAAAAGTTTCTTTTGCTTCCTTTAAAATTTTTTGGCCACAGTAATCCAGATATAGGGCACTTCATATTCATGTCTCTGTAAGTCAAATTACTTTAGTAGCATACTGTGACTGAAAAAAACACCACAAACTTGTCTGACAAGCTGGGGAGTGAGACCTGATGTATTTGACAAAACATCACCTAATTTTTATTGCTGTTTAGGCATGCACTCTCCTTCCCTACTTTTGCGTCTCACTCTTAAAACGGTGAGAAAGGACAACTCTCCTGGTCTCCACTCTTATTACAAGGATTTTTGTGCTGCTGTTAATTTTCGTTGATTAGGAGTTCAGATACTGGCTAAGCCAGTGTGAATTATGTTTTGTAAACCCAATTTTTTTTTAAATACAGGATTTTGTGGATTCAGTCAAATTTCAGTAAGTTTTCTTTGATATTGCAAACTTTGAAGCAGGAAGTTCTTGAATGCTTTATTTCTGTCAATTGACATGCAGTTATATATGCAATCATGCATTCACAGTCTACTGAAAGACTATTCTGAAGTATGAGGGTTTTAAATGCTTGAGGATTTTTCTTTTTAAAAAAATTAAACCCCACAGAAGCTAGTTTTGAAATAAATTGCTTATTTTATTATGATATAATGAGACTAAGCTTTTAATCCATGCAATATGTCCATTAACTCTTGTGTGTGTATGTGTGTAAAACTAAAGCACTTTCCTGCTTTTCTCCTGTATGAATTGATCTATTTTCAGAATATATACTTTAGAAATCTGACAGCTGAGGCATTAATAAGATGAAAATCAAAAGGCAATTCAGCCTCAGAATAAAGGAATTTAAAAAAATAATAGCAACAAAAAACTTCTGGCAACTGCTAGAAACCTGATGTTCTCTGCTCATACAATTTGTGAAGTCTTTAATGAATTTTTTTTCCCTCTTTTAGGGCAAACTTAGTTATTCAGTGTGAAAACTGGTGGAATTTAGCCAAACAGTTTGCAAGGCGAAGCCCTCCTCTTCACTATTTGTCTAGCTCTGTGCAGAGAACACTAATGAAAGCTTTAGTTCTAGGAGGTTTTGCTCATATGGATACAGAAACAAAGCAACAATACTGGACAGAGGTAAGCTATTGATACTTCTATTACCTCCATATAAGCAAGCAGTACAACAAGTTAGTTTAGGGAATTTTATTAGTGACACAAAATCAGTTTGTATAACATATTTTGATATGTAATACTGATGATTTTTTAAGTTATTCTCTCCTTGATGGACATTACTTGTATCTGTTGTATCTAAATTACGTCTAAAATATCTCAACCCAAAGAGAAACCACTAATAATTAATTGGAGGATTTGCCAAGCAGACAGTAGAGCAATATGTTTGAAAGAGACTATTATAGAAGATTAAAAATTTCCCTTCCACTGGGACATTTCTTCCTTTCATTTTAATTTTATGGTGTTATGAATTATTCTGCTATCACTTAATGAAAATGACAATAGGTAAAAAGCTAATGTGGAACATAATGTTGACCAGCTCTTTGTGCCCTGGCTCCATTAAAGCTCAGATATTTAACAATAGAAAGGTTGATGCTAGAAAGTAGCCGAAATGGCATCAGGAAGCACCATGTGACTGTAAAGCATCAACCTTCTGAGAAAAACATGCTTTTATTGGCAGAGCTAGAAAATTAGTGATTTAAAGTAAGGCTGTAATGCAGGGGAAGTAATTGGGGGGAAAATTGGAAGTTTCTAAATTGTTTCCAAATACAGATGATGACAAAAGTGATTTCGCTATTGAGTATCATAATGTGGCAAAGATAACCATTAATCATAATGGTTTCATTCATAAGCTGTAACAATTTTTTCCCTAATGCTGAATCTGAAGGGAATCAAATGCTTTGAGCCAGAGAAAGTAATTGTAATTTGTTTAAACACTACAAAATCACCTAAAATATTTATGGAGGTGCTCATTTTGCCACCTGCCTGCAGGCCATAATGGACAATGAGAAGCACTACCCACTACCACTTCTGCTTGCATTAATGTGACAGATAATGATATAACTGAGCCGTTGGAAACTGGAAGTGATTGATTCTTGTATTGCCATGCTAAAAGCAGTGGGTTTGCTAAAGTATTTAAATATTGATATGATAGTATGCTTATCTTAATGTGACTTTTCTGACAAATTTCAAGGTTCTTCAGCCACTTCAGCAGCGATTCTTGAATGTGATAAACCAAGAAAACTTTCAGCAGATCTGTCAGGAGGAGGAAGTGAAGCAGGAAATCACTGCTACATTAGAAGCACTCTGTGGCATTGCTGAGGCTACCCAGATTGATAACGTAGCAATTCTCTTCAATTTCCTAATGGACTTCCTTAATAATTGCATTGGATTAATGGAAGTATACAAAAACACACCAGAGACTGTTAATCTCATAATAGAAGTCTTTGTTGAAGTTGCACATAAACAAATTTGCTATCTTGGAGAGGTAAATACAACCAGAAAGGGAAGGAGGAGTCAGAGTGTGTGTGTGTGCATGTGTGTAAATGTGTATACAGTGCTATTCCTTAAACAAAATAAAATAAAATGAAGTGATTTTTATAGAGAGAAAGGCAGACTATGTGGACACATTTGTTAAGGAATTCCTTTGTTTTAAAACATATACTTGCAAAGATTAAAAGCAGGACATTTAGACTGTTTTTTGGGGTTTTTTTACCAATAAATTTAATCACAGTTCATCAGCAGTCTAACTCTATGGATGGGTGACAGAAGAGGACAGAATATGTTGAGTACTTTTTAATAACAATATCAAACTTCTCTGAAGTCTAGTCTAGGAGAATTGCAGCACTGTTCTATGTGATAAATACATACCATAGAGACACTGACTTAGTTCTAGACAAGGCATTAATAGACCTAGGAAGTTAACAGTTAAAATTTTGAGTTTGTGCAGTGCACTTGCATCTTTGCACTGTTGGCTAGTTTTGTTTTCATATCTGGAAGAGTTGCTGCCTATTCTTAACTGAGTATGCACAGTGTATTGTGGCTCCAAACTTCTATAAGTAAAGTGTGTCTCATGGGGATTTTGTTGGTAATCTAGTTTGTGAGATTAGTGAGATATGTCAGTCTGTCCCAAATCACTCTTTTCTGCATTTTTGTTAAGACTGAGGAATCAAGAAAATTAATGTTTTGCTCTTTCAGTCAGTATCACATCAATATATGGCTATAAGTGTTCTTATTGTCAAAGGTGACAGTTTCCTTGATGATTTTGTGTACAGTTGGTACAAAAGTGATCATACACTGAAATTAAAATTTTGGAGTATTGTCTACCAATAATGCCATCTTGAAACAAAGTGTTTCACTTTTAGCATATGGAAGTTTTCTTATTATGTAACATTGTTTTATAGGCCAAAGCCATGAACTTGTATGAGGCCTGCCTAACTCTGCTCCAGGTGTATTCCAAGAATAATCTAGGTCGACAACGGATAGATGTTACAGCAGAAGAAGACCAGTACCAGGATCTCCTTCTTATTATGGAGCTTCTCACTAATCTTCTGTCAAAGGAATTCATAGATTTCAGTGATACAGGTATTAAGGAATTGGTTATTGATGAACCACATATTGTTTTCTAAACTGTAAGAACCATTTTGGGACTTGTGTTCAGTCCATGTAAAGTAAAAGCTGAAATTTAGGCTTGTCTAGGTCAGGATATGGAAATTGCTATTTAAAGTAGCAAAGAAGGACTTTACACAATATTCTAACATCTGAAATTATTATTGCTGTCATAAAATAAATTATGGATGTATGAAACAGCTTGAAATCTGAATATTGCAAGTCTGAATGTTGTACCAGCAGTTTTATAACAAAAAGCACACAAAGAAGTTGGAGTAGTAAAGTAATGCAAGAGAGTAGATGGGCTGTCTTCTTAGTACAGGATTCAACTTCTGTGAAATGTTGAGTCATTAAAATTCCACTGTGTGAGGATCTTCTGTATTCCTCTTTCACAGAACATGCTTTATGGTTTGTGGTGTAGTTAAGGGTTCCTTCTTGTATCCCAGCCTGTTACTTTCTTCCACTTAAAACTGTAGTTGCCCTGAGTATATTCTGGCAGTTAGCTGTGGTGCATTGCTTTTGAATAAGCCAAAATACCTTTGCATGGTTCACATCTCACCATGTTCTGTACACTTTGCACAGATAACAACCCAGGCAGATTCAGTTTGATACCAAGCATGTTTTAATATTTACGCTTTTCTGAGGTGCGTCTTGAAAGAGAGAACCTTGTACTCCAAAATGCAGTACATCATTTTACTTCTTTATCATGCATGCACAACACAAGAATCAGATTTAGACTTTGTCCATTGAATGGACAACCCAGTGCTTTGTAAAGTATTTGCTTCAAGATCTGGATGTTAGTTGCGTGGAAAACACTTAACTATGAAACAAAGTAATGTGAATAAAACACAGATGCAATGGCCAGAGATCAAATCTATTGTGAGTGTTCTACATACTGCTGCTGTCTCAAAGCAGGAATTATAAAAGTATGGTCACTGCCAGTTGATGGGAAATGTAGGCCTTAACCTGTACCTGGAGAAAACTTGGCAACATCCAAACTGCAGAACTTTCTCTGTTAGCTCTCCCATTTTTTTTTCTCCTTCTGTTCATAAAAGATATTAAAGCATATGTAAATATATAATATATATTTTAAAAGTATAAAAATACAGTAATATTTTACTCACTACTTGTTTGTGGGCAGGCATAAAGCAGCTATCACTAGAAACAAATGCGATGTTCTGTAATGGAAGGGAGCCCCCAGTATCCGAAGTGTTCTGGTTTAGTATGCCATCTGGTACAAGTGATTATGAAATGCTTAGTCCTAATGAATACAAATATAGAGTGATGTGACAGCCTCCACTCACTAAGTTTCTATTTTAATACAGTGCCTCATGGTTTTGTTTGGAGAGAGGGGACTAGTCCTATTTTTAAAAATGTCTGTATTATAAAGAAATGGGACTGTTTCTTCAATATGTTTAATCTTCCTTTTATACAAAATATTTTTTTCTTTTCTGCAGATGAAGTATTTAGAGGGCATGAGCCTGGGCAAGTTACAAATAGATCTGTATCAGCAGCAGATGTTGTCTTATATGGGGTTAATCTAGTTCTGCCTCTAATGTCACAAGATCTGCTGAAGGTAAGTATATTTTTTACATGGAACTGCTAGAATATGAAAGCTTTATAGTAATGAATTCCCAGAATTCGTTCCTAAATGTATTCCACCTCTATAAGCTGAATTTTCTAGACTTCATAAATGTAAATAACTATTCCACAGTTCTAAATAATCTTTGAAAAGAAATACTGTAAGCTGAGAAAATGTATATCTGAAGGTCCCAAACAAAATTTTTGTTTTAAAAGCAAGTCTGTGCAGATCAACAGCCAAACCTGAAATGTGGCACTCAGAGTCCTTTTTCTGATAGTGCCAGAAAAGTGACAAGAAGCATAAACAGTGATGTGAGTTAAAAGTAACTATTTATTTCCACAAAACAGAAGGCTGTCAATCAAAGGCATCAGCAGCTTGTCAGTAGAACAGTAAACTAATGGGACAGCAGCATTCCATTGTTGCACTGTGTTCATGTTTTAGTTTGAACCAGGGGAACACTTCTGGAGGTTGTCTCAGCTGTCCCCTCTCCACCTGCCTTCTCACCCAGTAGCGCGTGCTGAACGCGAGGGCTGCGTCCATTGTAGATCAAACCAAGGCAAGGGACGTACCCTGGGAGCCCCTCAATTGTACTCCAAGTGCTCACCAGGCTTTTACCCCATGGGACTACATTTGTCTGTCTGTAATTGGTTTAGAGCAGATACCAAACTGCCACCATCTACTGTTTACCTTTAGTAATCTTCTTTTATTGTACCACAGTGTTTGTATTCATATAAATAAATGTATGGCTACATTCTAATGTAGCCATTCTAATGACTCAAGTTTCCTACTAACATTCTTTTCTTCAGTGCAAATCATCAGTGCTGTCTCTTTGTGTAGTTGAAAATTATGCCAAAATAGATACATGATCGAATCTAAAAATACTGTGTTTTTCTTTTGACAGTTTCCATCCCTGTGTAATCAATATTACAAATTAATCACTTTCATATGTGAGATATTCCCTGAGAAAATTCCACAACTTCCAGAGGACCTCTTTAAGAGCCTAATGTACTCACTGGAGTTAGGGATGTCATCGTATCCTTTATAGAGCTTGGGAATGCTCTTTGAAAAAATCGAAGTTGCTTTTATAAGAACTTGTTATAAATATATTTTTTTTTAATCAATACGTATCTATCAGTATCCATTTATCAAATGCATGTATAATTATATATCAGTAATTGACTCTGCTCTCTGGGGATTGAGAGTTTCACTGTAGTGTCCATTGAAATTCCAGCATTAGCTGTATTGCCTCTGACTTTTGGTGCTTGGGCACAGCCTTTAAGTAGCTTAGCGTGTAAGTTTTTTCTGGCAGCCATTCCTGCCTGCTCCATTACTTCATTTCAGAGTGTGTAACTTCATAAGCCTTCAGCTGGTATCCCGAAGCCATTCCTGAATTAGTCTCTCAGCTGGTAATACAAAACATTGCTGCTGTTCTACTGGGCTGGCTCCAGAGCATTTCCTGTCAGGGTGCCAATGGGCTCTCCCTCTCATAATGGGAGTACCATTTTTACTAATCTGTGGCACGTGTCAGAAACAGATGAGCTTGACCATAAGGGACTCTTTCTGAAAATGTTATGTCAGAGAGGGTTATGTTACCTTGGGGCATGTAGCTAATAAAAGAAGATAATGAAGTTGGAATCCTTTCCCCCCTCCTTTTTCTAGTGTTTTTTTTAATTTGATTTTTTTCATTAGCAACTTTGTAGTGAAAAGAAACCTTGAAACATACAAGTATTTCAGATATTTTCTCGTGTCACAGCTGGGTTGTTTGACCACAATTTAATTGAAATCTGACTTCAATTCTTTAACATCCATTATCAGAATGAGCTCAGAGGTTTGCCAGCTCTGTCTGGAGGCTGTAACACCGTTAGCAGAACAGTGTGCAAAAGCACAAGAAACAGATTCAACCCTTTTTCTAGCAACGAGGCACTTTCTTAAGGTAAGGCATCTGTTTCTTGTTACTTTGGTTTTTTGCATAAAGGTAGCATCCAGAGGGCAAACAGTGATCATATCCAGATTAATCAAGGTAATATGTGTAGTAAGAAACAGCCTGTTACCTAAAAAAAAAAAAAAAAGAAAAAAGAAAAAAAAAGTGGCAGCTTAAGAAGAAAGAGGGCATGAAGAACTGAAGATATCAGACTACAGTACAAGAGAGGATGGAGATGTAAAAGGAACCAGTCCATTATTGCCAGTAAACAAAAGACCTGAGCATCTCAGAATGCAATTTTTATATCCGTGCTCTGCACTTGAGATTGACAGCTTTAGCAGTTACTGGTGAAGCTGTGAACAGAAGGCTTCCAGGATTCTGTGAACTGGAGGCTGGGTAGAGTAATAAAAGAAAAGGCATGGAAAAGAGCATAACTGGGAATAAGAAAGGAAATGCTGTCATTTACTCAATGTATGTAATGAATTACGCATTTTCTTAATTCAATATCACATTCAGTACTTTACTTCCAGGGCCATCCACTTTAATGAATTTTGGAGTGATCTGGTAGCAACCAGGTTCCCACTAACTGGCAAAGGAATTGTGGAATCTGTGTACTTGTCTTCTGGGATTGTATAGGCTTCAGTTTTACTTAAGACATCTTTTTTTACCAAACTGACATTGGGATTTCTGAGGATTGCTCATTAAATGCTTCCATCAGACAAGCTGAGAGAGAAAGAAACTTGTTTAATTTTGTCTTTATGTATCTTTTAAGTTAACTTAGTTTCATTCCTTATTTCTGAATTTCCACTTAAAATTGTAATATTACTTTTTACGAATCTGTTCCCTGTTTGACTTTCTATGAGCTGTAGGAGTCACCAAAATTTGAGGAAAAGTTCTGTTTTTTATTCTGCAAGAGCAAAGGCTTTTTTCAGTATTTTTCTGGAATATCTACAGGTTTTGGAGAAAAATACAAGTGATGTCATGTTTCTCTGAAGAACAGTTGATTTAAATCAACAACAGGTTCCAGTGCTTTGAGATGTGAATTTATGCTGTTAAGCCAAGACTCGAATCCTAAAAGAACTTGGCTTCTAAATTTCTGGTACCTAAATTCAAAAATAAAAAGAAAAGGGGGGCAACAAAACAGACAGCAACCTTGGATGTTTGTAATCCATGTTCATTGTTATTATCAGAAGTGAAGATGAGTTTCAGCAGCAAATATTGATAAAGTAGAAAGTTAAGTTTACACTTACACAACTACTTCTGTTTTGCAATTTCAGATGGTTTTTGATATGCTGGTACTTCAGAAGCACAATACAGAAATGACAACTGCAGCAGGTGAAGCATTCTACACGTTAGTGTGTTTGCATCAGGTATGGCATTCAGACACACTCTGAAAAGAAGTAATTTGTTAAAGGAGAGTGGTTATTTCTTGTGCACCTGATAAATCATGGAATCATTTGGGTTGAAAGAGGGCATCCTCAGGAGGTCTGCTTGTTTCAGCTGCAGGTCTTTGCATTTGTCCTTGCTAAGTTTCATGACTCTCCAGTCAGCTCATTGCTCCAGCCTGAGTAACTGTCTCTAGATGTCAGTCCTGCCCTTGAATGCACTGGCTGCACTCCCCAGTTTGGTTTCATCTTCAGACTTGATAACAGTGTATTTCCCCTCCTCCTCCAGGTTACTGACTAAAATATTTAACAGAATAAGGTACAGATGAGAGCTCTCAGTGCCATTTGAAACCAGCTTCCAGGTGGAACATGAGCCATTAGCCTCAGTCCTTTATAGGCTGATGGTACAGGTGTGTTTTTACACATGTAGTAGTTCACCCATTTAGACAATAAAATCCAAGCTTGGTTGCAAGGGTGCAGTACACAGTTGCTAAAGACCTGCTTACCTTAGGCATCCACTACACTCATCTTAGCCATAGATGGAAGTCATTTTGTCAAAGAAGACAGGTTGGTAAAGCACGATTTACCCTGGGTAAATCCAGATTGGTTGTTCTCAGAATCACAGAATATCCTGAATTGGAAGGGACCCATGAGGATCATTGAGTTCAACTCCTGGCCCTGCCCAGGACAATCCACAGGAGTCATACCATGTGCTTGAGTGCATTGTCCAAACACTTCTTGAATTCTGTCAGGCTGGTGCTGTGACCACTTCCCTAAGGTGCCCAACCACCCTCTGAGTGAAGAACCTTTTCCTAATACTCAGTGTAAACTTCCCCTGGCACAACTGCCATTCCCTTGGGTCCTTTGACTTTCACATGCCCAGAAATAACTTCCAAGAGTACTTGCTTCATGATTTTCTTAGTCATTTGAAGATGATAGACACCAGCCAGTAATGAATGACATGAGCCAGCTTTCTGAACCCTTGGATAGATTCTGTCTGTTGCATGCATCAACATTTCTCAAGAGATCCCTGAGTTGACCCTGTTTACTATATGTAGTTCATCTTCTCCTTCAACCCCATCTCTAGTCACAAAGGTCTGGAAAAACTTCTCAGTGAAGGGCAAGGCAAAAGAAAGCATTGATTATTTTACCTCTTTTCTATTATAATTAAATCATCTATTCCATTCAGCAGTAGAACCTGTATTTTCCCTATTCCTTCTTTTACTCCTAAAGTACTGGTAAAACCTGCTTTTATTGTCTTTGATGGCCTTTGCTAAATTTAGCTTTAGCTGAACTTCATTTTTCTGTTATTGTTCTTGTACAGATTATATTTCTGCTTTCCTCCTTTCTAGCTGTTCCTGCTTCTATTTCCTGCATGTATTGCCCTTGTGCTGGAGTTCAGTCATTAAGTCCCTGCTTAGCTGAAAGAGTGTCCTTATTGTTTTCCTATGTATCTGGACAGACCATTCTTGTGCTTGGAAGAGGTTGTCCTTAAAGACCTGCCAGCTCTCTGGAGCTCTTTTTGTCTTCAGAGCTCACTCCCACAGGATCCCATCTACCAGTCTTGAAGAAGATGACAGCTGCTCTCATGATGTCCAGGTTCTCTGATTCCCAAACTGCCCTCTTAACCTCACTTTCCTGGGAATCCTTAACTCCACTATTTAATGATGACTGAAAGGCTGGCAGTAATTACCACATCCCCGACCAGCTCTTACTAGCTGTGAATAGCAGACACAAAGTCACACCCCTGGGTAGCCCATCTGGTGTGTGAGCAAATGTCAGGGAGATAATCTCTTGTAAGTATGATCTGGAAACTTCCTCAAGTTGCTTTAAGATGACTAAAAGCCCTGTTCTAGGGATTTGTAACAAGATCTCACCCCAAAAGATGATGTCATCTTTACTGCTTCTCCTCTATCATGATCCGTAAGCACTCAACTAGATTGTTGCCCAGTCTGTAGAAAACTATCTTTAATTTGAGCTGTCTTTTCACAGAAATGTCAATCTTCTGTCATCTTCTGCCCTGAAGAGCTCTGACAAGCTTCCACCTGTCCCTTGGAACACTCCAGTCATGCCACCTGTCTCACCACGTATCAGTGCCTGCAGTTATGTTGCAGCTCTGAACCTGCATGTGGAGCTCTAGCTCATTCTGTTTCCAAAGTTCAACATACTTCTACACAGGCATTTCAGGCTGGCCTCCTTTCAGCCTGTTTCATCCTTTCTGAGGAGCACTTTTAAACCCATCACACTCTTTGTGTTCTTAATGCTCTAACTCTCTGTCTCTTTACTTATCTACAAGTTGTTATCACCATGCCTCAACATGCCCTTTAAAGCAAGCCTTTGGCAAAGACGATGCTAAGCCACTTTGTCCTATGGATCTTCTCTTTTGTTAGCAGCCCTTATCCCTCAAAGAGAGACTTGTGAACATGTAAGAGAAAAGGACCCTGTGATACCACTTACAGGTGGCAAATTCTTGTTGTGTCTACCCTCACTCAACCCTTCATGGGCAAAATGCAGGGAACTGCCATTCAATCTCCTATGTTCTTCACCTGTGCTTCCAGAGCTCAGTCCCTTTGGACTTGCTTCAGGTGTGTGCCCCTTGGCAGTGTCCTTCTCGTCATGTTTGATATGTTTCTTTGTCTTTTGTTTCTGTTTAAATAAGCATGAGAGTAAGTAGGAAACCCCTAGAAAGGAGTCTAAGCTCTCTGTCCCAGGGAAGGAACCCCAGAAAATGGAGAACCTGTGGGAGGAGATGATTGGTATGGAACATGGGTTAGGCATCAAGAAAAAAAACAGTCCAGTTTGCAGTAATAAGCCTATGCTAAGGAGGAGCCTGAAAGCCCTTTGCCTTAAAATTGTCATCTTACTCTGCACTGCAAAGCCTTGTACCTTGCTTTGAAGACTTCTTTAGCCTTACTAAAATACCCAGCCTGGATGAAGGCTTTTATCTGGTTTAGAGGTAAGTGAAAGGCTGTGAGGACAGGTGAAAGAGGTACTGATAGTTTTCTGTCACAGCCTTTATTCTGGAGCTTGTCTTGATGAGAGAAGTTGTATATATTGTATATCTCCATTTTTTTTATGTTTGTTTAACAGGCTGAATATTCAGAGTTAGTTGAAACATTGCTGTCAACTCAACAAGATCCAGTAATTTACCAGCGGTTAGCAGATGCCTTCAACAAGCTTACTGCAAGCAGCACTCCTCCTACACTGGACCGTAAGCAGAAGATGGCCTTCTTAAAGAGTTTAGAAGAATTTATGGCAAATGTTGGTGGACTTCTCTGTGTAAAATAAACAACAAAACTCTATGCCTAATTTAGACCCTTTCTGCAAAATGCACTGAGAAATGCTGAATGCTGACTAAATCTTGTACCTGTCTCTGGGTTCTTTGCAGCCATCTCAGATTCTAGAGAGCCTGGAAGTTTGAACATAACACCATGTAATAGGAGAGGTCAACTTTGAATCAGCTTCTGCTATTATGTCATACTTCTGCAATCTGTCATACTTGGGTGTGGAAGAGAATGAACAGAAAATCTGAATTGAATTTTTTTCCATTTATGCGCAGACAGATATGGGCACAATGAAATAAACGCAGTGCCTTTCCCCCTGCACTGGTTTAAAATAGGAGTGGTCGTATAAACATACAGATTTCTTTTCTACCCAAAATCATGTTAGAGTGTGATGCAGATACATGTAAAGCTCTAAACAGTTTAGCTGATTTTAAGCTTTATTTTTCCTCTCTTAAAGTTTGAGTTTGTGTTCCAATGGAGAAGAAAAACCAAATGGTATTCTAACTTTAGTTCTGTTTTTCTACTACATCAACCTGGCATTGCAGGTTTAATGCAATGCAGGTTTTTACATTATGTTCTGCTGCCTAAAGTTCAGAGAAAAAAAAAAAGTGTATATTTTTGTTCCCCTGAAATGAACTTTAGGAACTGTAGCCATTTCATTGCCTTAATTTAAAAGAAAAAAAAAAATAAAAGCTCATATACTTTAGGTAAGAAATTTAAGGCAAGATTTGACTCTTGAGAGTTGGTTTGGGATGTTGGCACTGAGCTGCTATGTACCTGTTGCAGCCCTTCATGTTGATGTGTTGTTTTGGAATGAGTGTCTAATGCAAGGTTCATGTGTAGTTTTACTTTCAGTATCTGTTTTGATTCTCACCTGGGTTGCATGCAACTGCAATGTATTTCTTCACTGAACTGTTTGCTTAAGCAATAACAACCCAAAAGGTGTGAATTACTGGCAAACTTTGTAAAGTTGGGGCATTAGCTAAAACAATTATGCTAGCACAGGGGCATCAAACCCTTTTACTCAAGCATGTCTGTTTGACTCCAGTGGGGAAGGGTAATTGGGAAGTCTGTGCTGTAGGAGATTTTTGTTTTTGCTGAATCCAGTCCCACTTCTGCAGAGCTCTCCCAGCTGCTCTGCCCGTACTTGGTTTTCTATATCAGCACTTTAGCTTTTGTCATAGCAGAATATAGTGCCCTGAGTATATAGAACCAACAAGGAAGAGCAGCTATGAGAGAGACTATGAAAGCAAGGCCTGCTTTGTCTTCTGTCATGAGCCAGAGGAAACTGAAGCAAACAAATGCTGCATGTCTAGTAAAATTATTTTTGTGGAAATACACAGAGGCAGAAGTGGGCCCTTCTGTTTAGGTTCTCTGCTAGATTATGCTGTTAAATATTTCCCATGTGTTTTTACAATTTATATAAAAAGTCTGGTATACACCTTTATATGGCTATTTATAGCTTTGTGTTTGCAATTCTGTGCCATTCTTCAGCTGTTCATCTCAAAATAAGTCACAATAGCCAGAATCTCACAACAGACACAAATCTCTAATACTGTGCTGTAAGTGATCTAAGGCTTGTGGGGTTTTTTTTAAGTTAAATCCATAAGTGTCTCAAGCATGGATCCACAAGGCCAAAAATGCCATCTCTTTATTATACTTTTCTCCTTTAATTGATGTGAAAACTGGGCAAGGGCATATTTACACATTACAAAGTGACCGTAAAACTTCTTAGATAATAGTGTACTTTCCCAGATAGTATTTTATTTCTAAGATGACTTGCATAGTATTTTAGAACAGGAGTATTGCTCTCATTTTTTTTCTCAAAACCCTAGTGCTTTTCTTCAAAGGATTTCTTGACTGTGCAGTTGCACAAAATACAATGATCCTGGCAGATCATTCTATTTCAAACTGTTGTGATGGCTGAGTTTTTATTTTTAAATTGGGATTTGCTGTTTTTGAAACAGCTTCTGGAGTTTTTCTGAGTTTGTACATTAGTTGGGGCCCAAGTTCTGAAACCTCATTTTTTTCAGATGAAGGGCATTGAAGCCTGGGAACATCAGCAGCAGTAGGAGCTGCTGGTTTGTTATGATGTGCTCAATGTCAGGTATTTAGACCGAAGTCCTCAAAGAGATCATAGCAAATATTCCATGTTTTGGGTCTGGCTGAGTAACTGATACACTCAGCCATCCTTACTTTTATACCTAGCTCTGTCAGTATTGTTTTATTAATCCTACAGCTGGCTCACTATTTAAAAATATTTATCAGCATTAAAGTTTTGAAATCCTCTTGCATATTGTGATGAACAGGAGCACAAATTGAGTTTGTATTCTGGGCAAAGTAATGTGCATACCCATTATTCTTCTTGTTGGGCCCATTGTGTTGTAACAAGCAGAGACACACAGCATTTTTGAGTATCAAGACTTTAGCTAAAGTATGAACACTCACTTTCAAAGACTGGTTTTAAAGGTGGTTTAAAAATTTCCTTTGCCCTTAATTTTAAAATACTATTATATGTTAAAGGAAAACTGTCCTAGTAATGGTTTGGGGTTTTTTGTAATTTCCTGCTTGATGTTACACTTCCCCATTTTTTAATTTTCCTCTCATTCTCATGTATTCAACAGGGATCTTTCCATGCCATTTTATGTTTCTTTTAGAGCAATGCTAAGATGTCTCTGTTTAGTGACATCCATGAAATGGTTGCAAAGGCTTCTGTAAATAAGTCCTGTTCATTCATACTCCTGCTGGCTTGATGACTGCTTCTACCTGAGCTATTTGACTTCAGTATCCCTACCAAAAAAAATAGAAAAAAAAGAATTTTTTGTGATCTTCTACATATCCAGTTGCTGTAAACTGGGATGTGAAAGCACACTGAGGTCCGCAGGAAAGACTCAGACTGTTTGCAGTAACACTGAGAGCTGACTCCACATAAGTGTTCTGGAAGTTTTATAGCATCATTGCATTGATTTTCCATTCACGGTGGAAGGTGAATAAGGGTTCTAAAAATGCACCTGTTTTTTGAAGGAAGAAAAAAGGCAATTCAAACCAAGTTATAAATGCTGCATGATGTAATTGTAACAAATATATTTGTCTAGACTTTTCTTGCTGAAACAGATTATTGGACCAGTGTTTTCATTCTGAGATTAGCTTCTTTTGCATTTTGCCAGCTGCTTCCCCATTGTAATAGTTAGTTCTAATGCTGGCATACTAATTTTGTTCAGCCTATAGTTTTGAGCACTGACAAGCATGACCATTGAGTTCAATCATAAAATTCAAAACCTTGTTGAAAGCACAGATACATAGGGACAGGGAGAAGTGGACTGGATGCATGAAACTTCCACTTTCATGTGCATTTATGCCTTAATTAGCTACACTGAATTACCAGAATCTGCTACTATTTGCCCAGAGGTTTGTGTTTCACTATTTAATGGTAAAGGGCTCACCTTTTTTCTCAGGAATGAGAAACTTGTTTTCTCAGCATGTCCAAATCCTACTAGTTGAAAGAGAGGGGTTTGAATTGGAGTCATCGCTTTCACAGTGAGTACAATTCACTAAAGCTCCAGTGTTTACCTGGGCAAATCCCTTTATATCTAAGCCATGTAGTTCTAGAAAATAAGCTTGTTCAAAGCAGCCAATTGTCCATTTAAAATCTAGTTCTTTAAAAAGGAAAGCAAATTCTAATTTGTGATCTGTAAAACTATTAAAAAATACAAATTTGCAGCATACATAAGAAGGAGTGTGTTTTTTTATGGCAGTAGCTTGATGAATATAAGCGCAGGAGTAGGAGCCAGGCTCCTTTAATTTTGTAATGTTATTCCACAGGATCTTCTGTGGCCATTGGCAAGTCACTAGAACTGTGTTGTTGTTAAAATAGCATTAACACCTACCTACCTCACAGGGATGTTGTGAGGATTAGTTTATGCCTATAAAATGCATTGAGGATCTGAGATGCTATGTAAATACTATATACTTTAATTTTAGTTTCGTGAGGTGTAAGATTTACTGTAATGAAAACAGAAGATCTTCATATTTGTAAAGCCCAGTAGAGGCAACAGTAAAGGTGCAGTCTTCCCAGGACTGATCCATTGCAGTACAGTAATGCTTGCTGTAAATTGTCATTATTTCAATTACAGCTGATTGAAATGGAATAATATGAATTATTCTTCGTAAATAAGGTGAGATTCCCCACCAGTGTGCCTCAGTTCTGATTTACAAAGGGAGAGGACAGTTACTGGTTATTCAGGCTTTGGTGCCTCTGCTTGTGACAAGTGCTGCTTATGGTGGTAGGGCTTTTTGTTTAGTTTACTTTGGGCTTTTTTACATTTTTCTCCAAGGAAAAAACACCACTCATTTCTCCCATGTCTGTTCCAGTCACTAAGTATAACCAAAGCCTAATGATAACAATTAAAATTTAAAGAGCCAGCCCTGCTCCCCTGCCCCCATAAATTTGCATTTGAGTAGATTGTGCTGTTTTCAAGAAATTAGATTGATGTTTTTTAGCACTGATCATGAAGCAAATAATGAAGTGTGTTTTGCTCTAGAACCTCAAACTCTCAGTTATCTTATAAAACTTTTTTCAGTATGAGATTTCTTGGGGCCCTAGAAACTGAGAAGTAAGTTACCTCTGGATTTCCCTTCTCTTCAGTGAGTTAAAATTGATTCTGCTTTTTCATTTCTTCCCATTCCCTCCCCTGCTTTTCCTGTCGTTTTAAACTGTTCTTAAGCAGAATTGGAAGGCCCTTCCAACCTCAAGAGGAAGATACTACTACCCATGTAATTTTCCAATCTGTTACAGCTTGATACTTGAAATTGATAAAAATCTCTCTAACAGCATTTGCCACACATTTCAATCTCTCATAAAACCATTCTGGAGTTTTTAATTAGGGGGAAAAACCCCAAACCGCAACTGTATTATTTGTTCTATTTGTGCAAAATAAGAAACCTCCATGCAGTGAACATGCAGTTTTAAGGCAATAAATGCTAGTACTGCTGTTCATCAAGTGTGTAAATATTTTAAATGTGTCATTCAATGCTGTGTTGAGTTTATATATTAAAAACACAGGGATTGAAATGCTAGTTGATTTCAAGTATTGTTTTATCTGTACAGTTGAAGATACAAATTTGCATTAAAGTATTTCACAGTTTACTGCAATAAGACTTGGGAAATGGCTGTGTAATCAAGCCTTATCATGACTGAATTTTCAATTTTGAAATGATCACTTTGTATTTTTAAGGTCCATAAGCAGGAAGAGGATAAAATTGTTCTCCACTAAAGATTTTTTAAATTTTGTTTTGGCCATGTGTGATTTGTGTGTATTCTTGTTTAATATTTTTCTAAAATCTCACCTGTGTTGAATCACTGAGAAAGCACTGGTTATACTTCCTTACAGTGGGAACATGAACAGTATCATTATGAAACTTTAGGCTACACCTTTTGCTCTTTGGCTACAGTGAATGCACAGTAATTAGGTTAAAAGTTGGTGGAGTAACTTCAGTTTACATCAGCACTTAAGACATGAGTTTTTCCATCAACAGAAAAAAATGTCATTGGGGTGCAACGGCAGTATCTCACACAGGACTGCAATTACTAGAAATTACTGTGAATATATAATCAGATTATTCTTTTCCCCCATCTCCGAAAGGAAGTTTTAACAGTGACTTTTCAGGTCACTATTACTGGTTGCATTTGTCTGCTCAAAAGGAATACTGATTTCTGGGTCTTTAATTTGTGTGTGTGTGTGTGTGTGTGTGTGTGTGTGTATTTAATCCAAACAATTTTTATGATGGTATCTGGCACCAAAATGTTCTCCAAGCTCATAATCTGTTCTTATGTAAGGAACATCTAACAGCATGTTACTTCATGGATATCAGAAAAGGTCAGTTACAGGCAGCAGTTCTTAATGTGCTATAATACAATTATATTTAGATAAACTACAGCTATTTTCTGTTCTTCCCCTCTTACTTCCATGCACCCACATCATGTAGAAAAGGAAAACAAAAAAGCTTCACAAATCCTGAAAGTAAAACTACGCAACAACTATGGTGGTGACAGCTTGCTATATATCTTGGCTGTATGTATCACTAGAATTTTACTGGTTTCAAAAGTAAGATTATGCAGTTATATATTTATATTAGCATGGTTTAGTTCAGTGAATATTTTGGGGAAGGACAAAAATATTTAAGGTAATTTTGAGGGAATTCCTGAAAGCAATTGGTAAGACTAACAGCAGCGTATCCAAGAGCCTTTCATGTAGAAAATGGAACTATTCTGCTTTACTTTAAATATGAGTTCTGGAATAAACTTGAACGATTTGGGTACAAAGCCTTTATTCACACTTGTTTGTCTAAGTATACACAAACCCCATCAATTTTGCCTTTTTGAAATTTATATTGGCTTCAGTTGTGAGTGGTGGAGTTGGCGGTGGACTTTTTCCTTCAGTGATTTGCCTCGTCTTACAAGCAGAAAAGTAGGAAAGTGCAACCCTCCAAGTGAAATTTGTCTGGACAACCAACCAAGGAGCAGGTTCTACATGAACTGGAAGAGGGAAGGAGGAGGAGAAGAAAGAGATAACTTTGCTATCTTAACCAGAAAAAGAAAAATAGATCAATCTACAAGATACAAGTGTTATTCTGTAATGTTTAACCCATAGCATCTTGAAAGGGATTAGTAAAAGCCTGCCATTTTATCAAGAAGTTTGTTGGGGGAAAGAGAGAGTACTGTTTTGGAATTCTGAAATGAAATGTGATACTATCAGTGTAAGTTTTGTTAATTAAATAAAAAAATCCTCTTTATTTTGGAAAACATTCCAGACAAATCTGTATATCCAAAGAGAACAAAGAAGCTACCCACTGTGATGGATACATAATTCATTACTAGTTTTTCTGCTGTCTATATTTGAATCTTGTGAAACAGCTGTTTTCACTTTAACATCTATTAGATGGTATCTGATTCAATTTTCCTGACATGCTGTTGCCTTTGCAAGTTAGAGTAAAGCAAAGCTGTGGGTGTGATGTACTTCCCTTTTTCTTCTCTCTCTCTGACCTACTGTTAATGGTTGTAAAGACAACTATGTTTGATTTGCTTTAACTTATTGTTTTGGATGCTGCAGCTTAGGTTTGTGGCATGTTCAAACTGCTTCCCGTCTCTGTGTTTGGTGTTCCCTGAATGAAAGTGATTGCTAGACTCCAACACAAGTATTGATTTGAAAGCCTCACTGGTAACTTGGTTTAATAAGCTGTCAGGACATTTGCTTTACTTTTGGAACTGCACCAGTTTTACTACTAATGGTCTTGTGTTCATTAAAATGATGGTTGTAACTCACAAAAAAACCCCAAAGCCAAAAGCCCACCACCACACTGTGGAATCTCTAGGAAGATCACTGATGTCCTCACACAACATCAACACTACTTTGGGGAAGGCTTATATTCTTCTGCCACTTTAAGGAAAGACTGTTCTTCTGAAGTACTTTTTGCCTGCTTTTAGGCTGTTATGCACTTTCATGATTTCTTAACAAACTACTGTTGAAATGTACTGTAACACGGATTTTGATAAGCGCACATGTATTTAAACAATTCACTCAGCCTCAGGAAAGCTGGAAAAATTGGATACTTGTTTTGTATCTTGGTTAAAATGTTTGTTACCTGCATCCCTTAAGATGGCCAGATAATGTCTAGATCCTGCGAGTGTAACTATTTAAGATACCAGTATAGTCTGTAAAAGGAGGACAGTGTAATTTTGCTTTAGGGACAGAGAAAAGGGTGTCCTTCTCTTATTTTTCTTAGAGGTATATATATAGTCTGAATTGGAGGTTTCAAAAGCAGGAAGCAGTAATAAACCCCATTTACTGTTCAGGAAAAGAGATGTTTTCTTTCGTAACACTCACTATCTGATTTCTATTTTCTTCTCCTTTAAGAGCGTGCGTGTGTGAAATAAGTGCAGAGGTATGTGTAGGAAAAACTGTAAAATCTGCTGCTGTACATGTTTGCTACTTGACTGCATTTTCTGTTCCACTTTAATTTTACTGGTTTTGCTAAATATATTTTATATATTTTCCTTCCTGCTTCTTGTGATGACAGAGTGCTTACATCTTTTTGGGGGAAAAAGCAAAAACAACCATGACAAGGCTTTGGGGCCAGAAAATGCCACAAAGGTTGGAGGTTACCATGTATCTTGGGACATTTTTTGAGAAAATTGTGTAAGTCAAAACCCATGATAAAATCTATGGGGATGTGAAAATGTACAGAAGTATAGATACTGGTAATTCTGTTGAAGGGTTGGGTGGGGTTTGGTTTTTTTCAAATACTTGTAAAGTCTGTTTAAAATGTCACTACTACTACACCTAGTGTAGTAGTATTAAGTGACTAGTGGTCACTTATGTAGAGCATTTTTCTATCTGAAAGCTAGAAAGCTTTCCACAGTAGCCCTCTGTGGATCCTGAATCATTTCCAAAGGATGCACAAAGCCTGGCAAAATGGAAAGAAGTCACAGGGATCCTGTATCACTGTCGTGTTTCTAAGGTTTCTATCTCCATAGAGAAAGAGTTGGGACTCCATGAACTACTGAAATATGAAAACTTACTACTGTACTTGAATTCTTGGGGTGACTGCAAGCTTTTCAGAGGCTGACTGGCAGTCTGTCCTGTTGTGCCACAAGGTCTTGGCAAGCTGTGGTGCACCTGGCCCACACAGCTACCCTACACAGCTCCAACACACATTTGATTCTCCATCTGTAGGGAAGAACAGTTTGGGACCTAAAGTAAAAGTGAAGCAAGCTTTGCTTACAAAGAGGAGGTGTTGCAGGTTGTTTTCCAAGTAGAATACTTCTACATTGCTATTTTCCATCATCAGAAGCAGGATTATGTTGTCATTAACTAGAAATAATCCTTGTATGGTTGTAAAGCACTACATGCTTTGCTGCCTTCCAAATTAATGTGCAGTTGGTTTGCCAGCCCTAAACATGTTGAGGTTTGTTTTGTTGAGTTTTTCTCAGAAAAAAGTTATTAGAAGTTTTTTAGACTTAATGGCAACAGGAAGGATTGTACAATTAGAATTTAATCTATTTTCATATTAATTAAAGCTGATTATACTTTTTCATATGGCTATGGTTTGTGCTACAGTGAGAACAAAACTAGAATTTCATTAATAGAGAAAAAATACAACAGAGTAAAAATAAAAACTCAACCCCCAAAACAGAAAAACCTTGTGAGTAACAAGTTGCTATTGCTTTCCAGGGTAGAACTGTGGTTTTAAACACCGTTTCTGATCCAGCAGACGCATTAGTGAAGAGGCAGTGATCAATGGCATCGGGTTTGTCTCAAGGACACCAGTGTCACTGCTGTGTGACTTGAGTCTGTCAGTGAAAGGACAGGGGAGATAACTGGAAATACCTGTCTGCAAAAAATATTAGGGAACAATAAAACCCAATTAATAATAAGAAATTTCTTTCAGGGTGCACTTTACAGGTATTCCTGTGCTTGTGGTTCGTTTGTCCTCACATCCAAAGAAATTGCAGCAAGAGATAACCTGGTTTTTTCCTTCCTACAGGGTCACTTGAGCTCCTTTGGAGCTTTGCTTTTAGAACTGTCTTGTAACAGGATTCAAGCAAGGCCTTGAGCTGCGTTTGCTGCCAAATAGTATCTGATATCATAACCTAAATAATGTCACCCTGCCCACCCCCAAGCCCCCACACAGCCATGTGTCCTTATGTGACCTGTCTAACCTTTCTGGTGAGGAGGAATTGCATGCCAAGGGGTAGTTTGCTGCTCTGGGAAGTCTGGACTGAGTGTGTGTGTCATCCTACTTTCATTATCAGCCCTGTGCAGAATGTTTTTCATGTAAAATGCCTTAAACATGCATGAAATAGGAAAATTACTGAAGTGTCACTTCACTGTAGTACCTAAACCACATTTCTTGCTACACTCAGTAATGCTGTGCAGATATCAATATCAAGACATTTGTTGCTTTGCACAATGCAGGGAAAAGGGGTTGGTTTGTTAATTTTAAATTACAGCAGTGGTGGTAGCATGAGTAGATATGGATGCCCTCCATATGTGACAGTCTTCCATGCTGGAATGAAGACCTTTTTTTGGCAAAAACTTTCCAAGTGGATAATGCACTGAATGCCAGATCCAGACTGCAAAATAGACTTTAAAACCAAATTAAAATGCCCACAGTTCTCTACTGTCATGAAAAACCTTGTTTCCACATGAGGGAGGTTACAAATATGGAGATCCAAAGAAAAATCGTCCTATCCCCATATCCTGTGATGACAAGAAAATTTGATTCTCTGCTGTTTATGTAAGCTGTGCTGCAGAAATATTTTATCATTTTTTTAGGATTTCTGTCTTCCAAAGCAATAGTTCTGCTCTGTTCAGTAATGCCCATTGCTGACCCTGTGACTTTCTGTTCAGCCACAAAGAAATGTTGTGGCAGATGAAGACTGAACAGATCATAGGTAAAACAGCAGTTTCTTACTCAGCTCACTGCTGATACAACTTCTTGCTCTGGAGAACATGAGGAGAGTCTGCTGTTGGGTTAAATAATCTGATGGGCAACCTCCTATGAGCTGGTTTATAGGAGAATCATTGAATGATAGAACGACAACACTATGCACATGATTTTTACAAACACCAGACTTTATAAAGAAGGAATGAGAAAAATGGGTGAGCTTTTTGTCTTGGGCCAGTGAGATCATGAGAGGTGCCAGACAAGCATGTTGTGCCTACACATGAGAAACGGGAAAATGGGATGTTTATGTGACCAAAGGGAAAGATACAGTGAATTAAATTCTTCCCCTCTGCTTTAGTGAGACCCCACCTGGAATACCGCATCCACCTTTGGGGTCCTTGCCCTGTCAAAGCAACTCTGGGAGAGACACCAGTCTGATTAGAGGCAGGGAATACCTCTCACATGAAGGAAGGTTAAGAGAATTGGGGTTCAGCCTGGAAAAGAGGAGGGAGGGGAGCCTACAAAAACGATAGAGAGAAACTTTTTATTTGGGTATAAAGTTGACAGGATAAGGGGGAATGGCCTCAAACTGAAAGCAAGTAGGTTTAGATGAGACATTAGAAAGAAATTCTTTACTGTGACAGTGGTGAGGCACTGGAACAGGTTGCACAGAGAAGCTGTGGATCATTCCTGAAAATGTTCAAAGCCGGGTTGGATGGGGCTTGAAGCAACCTGGGATAGCAGAAGATGTTCCTGCCCATGGCAGTGGGGTTGAAACTACATGGTCTTTAAGGTTCCTTCCAACCCAAACCACTCCATGATTTTATGAGCAAGGAAGGTATTTTAAAACCTGCTATCTTTTGAAAGCATCTAAGAATCGGCTCGACTTCTGCTTGTATGCAAGAAAGGGAGCTTGTTCCGGCCTGCTGATGCTTAATGGACATGGAAAGCCTGGACAGGAGAGCCAGATGTAGAAAAACACTTTGGGGCGCTGGGCTGCGGTGTAAGGCAGAAGCTCGTGGCTTTTGAGCACTTGACATCAAACTCGAGGGATGCTTGTGCTCTCCTATCTGACAGGCCGGGTGCCCGTGGCGGTCTCACCCCCAGCTCAGACTCCCGTACCTGTCGGACATCCCGGCACACGCGGAATTCCCGGCGCGCTGGCGGGCGGGGCCGGAGGAGGTGGGGGCGGAG
>VWYP01017345.1:35212-57072 GCA_013400435.1 Pycnonotus jocosus | reverse complement strand
GGGGCGGCGGGGCCGGGGCGGCGCGGAGCCCCCTCTTCGGCCCGTCACCGCCCGACCTCGCCGTTCCCCGCGGGCCATGGCGGAGGCGCGGACGGGCTGGCCCGGGTCATCCCGTGCCCCCTCGGGGGTTCTGTGTGTGGCTGCAGGGTGCCCTCGAAGCGATACACGCTGGGGAGAACAGCCGGAAGGGGCCTTCTCCGGGAGCCGCCCGCGTCTCGTCAGCCACGTGTAGGGGGGACCGGCGGTCCCGAGCTCTGCCTGCGCGCACGCCGTGCTTGCTGAAAAGGATGGGAATGGAGCTGGGACAAATCATATTTTCCTTTTGCTTGAAGTAGCCACCAGGCCTCCTGACTTTACTTTGCTAATCCAGTGCTGTTTCTGCGTATTTGGTAATCCCCTGAGAGCTTCTGTTCTATGAACTTTCTGTGTGACTTTGACGCACTGTGAAATTCCAGCTTTTGAGGTATCAGGGCACAAGTCCAGACATTAAGTAGTTTTCCACTCTATATGATCAGAACTCCTCTACCTCCAGGCAGGTGGTTGCAGCCCCTTCCAGGTGATTTTCATTACGGTGTCACACCACTGGCCAGCTTTTCTCGTGTGTGCTACAAACACCGTGGATGATGACCTGCTTGTCTCAAAAGACTGACTTGGGCAGCTTGCAAAAACGCAGACAACTAGATTTAAATCAGTTTCTCTGTCTTGACCAAGGTTATTCTTAGAATAAGATATTTTCTGAAGTTGCACATGTGCTTTTTATATTCTTGGTAAAAGATCTAAAGGGCTAACATTGTCCTCTTCTTCCTCCTTCCCAGTGATGAACAGCATGGCTTTCCAGTTGTATTTCCATTCCATGGCCTTTTAGCAGTCTTTCCTACTGTTTTCTTATCACCTGTTCTCCAGATAGTTATAACTACAGGTGAAATAATTGTACTGGAGACCAAAGACTGTTAATATTTCCATAGTGTTTCTTCTAACTTTGAGTATTTTTTCCTCTGTTTTAGAATTTGGCTATATAAAAATAGACTTTTCATACATGACCACCAGAAACTATTGTTAAATACCTACAACATTCTTGTGTGGACAAGGCCTTGGAGTCTCCCGTGCTGCTCTTATCTCTCTTAATTTATTTTTTCTTTTCTTTGGAGCACATTCACTCTGTAGTGACGATATTTGCCTGAACAGTGCATCAGCTAATAGAGAGATTGAGCTGTGCACAGGGGAAGGGGCTAAGGAGTCTGCAGGGACCTCCACCCCCTTCATCCTGCCTGCTGCACTGCAGCCCACGTGGTGTAATTTGTCACCTCGTTTTTCCTGTTTTATGGGTAGATCTGGCCCTATAGGGGCCAGTAGCATTCAAATTTGCCAATTTACCCTATGAACACAGCCCTGCCTGTTCCTGTTCCACTCTGAGGGAGCTTTCCTCCTTTTCTGGTGTTTTCCTTTAGGTGAACTTTGACTTCCCCGTGAGTCTTACTTTTCTAAACCTTACGCGGTGTTCTTTGAGCTGTTCTTGGAGATCTGATTTCCCCCTCTGTGGCTTTCAGAGAGCATCTGTGAGGACAGAGCCTGGTCTGCATGTAGAGGGACCCAGGGCCTGGGGCAAGCAGGGATTGGTCAACTGGAGCTTCAGGGGCCTTGGGAATTAGGAGTGAAAAGATTCCCTAAGTGCCAGAGGCACTGTGGGTTTCTGTGCTTCTTCCCATCATCCCGCAGAACTTTCTGGGTTTCTTCTGGACTTGAGAACAGTGAAATTTCTGGGAGGGCTAATGAAGGGATTTCAAACAGTGGAACTGTCTCCCTTGAAGGAATTTACAGGTCTTGTACACATAAACTCACTTTAAGAGTTTTCTGATGTAGTTCTTAAGCATGAGAATGTCTTCATGCTGATAACCTGAGTCAGTGTCTGCATTCAGAAAAATGTGTAGAATTTTGGAGGCATTTGTAATAGATGTATGTAACATTTCTACCATATGTTCTGAATTACCTCTCCTTGCAAAACCTCACAGTTAATTAATTTTTGATTCCTGGGGCTTTAATTTACAAACCAAAAGGAAGGCTGTAAAAAAATCAGCTAAAATTATTAATGCATAAAAGATGTCTATGGTAGGATGCCTTTTATCTTAAACAATGGCAAATTCTTCATCAGCAACTTTATCTGTAAGGTTCATTTCATGGGCATGGATTTAGTCCTTCCAAATGCCAGTATGGGCTCACTGAACAGAAAATCAAAAAATTTCAACTTTTGGCTTAAAAACTTAAAAACTGAAAACTAAAACTTTGCACCTGTTTCAGTTTCTTAGTGTCAAAGCATAGATATGTTCTTGCTTAGGGGGTAATAGCAAACCAGGTTACTGCATGTATCATTCAGTTAAAAAAAAACAACATTGTGAGCTAAGAAGTGATTGCAAATTTCCACCATGTCCTAACAAAAATAAATGGTTGTACAGGACCTAAAATGGGTCATAATGTTCTGTATTGTTAGAGCATGGTGACTAGAAACCGTGTTATCTGTCCGGACATACAGTAGTTTCTATAAAAAACAATACATAAATATCTTTAAATAATATATTGAAATAACTTTAAAATAGTACATGATTTAATAATGTAAATATTCTTAAACAATTTGTGTTTTGTTTAACAAAAAACTAGGGGAAAAATAATGATTTTGGTTTTACTAGGTAGCTTGACTCCGGAATTGCCTTGCATGAGGCCAATGCCGTAGGTGAGTCTTCGGGCTGTGAACAATTCCCTGTTTGGCCAGCCTGGCCTGAGAAGCCAGCAAGTCAATAAATGATACTCTGGAACAGGCGGTTTTTGCAGGCAAGAGCTTTCCTTAGGTGTGTCCTGTGTCAGAGGAATGGCAGTGTTATCTCACAGTGCCAGGATAAAGTACCATTTTTCCAGCAAGCAGGAAGAAGTTGTTTTAGGAAATTCCATTTGAAAGCTCTGCTAGAGCAGAAGGAAGGGTGGAAGGGGAGGAGACTTCCAGTTCTGGAGCTCTCCTTGTAATGCACGGAATGGGAAGAGAAACCATGAACAGCTCCACGTGAAATGACTCAAAGTGTTCACTCACTGTTGAGGCGGCCGGCGGTTCTCGGTGACTTCTGCATGGTGCAGGCGTATCCCCGACTCCAGGCTCTGTTAAAGACATTGCTCCTGTGCTGGTTATTAGGCTGGGTGCAGGGAGAATGGGTTTCTTGAGGGAAGAATCTTGCTCAGTTTCCTCCAGTAGTTTTCACGTGCTGAGTCCTTTCCAGCACCTCCGTTCCACGAGGTGGCACCGTTCCCTGGGAGAGGCTGCTGCTCTGTCTGGGGTCAAAGGGCTCAGGGAATGCTCCGTGGGAGAGCCCACTTCAGGAGCTTTCTGAAAATGGCTGTACTTTTCCATTGGTACATACCGTGTCTTTTTGTCTTTTTCTTTACTGCCCTTTTTTTTTTCTCCTTCCCTTGTAGAGCTGTGGCATTTAGAGGAATCTTTTTATGACACGAAAGTTAAAACCAGGTGATGCTGAACTAGAATGCTGGTTTATTTCATTTGGAGTCAAAATTGTGTGGCTTTTGAACATGGGAAGGAATGACCAATAGCTATCATTATTTCTAGGAAGGAAGAGAATAATTTCTATAGGATTTTCCAGATCCACAGGAAACCAAGAACTGTAATGTCAACTTCCCTGTAAGAACACAAGCCAAATCCATGTTGCATACAAAGGGAACAGTGTTGCTGCTCTTCCTGAATTCTCTGTGGAGACTTGTTATTTCCAATTAGTCTCTCACTGATTTAAGAGCGCTTAAGTAGAGGGAATAAGTTTTCTTTTGTTAGGAGGTTTTCCTAGTTAGCTGCATTCTTGGTGGAAGTTGTTTTACCTCTCAAGATTACGCTGTTATAGAAAGCATTCACCATTGAAAAGGGTTAATTTAATTAATTTCCTTTTTCTTGTTGACATCTAAGAAAATGGATGATGATGATGACATTCCCCAGCTTTCATCTCATACATTGGCTGCCCTCCAGGAGTTCTATTTGGAACAGCAGCAGAGAGAGGGCATGAAGACCTCCCAAGGGTTTAATCAATATTCCATTGGCTCAATAGAAGAAGACTGGGTAAGAAACTATAAATTTCAGTCAATGAAGCACAGATAGAGGAGTAGCCCTGACTGAGTTTCTTTTGTGGCTGGATAATGAAATTAAATTAAAGAGGGGAACACTCAAGATGTTCCTGTTATTGCATGGCAACACTGTAGGGAGATTTGCTTTAGTATTAAATCTGGGTGTAGTTGTTTGTTCTGTGTGTGCATGGGGGGTACAAAGTGAAAATACATGGAGAAGGGAATAAAGCTGCTAACAGAAAGATCTATCCCGTCTGGAAATTTTAACTCCAGCCCGGCATATGATAGTAGTAAAGACTCTTCACTGAGTCTGAGACAAACATAGTGTAACAAGACCAAGTGATCTTTCCTTTCACATCTTTTTTTTGTGTGTGTGTGTGTGTGTGTGTGTTTTATTTCTTTATTTTTGTAGATGGATGTCTGTTTTGCTGCTTGTTTTCATTTGTAGCAGAGTAATTCCTGATTTGTCTCTGGGTTGGGTTTTTTTTGGTCTTCCTTTTTCTGATCCGTTCTGATTTAGTTTTTTTATCCTTTTCTTTCTTCCCATACTGTCACTTTTTAAGGTCCTTTTTCCCTTGTCTGCTGAAGTAACTCAATTTAAGAGCACATAAATAATGAGCATCTGCACATTGGCTTTGAAATACCTTGTCAGGGGTTTGGATTACTTGGTTTTCCTGATACTGCATTACATGCTTTGGAAACACAGGGTGTAAGATACCTGCTGCATATCACTGGATTACAGAAGTCGGAACACTGTCAGGAAAACAGTCACCTTTCCAGCTTTACAGCTTTTTCTGAACTGAGAAGTTGCTATGGATTGTGTTTTTCTTCAGTTGTGACTCACTAGACATAACTCTGCATAGCACAGCCAGAAGATTTGGTGTTGTTTGTAATTGTGCATTATCTTTCTCAGCAACTGAGCCAGTTTTGGTACAGTGATGAAACTGCCTCGTGCCTGGCTAAGGAAGCAGTTCTGGCAGCTGGAAAAGGTGGTAGGTAGGTTTTAATAATTGTGTTGTGGATTTAACATGTCCTTTCTGCAAATATTTTGCTTTTGATATGTAGACAAGAGCATGAAGTTTAATTCATTACTCATTGTACTTCAGTTTTGTTCAGCTGAGATACTGCAGAACTGCATTGTTATTATTTAGTTAATACTTTATACTGATCTTCCTGTTTATCATTTCATTGAATGTTGTAGGCTGTGCCTTGTCAAAGTTTACTATGAATCTTTTTAATTTTTTGAGAAATACAAGGTGCTTCATAGCGTATTATTGACGCAGGGGTTTTTTCCTTAGTTTTTATATTAGTTTCTGTAGAACAGATGGAAAAAACTTGGGTTTTTTCCTACTTCTATAAACAGCAATTTTTCAGTTTTTGAGTGTACTTCCTTGCTTTTCTGAAACAAGACTTTCTCTGTAGTTAAGCTTGAGATCTTTATGTATCATGGGGTTAAACAGGTAATGACTTTCATACTTAAGACTTTGTTACTAATGTAATTAATTGTTAGAATGGAGGAAGAATACTTTACATTTTTGGGACTATTTTTTAAAATGCTTTCCCAAGGCCTCTCTGAGGGCTGCTGTAGAGTTTTGTTGCTGTTGTTTGCCTTTTAAAATTACGATTTTAAGTTACTGTGTGTTTTTTCAGGATAGCATGTGTTAGTGCACCGAGTGTGTACCAGAAACTGAAAGAGCAGGATGGTGCAGATTTCTCTGTGTGTATACTGGAGTATGACAGAAGGTTTTCTGTGTATGGAGAAGAATTTATCTTCTATGATTACAACCACCCTTTGGACTTACCTGAAAATCTCCTGCCACACAGTTTTGACATTGTAATAGCAGATCCACCCTATCTGTCTGAGGAATGTCTTCAAAAGACTGCAGAGACCATCAAATATCTAACAAAAGGAAAGATTCTGCTTTGCACGGGTATAACCAATAAAAAATTAGGTCTCCTTAAGTACCTTTTTCTCTCTTTCTAACGACAAACTTACATGAGACAAATACCAACTCAATAATGCTGAATTATCAACAATTTAAGGAGGAATGTGTATCCTAAGCTTTTTATTTGAATACTTGAGTTCAACCTTTATTTTAAACAGAAGGCAAGTTGGCTTTGATGGTTCAAGTCAGTACTTTCCTGCTATGGCATTATGAATTTTACTGAATTTTTGAAGAATTATAAGATCACCCAGCAGAATTCCAGAAATATAATTTTTCTTGGAGAAGGGCCACTCTCTGTAATTGCAGTGATTGAAATCAGGGAATGGCAAACATAGGTGCAAGTTATTGTTTATGTCTTAGGCACTGAATTGGAGCAGGAGGAATTAAAAAGCAGTGATAAAAGCAGAAACCAGATAACCAGATATCTGCACTTTTGGGTCCTTCTTTAGGAAGATGCACTTGCTGGTTTGAGAAGTGATGTGTGTCTGTCAAGTCATAGCTTTTCCTGAACTGTGTTGTTATTACTGTATTGTTATCTGAAGACAACCAGGAAACCTTTCCAAAAAGCAAAGGACAAAACCCCTCTGTATGTACAATTTGAGGGAAGGAAACCAAGCAGGCAAAATAAAGAAAAATTAAAATAATATGGCCATAGAAAACCTGCTCCTTGGTTAGTGCACATGGCAGTCTCACACAAGGTTGGTTGTCAGAAGTTTTTCCCTAGAATGGAGAGGTGATCCTTCAGTTTACTGCTCAAAGCAGTGATTTCTCAGCGTGTAGCTGCAGGTATCACACCGTGGTGTATGTAAGTGAAAGACTAGCTGCAATCTGCATTTCCCATGGCTCCCTACCATTTAACTTCCTTGGAATGTAACAAGAAGACTGAGTTCAAGTTTGCTTTCTGTAAAAAGGGCACTGATACCCTCTACTTATTTTTATGAAGTTTCTTGGACATTCTTTTCCTTGAGATGTCTTCCATTCTTTTAGATTTATTTTAAGTTTCCCAACAGATTCTGTTGTTAAGGAAGGCTGAGAGTGTAGCTGCTTTAAGCCTGTCTTCCTTAAAAAACCCATGCTCTCTACGGATGCATTTGGGAGGAGCTATTTAAAAAGTTCGAACATTCTGTTACTGTTTTTTCTTATTGAATACCAATTATTTTTGCTGCAGGTGCAGTTATGGAGGAACAGGCAGCAAAGCATCTTGGTGTGAAGATGTGCAAGTTTATTCCAAAACACTCACGAAATTTAGCCAATGAGTTTCGATGTTACGTGAACTATGCTTCTGGACTGGACTGATTCTCCTGAAATCATCTACAAATATACACCTTTTTCAGTCAAGCTTCTTTCTGTTTTTTATCAGTTATGCCACATTTCTCAGGGCTGAAATATTCAGCTCCAAGTATTGTTTTCTGGGATAGCTGGAATCAACACAGTGTGATAGCCTTTTTTAAATGTGATAAGCATTTGCAGTTGCTGTGTTTTGTATTAGGTAAATGCAGACCAAGCAATGCAAGTTCTGGATAAAGGGAACTTCTCTGTTAGAGTTTCATTTTAACTGGTAGCTTTTACCACTTGAGGACACATCAGTGAGCTCTTTGAAGTGATTTTAGCTTATAACAACACATAGGTGTTTGACTTGCTGGCATCAGAATCATCATTGCCAAAGAACTTGATATTTCTGTAGTAATGTGACCCATACATGTCCCTTAAATTTTGAATCATAATGGCTCTGATATAGTGCCTGCTTTTTAATAATTTTAATATCAAACTAAAGAGGATCTACAGATATGTCAAATTTATAGTTACAAGAGTGGTTATGGTTTTGTTCCAGTTTCCTGGTTTTATCTTTTTCTCCTATTCCACAGACAGCAGCAGAGCAGTAGAATAGAAGCATCTTAAAAATCACTGAATCTTACAAGGCCACTGAGGAAAAACATATTGATAAACTCCCACTGTTTCAAAGAGAAAAATGTTAGATTTTGTATTCTAGGTTTGGACCATATTTCAGTCAAAATAGGTGATACATTGGAAAAACTTTGTGTAAGTAGAGATCTTCGATAACTAGGAATTTTAAAGCCAGTTTTGACTAACCTTTTGACTACACTACTGAACTATTTTTGGGTGGAAGTTAGTTCATAAATTTCAGGGCACTCAACACTTTCATGGTCTCTAAAATCGCTCTACAAAACACAAGCACTTGTCTTTATATGTCATACTGTGTGAAGGTTAACAGAAATGCTGCATCTACAAAATGAATCACATAAAATCAAGTACTATATTTATTTTGTAGTGGGAATAAACCTAATTAAGCTTGTGAGACAAGACTTTATAAGGCAGTGATAATACTCATGTTTCTGCTGTTTGGATGCAGATTTTCCCATCTGATGGAGTAAACAGATGAGCAGGAATAATAGAGATGGATTATAATCCTCTCTCAGAGAGGTGCTCAGAGAATGGTGCTGTCTGAGCTGGACACAACAGTGGTTCATAAATACCCACCCAAGCCACTGTAGCTCTCCTCATTTTCCAGAGATCTGTTTGCTACCTAAGGCTTTTCCCTCCTCACGTTTTGTACCTGCCACTTCCTCCCTGCATGTAGTGTTCCTGGGTTCCATGGTAACAGTTCTCTTCCTCTTTCACATGCCTTTGTTTCTGTCAGACTGGTCACAGGAGTTGTTAAAACACCAGAAGTGCAGCAGGGGAAGGACTCGCAGGGAGAACAGGCAGCAGCCTCTCCTTTCTGCTCTGTGAGTCCAAGGCCCACAGTCTTGCCTTTCAAAGCAGGTGCCATCCTTACTGCTGAGCCAGAATTCCCCTGAAAATAGCTGTCCACGGGTGAAATACAGCTGGGTTTAGTTGGTTTCTGCGAGGCTACATCATCACTTTTATGTGGCCAGTTTGAAAATAAAGCAAACCAGAATGGTAACTGCATAGATGTTGGCACTAATCTGTATTTTAGACTGGTTTATTACCTCAGCATCTTGCCCATGAAGCAGATGGAGAAAATTAAGTAACTTGTGAAACTTTTTTTTTAACTACATAGAGGCTTCAAGTGGGACAGGTATGATTGCCAGAAGGGATGATACTGTTCCCCTGCTACCCACCCAAATTAGAATGAGCTGTTCAAATCAAAGCCTCGTCTGTTTTGCTGCTTTGCTCACTTCATTTTGGTAAATGTGTATTACTGGGCTCGCAATAGCAGAGTTAAAAATCAACTTTGCTAACTTCATCAGAGATAATTCTTGAAAAGATAAAAGTGCACTGTTCAGTTGTACCCAGAAGTTTCACTTCCAAGAAAATCACTACTGCTTCTCACATGTAGGTCAGCCCACTTTGAAAAGGGGCACTGTGAGGATGCACAGTTACGGAACTGAGGGTACATGAAACTCTGTGCAGATGCAGCTCTCAACACAGCAGCCCATTGTCCACCAGCTTCCCTCTTAAAAGCCTGGGGAGTATAGGCAGCTGCCCAAGCAGAGCTTGACTAGTGGCATTTACAGCCTTCATCAGTGATGGGAGGTAAACTATTTTTGTCACACTTGATTCCAGGGAAGTAGCTGTTTCTGAGAAGTCACAGAAATCCATAGTGAATTTGTGTTTTGTGCCAGCGTGGTAACTTAAGAAATAGTCTGTGACACCAAAACCGTCTTTTCTTCTGTAACGGGATTGTGAATGGAAATAGCAGTGTCAAGTAGTGACTGACTTTACCTCACGGTGTCTCATGGATGGACTTTCTGTTGGAACAGACTGTGGTGAAGTGTCAGCACCACGCTCCTTTTCCAGGGGCGTTTATGACTGCACAGTCATATGTGCTACAGCCTCTTTAGCTACCCTAGTCCAGGCAGTTATGGCTATTCCCTAGTCCCAGCGGATTAATGGGTGTTTATACTTTCTGAGCACATCACAGCCTTTTTTCCCTTTTCCTCCTCCTGCTTTCATGTTACCCCATGCAATTCCATGTTTACCTGTAGACCTTCACCTGCTCAGACAGACACCTTCATGTGATGACTGGCAAGCAAACCCAAACTAGCATCTCAGGCTTTCCTCAGCCTTCCTCAATGATAGGAATTTTCCAAAGTACCTTAAGCGATACTACAGACAAGAAAATAATCTCTTTACCGAGGATATTGTTCTGTGTTTTGTGGCTCCTAATGTATTCCAGGGACAACCTTGTTGAAGGAAAAGATTTTCCTGGCACAGGAAAATTTTCTCAAATCAGCTGCAGCTGCCAGATAGTTCTAGCTTTGAATTGTTTGCATTTATTGGGCCTGGAGTTGGTTCAGTGAGGCATTTCATGTCTGCCTTCTGTCAACAGTTTGTGAAGCCTTGAAGCAACTCCAATGAACTCCCTTCCCCGTGCAAATTAAAGGCTAGGCTGTGGCAGCTGTAACCAGAGGGCTGGAAGCTGGAAAATGTCACACCACATTTGAAGTGAAGCTGATATAAATCCATGATGTGATGACCTCGTCAAAAAAACCCAATTCTAAACAAATGCAAACTACATATAACACTCAACCTTTCCCACAAGAGTAATGTGGAGAGAAGGGATATATGGAAGGATATTTTGAAGGCCAGCAAGTGTTTGTGTATCTTATAGCTCTTGATGTTAAGTATTAACAAACAGTTGTTCACTAACAAAATATCAAACAGTTTCTCGTGCTAAAACATAAACAGCTTTTAAGAGACACCTAACTGGAAAGATGGATCAGGAAGCAAATTGGCTCAGCTAAAACATCTGTCACAGAGGAAAAAGAGAACTAAGAAGGGAAAATGGGCTTCTGAAAAACATTACATAAAGATGCCTGAGCTGTGGGAAGCTTTCTGCACTTGTTGCAGTGTGACGAGAAGGAGGTTGCCAACGCAAGTGCTCTGTTGATCCATGGAAGTTTTGCAGTTCTCAAGTACCTTCAGTCATCCAGTTTCTGGAGCTTTCTATAAGCTAAAGCATCTACTTTTCTGGATTGGAGAAATTATTTATATTCCATTTACCTGATTTAGGTTGCACCTCCCAGGAATTCCCTGAACAGGCTGTAGTGACTTGAAAAACCTCAAAATAACTCCATAATTTATGTCTGGAGGACAAAAGAGTTGCAATAAAAAACAATTGGGTTTTTTTCTCCACATCATGCAGACATGTCCATGTACTCTAATAGCTAATTTGTTGCAGACAAATTTGTGTAGCAAAAGCGTGTGGGCAGACAATGAGTTCTGCTGGAGGGCAGTGTTTGGCCAGACATAGCTGGTAGCCCCTCTGGGTATTTACTAAATGTTAAGTGCTGCATGGTTGGACATTTTTCTGTTGTCGTTTGGGGTCATTTTATTGCCTGATAGGGTGAAGACTTTGTTTTCTATGCCGTGGAGTCTGAAGGTTCAACTTCACGCTGCCTTAAGTGTACATGTGGAGAAAAACCTCACAATGTAATGGTGAAACTGGAGGGCATCAGGCTACTGAAACATCACCTACTGCAGTGTTTCTCCAGTTTTGAGGGTCAGCCTCCCTTTTGATTACCTCTTATTACCATTTCCCTCTGCTCAGAGGGTGAGAAGTTCCTCTACATGAGGAGGAAGGAAAAGAGGTTGTAACTGCTGCAAGTATTTACATTCTCTGGGGGAAAAGGTAACTACCTATAATTGCTGGCAGCAGCCAGGCAATTAGCTGTTCTCTGAGCAGTATCAACATTTTATGACCATCTTTGAACTCGCCTTTGAGGATCCCCTTGAGATAGAAGCATCACAATCTGGGAAACACAGATCTAAAGACAAGGAGAATCAAGGAAAAGCATCTGCATGAAAAACAGCTACAAACTTCAATCTGACATTGTGATGGGAATCTTTATTCATTATTTTGGGCTTTGTAAAAGGATTCACAGATTGCACTGTAAAAATACTGTTATGCTACGCTGAGTCAGAGAGAGCACAGCCAATAATTAGGCACCAAGACATAGAGTTGTCATATGACTTTCATTCTGTCTTCAACTTGTTAATTGTGAGTAGCTCATAGTTTTTCCATTCTTCATCCAAAGAAGAGTGTATTTATGTAGTGTAGGGGCTTTCTCTGCTGTGAATTAAGGCCAATTTTGAGATTCATGATGTAGCAGATACATTGCTGCAGATGATGTTTATTCTGTAAAGATGTTGCAGTCATGATCCTTCAGCTGTAAAAGAGATTCTCTGCTGTGCATTCAGAGGTTTATCCGTTCTGATGAGTGTGGCCCTCTAAGGAATTATGTTGGTGCAAGGCATGCCTGGTCATTCCTGATTCTCATTCACTAGGCTGAGTCAACTTCAGTCTCTTGTTTTGGAAATGCAAGTGTATGCCATCAAGTTCCATCAGCAGAGGCTGCACAGACAGAAGGCTGCCTGTCCACAGAGCATCAAGTGATCTAGCATAAGGAGAAATGAGTAACAGTAATTGTAAAAATCAGTTGGACTTAACAAGTTTGGGTTGGCTGAGACTCAACTCAATGACCTCTTGTAGGATCTCAAAGTTGAGACCTAGCCTGCTTATTCACCTGCAGCACATCTGAGGTGAAGCTGATCCTTGGTACTTTCTTTTTAATGGGGAATCTCCTCTACTAAACCAAAAAAGGTTTTGGCCTTTCAGCTGCATGGAACAGTTTTACAGTTCACAGTTTAACTTCATAAGGAAGTTAAGCAGTCAGTGATGGATGAAATCAAATACAGAATTGTTGGGACCCAAACTGTGTTTTTTCTAATTGATATTTTCTGTGTAATTAGACTTAATCCATATCAAGAAAGTCCGCTGCATTTTTACAATATTCTAGCATGTTTTTTCTCAACACCTCTGTACCTTTAGCAATTTGGCAAGTTTAAAAATAGCAGGCACATAGAATATTGCTTCATGAATGACTCCAGCCCAGCAAAGGTTTCCTCGCTGTAGTGTATAAATTAGCCAAAGAGGTAACAGCTCAGAGGCAAAGCTTGGAGTTTATGTAGTATAAAGGGAGGCTCTCCCAGTCTGAGAAATTATCCTTTTGTACAACAGTTATGTGATTTTTATATAAGGGTACATAAAAGTAGAATATAGGGGATTCCTTAAAAATATCTACAACCAGTAGCTTGCTATAGTAACAGCTACAGTTGCATCATCTTCTAAAATTTACTGTGAATAAGCAAAGATAAAATGTTCTGCTCTAAGGAAAAACAGAGGCTACTTTGGAGTCTGCAATAATGAACTAAACAAGTTTACATGAGCTAAAGAAGTAGAATGAATTGCCATCTCTGATGATCTGAGTGACTGGACTTTCCATCTTATATCTGAAATAAGCAGAAAAAGAGGCGGGTGAGTGTGTTTGTTGCTGTAGTGCAGTTTCCTGGGGTGGTGAGATGATGGAGTGAGGCCAGTACTGAAACATGACTTTTAATACATTCTTCATTCCGATGAGGGCTTGTTCTGGCCCACCAGCAACTTCACCTCTTGCTTATCTATGCTGGAATTGACGCTCTCCGCCTCCTTTTCCTGCTCGGGGACGCAGGTGCATCCCACGGGGATGGTGATGTAATCCTCGGTGTAGACGTAGCGGCCGCCGGCGCAGGCGGGCGTGCGGCGCAGGATGACGGTGGGCATGAACACCGGGGTGCTGCGGAAGTGCAGGCTCTCCTCGCCAAAGATCCCCATCAGGCAGCCTTTGCACAAGCAGTAGGCTTCGGGAATGTACTTAGGGTATCTCGTGGGATCGTAGGAAATTCTGGAGGGAAACAAATCAAGATTCATTAGTACCTCTAAAACCAGGTGTAGTCATCTGGAATTGTATAATCCTATATATTATTATAATTACTATATCACTATAATAATTATATCATGTTTTTGTTGTCTCCAAATAGCTGTAGCAGTTGCTGTCTGGCTTCTGATTTGTAAAGTGTAAAGCAAAACACATAAACAGCTTACAGAACTGATTATGTCCCACAGTGCACATGGAAGTATGAAGTGTCTGGCTTTCTGAATCGTGAGATTCAAGGGTCTAGACAGAATGAGTTTTGTATTTTGGACCAAATGGGTAAACAGAACATTAAAAAGCACACTTAGCATTTCTAAACTTTTTATCTGCCTTGAGTTCTTCAAAAACTGGTACAAATCCTTGTTAAAATTATTGTAAGAACCATGACATGATGTTTTAGAATGATCTGAATGATGTTTTAGAATTTAGTAGTTTAAATAGAATTGAATTGTATTATTATTTCTGCAATAGGTTTTTCTCCCTAGTATATTTTGGGGTCAAAAATGTGCCTTCCCCTTGAAAGCAGAACTCTGTATATTGCTTTTTCTAATTCATGTCTACTGTATCTTCCTCTTACCAGAGAAGAGCAATGTTTTCATGCTCACACTGAGATAAATTGCAACTTCCTGGGATGAGGCATCCACAGCTTCTCTGGACAACCTGTGCCAGTGTCTCACCACCCTCACTTCTCAGTTCTTCACAGTATCTGATCTAAACTTGCCCTCTTCCAGTTTAAAGCCATTATTCCCTGTCCTATCACTCCATGCCCTTGAGAAGAGTCCTCCAGCTCTCTTGTAGAACCCCTTTAGATACTGGAAGGCTCAGCCTGTCTTTATAGGAGAGGTTCTCCATCCCTTTGAGCGTTTTCATGGCCTTCTCTGGACTCACTCTAACAGGTCCACGTCCTTCTTGTGTTGCAGTCTCAGAGCTGAATGCAGTCCTCCAGGTGAGATCTTTTAATAGATCTTAAAGTGATCTTAAATCTTAATAGATTTAAAGTGATTTCTAAATTATGTTTCCCAGGGTTGGCAGCACTTCCTTGGGTATCAAAGTGTTCACCTTTTATTTCTTCAGGCTGTCTCTGAGATAGAAGAGGTTTTGGGTTTGGAACAGGCAGAACTCTATGTCTGCCTCAAGCTGTGACTGCAGTCACTGCTAGTCCACAAAATCTGTCCTTGTGAGAACAGACAGCCTGGCTCTCCCTTTCACACCCAGCGCTAGTTGACACTGATGTTTTTCTGGTCACAGGATTGATCAAGGAACTCATTCAACTGAGGAGTAACTCCATCAAACCTGGGGTTTGGTCTGTCAGCTGTCTTGCCACACATATACACAGAGCTCTGCACCAACCAGCCAGAGTGAACAAGCATCTTTAGGCAGGGACAGAAGGGAGCTGCCCTTTTCAGAAGTATAACCAGTTTATCCAGTTAAAGGAAATCTGGAATCACAGCTTTTGCCAAACACAAACTTGATTATCCTGTCATCAAGGAAAAGAGACTTTTTAATATATATAAAATTACCATTATGTATTTATATATATATAAAATGTAAAGAATTTGTTTTCCTCACAAAAAAAAAAAAATCTGACCAGTTCCCTTAGAGCCAGACATCTGTGATGTTGCAGATATTTTGTGCAATGCTCCTCTGTCCCATTTATACTCTCTTACTTTCTTCAGGAAATACCTTCATGTTACAGGATCTCACACCAGTGGGAAATAAAATGTCTGGTAGCCAGCAGAAGGGAAGAAAGGGGAACACAGGTCTTTCTACTGTGATACATTCCCATTTCAAACTCAAGTGTCAGTAATTTCAGTGGTGGATTGTTAAACACACCAAGTGTCAGGTTGGTATTTCCTCTACTGCATTATCTCTAGCACCTGGTTTATGATGTTACTGGAAAGCATGAACATGCTTCTGCATGCAAACATGAGAGGTTTCACTTATAACAGGAGAACACTGTCACTGGAATCACGGTCTACAACCATCTTTCTCCTCTAAATTCCCATGTGGAAAAGCTCAGGTATTAATGGGGTGGGTTTTTTTGAAAGATGGTGTGGTTGTTGGCATGGTTTTCTACTTTCCAAGGGAAAAAATCTCTTATTGCTAAGTTTGATGTCAATACATGTGAGGGCTGGAAGGAATCAGAGAGAATCCCAACTTGATGATGGATTCAAAAATATAAATGTGGTTTTGCATCGAGACCAGAACTTCAAGGCTGTAGCCTCTAAGTAAATAGTGCCTCCTAAAATTTGAAGCCATATATAAGGTTCTGCATCTTCAGCTCAAAACTGCTCAGAAAAGCCATATAAATAAAACCTCATTTGTGTCTTTCTAGGCAACCCAGACCTACTTGGGACAGAGCCACAAACAAACACCAGGAACATCCAGCATTTAGCTGAATAAATGCAGCTGGACTTGCTTCTTTCTGTTTGCATGAACTGAGCATAATCACACTATGCAGAGAATGACCACTGCCACTACAGCTGCTGTAGTTGGATCCCTCTCCTTTGCTCCAACCACTACAAGTCGTGTTTTCACATCTTCTCTTGGAAGAGGGTAAACATTTTTCATCAGGTTAATTAGCCAGGTAAAAATGCACACTCCAAGTTCCTGCTATGTCTTTCCTACACCCAAGAGATGGATGGAGCTGGGAAAAGTAGTGGAGAACCAGAGCAGTGCAACTTTCCACTGGTATTTAAGTGTCCCTTGCAGCCTTGTGTCACTTGCTGTGGCCACTGCTGCAAACCAGACAGCCCAGACACTTCCATGAGGATTGCCCTTGTCCTGTGAACTCAGGTCACCACTGTGTAAGGCTAACTGTGCCTCACCAGCACTCCTGGTTCCCAAGTGACAGGAGCAGTGAGCTTTGCTGCTCCATTCCCATCTGCTGGAACAAGAAGCAGGTTTGTGCTGAACTGGAACTGCTAATGAAGTGTGACTCGGCTGCTTTTCCTTATGACCCTACGAGTGCTTTGAGAGCTCCCAGTGAAAAACAAACTTCCTGCCATTTATGTACTAAGCCTGGAAACTCGAGAGAAAACTTTCTGTCAGAAGTAAAACTCTTGCAGAGACTTAATCTGCCTTCTCCTGTACTGCTACTTTTATATGTAGTATTTTTTAATAATATTGTCACTTCATAATTTCCAAGCTTCTGATTCCACAGGGTCAGATGCTGTGCTGGGGCAGGGAGCCGACTCTTCAGAAAATCACTGTTAGCACTGGGCTAACAGCTGGATCTTATCAAAAGTCTAATAAGCAGATCATCATCCCCTTCCTTCACACTGTGAAATACTTACAGGATTAAGAGCTAGCAGCTTTTTTTCCCCTTTGCCAAGACACTTATTTCCCTATAGCAGGTGTTCTTTTGTTCATGTTAGGGTTAGTTTATTTTATATACAGGCAGCAACATAGGTATTACTACTGTAGGTAGCACAGTGCTTGCACAAAAATAGCCCAGTGCTAAGTGATTCTCTGAAGAGTTGTACAAACATGCTCAACTAAAAAGGATGGCAGCTCTGCATCCCCTTGTATTCTTTCCCTTGGCTGGATCTTTGGGACATGGCATACACTGTGGCACACGGTAATGAAAAATCCTGGAAAATTCCTTGGATAAGCTTCTAGAAAATCACTGGAGTATTATTTGAAGGAAAGCCGTCCTGTATGACTTTGTTCAAACACACTGCAGACAAGCTTGGCTTTTACAAGTGAAAAATTACTTGCCTGTATTACTTTTATTAAGATTTTATGTAAATGAGCACTAAACCAAGGATGCTTATAAACTGAAACTGTTTTTTGAAAAACAGAAAAAACGAACTGGGCAATGTTTGAGAGAGGGACTGGCTAACTTGGCTAACATCATCAGAGCAACACTGACAATAAAAGTTACGTCTTTGTAAATTAACCATTAGCAGATGCAGGATTAGGCCCCAGAGGCAGAAAAAAACCCCACAGGATTTGAAAATTCAGAAACATGAATGACTTCTTGAATACACATTAAGAAATTTTGCTAAACTCACGTAGAAGTGTGTAGAAGACACAAACTAGCTGTGATTGTTATTATAGCCTTAAGACATCAGAAAATAAAAATAGATCTGATATATGCAGCTGGTTAATGAATGTCACCTGTGCTCTGCAGTACCATGAATGGAATCACAAATCAGCACTACCTGTAAAAATGCTGCTGACTTCAGCAGGATCAGATTTTTCAACGTTTGCTCTAAGCTTTATGATCAGCCCCCGACAAATGTTTAGGAAGACATTTAAAATTAATCCTTTTTATAATGGCTCTTGTCCATGAGCAATTTTTCTGTGCATCTCTGGAGCTGTGCTTGCAGTGCTAATGATTACCCATGACTGTGGCTTCTATAAATGTTAACAAGAGCACCCTTCCTGTGCTGTTAGGAGTGTCTGCAGGTCCTCCCATATCATTAATTCTTGTTAAGCAACTCTGAACCATAGCAGTAGGCAAGCGGCCCATGCCAGAACTTCCTTGTACAAGCAGGCTCTCTGGATTTCACTGACTGCCCATGTAATATTGCTGAAAAGGACAAGCAACCCCTGGATAGATGTCACAAGCTGGCACACAGTCAGCCTGATGATTTCATGGAAGGACAATTTCATGGCAGAACTTCTGCTGCTGGCTCTATTTTTGAAAAAAGCTGGGTAATTTGTAGGCCAGCTTTCCTGAACTGCCGAGCAAATCCAGCATGCTCAACTTCAGGGAACTCCGCTGTCTCTTTATAGCTCTGCAGAGCAAACAATGATTCACGTGATTAAACTCTGTGCCCTGAGTTATATACTGATCTCCTGTGGCCACCAGGATGGAATTTCAGTATCAGACACACAAACTAGTATTTTTCCCCTAACTTTTGCCTTAAGTACCACCAGTTGGTTGATGCTAGCAGCAGGGTCAGGGACCAGATGGATCTGTGGTGCAATCCCTGTACAACTCCTGTATCTCTGGGTTGCAGCTAGCAAAAAATGATGTAAGTCTTGATTTTTGTATAGCCCAATTAAAAGACCAAGTAATGGAAAATAAACAGTTAACACAGAACAAAGACAAGCAAAGAATCCACACAAGGATTATCTGAGCTTTGAGCCATTCAAACCTAATTCTTCCACACTGAAAGAGAATGATAGGCTTGGATATAGATGATGCAGTAGAGTCAACATTATACACAGTTCTCTAAAAATATATATTTGATTCTTTCTCATAAATGCTGATACAAAAAAATTCTGGCTGACTTGGACTGAACAGTCATGTGAACAGAAGAATTACAAGCAGCAGCGTTAAACAGCTGGGAGCAGGTGCCTGGGGAGATATTCAGGGGAAGGTAAGTAGAGCCAGACTTAATATCTTTATTATTAATGACCTGGAATAGGGAGTATAAACAGTATGTTAATGAAATCTGCAGCTGGTAACAATGGGAACCACTGCAGCACCAATGAAGACAGAGAAACAGCATGAGGTATCACAGGCATTAAAATGCATGTCAGAAAGAAAAAAGAGCCTTTATGCACAGAGCAGAAATGAATTGCATTGTAAGGTGCAGAAAGGTTCTTTGCTTTAGTTGCAGAAAAGAAGCTGGAGAGCAGGATGTCTGTGAGACACTGGAATGGGACAGGCATCTTGATGCAAATTTCAAGCAGCCAAATTCAGCCTTTGAGCAGTGTCCTATCAGGGTATACAAGAGTCTGCCTACAGTGAATTTATGAGCATTCATCACTAGAACAACTCTGGTGATTCAGAAGGCAGCTCAGGAGACAGCAATGAATCTGTGAAGGAGAGCAATTTATGAGGGAAGATAATTAAAATAGGCTTTAGTAGTAAAATAATTGCAAGTGGGCTTGTCAAGAAAGTGCTGTAATATGGAAGAGAGCTGTGTGCAGCTTTTCAGGTTAACACTCCAGCCATGGAGAAGAAATTGTTGGGATTGTATAAGTGAAATTGGTTAACCATTGACAAAGCATAATGGGACATTACTTGCAGTCTTTAACAGAGAGCTGCATGTCCCTCTGAAAGATATGGAGTAACTCCAATGGGATTAAGGAGCTTCCATGGTACCAAGCTGAAGACCACAGAACAAAACAAATCTTCACATCTAGCTTCGAAATCCATGAGATGGCAGGTAGTAATAGCTAACGCACATTAGCAATCCTAAATTTTACACAGTAATTACACATCTTGAGATATCTGTTGCTGTCTCATTGCACACTAATGATAGAGTAAAAAATGCAGTCACAAATAAAGCTGTAAATGAGAGCTGTTAACCAGGCAGGGTACTCAGGCCTCTTTACCCTAGAGAAACATTTTTCCCTCTGAATATAATTTTAGGTTTTGCTTTTAATGGTGTAACACTTCTTCCCCACTATCTTTTAAAATCCCTAGCTTGGAGATGTCATCAAGTTACTTGTATTTGAATGGTTAGTGTCTGAAAACATTTTGATGAAAAGTACAGTGGATTTACTTTTGTAAGCCAAGTCCTAAAAGCAGCTCCATTAAGAAGTAATGAGTACAGAGCTCCAACCGAAAATAAATACTTGCCCAACGAGATGTAAAGATGGAAAGCACTGTTTCCAAATCTGAGGAACAATTTTCTGATAGCACTAGTATTTTGCAAAACCACTGTAAAAATACCTGAGCCCAATCGTAGGTGTTTCATTCATGGTATTTGCTTTGTGCACTCTTAGATAGCTTAAAAATCCTCAGTCTTCTTAGAGAAAATGTATTGCTAAAAATACTTTGCTTATGAAAGGCTTACTGAGCAAATAAACCATCTTTCTCTCAGTAGAACTACTTCTTACACTAAAAGCGAGCAAAACCCATGCCATAAAATAAATATTTATTGGAGAGCCTAACAAGGAGATAACTGTTTGCTGAATACACAGGAACTGCATCAAAGTATATACCCGGGACAATGTATAAAAAGTAGCAAGAAAGTTAGATCCTTTTAAGTTTGCACATTTTAGCTTCGTGTTGTCTGCAGTCCTTTACAGAAAGCTGTGAACTGAACTAAGTCTTATTCAAACCACCAGAAGACTTCATAGTCTTCTGAGAATGTGATCACACACTGGGTTTAGCATACTAGATCAGTGGTTTCCAAGCTTTTCCAGAGCTTCCTATAGAAGTGCTGGCCCTTGTTTCTTGTATTAACCAGCCTTACCAACTTTACTTAGTTGTTTTTATGCCCCCTAAAAAAAGTCTGTCAGCCCCTGTTTCCACCTTAGGGGAAGGAGGTTTGCAAAGCACAGGTTGAAAACACAGCTGTAGAGTATTGCAGTACTCATTCCTTGCTTACATCGAGCCCTTGGGGGTGTTTGGTAAGTGACCGGAACCCAGACTGTACCCTGATGTATTTTACAAACAGTGGACCATCTGGAGTCACATTTTGGGGAAAGCATCTGAGCCCCTCTGTGGCTGCTGCAATCAAGAGGTGCTTCTTTTTTGGTAACCCTTTGCTCTGATTGTCACATATGACAATTTAGCTAAGTGACTTTTTGAGCGTGGTCTGTGCTGCCGGGTGGGTGTGCATATGGGTGTGAGCTCCATCTCAGGGCTTGCTCCACCTCATTCATTTCTCTTTTTGTCCATTAGACGTATTCCTCGCACAAGCTGTTGCTACATAATTACCTTATATCGCCCACTCAGAGGTGTGCTTTAGCGCCTTTCCTGCACGCTGCCACCCCTCGCCTCCCGGGCAGGGCGCGGCAAACCCGGCGGAGCCCGGCGCTGCCGGTGCCGCACGGGGACCCCGCCTCGGCTCCCTTCAGCCCGCTGGGCCCCGCTGGGGCGGCCGCATCCCCGTTCCCCCCTTCCCCCGGAGTCACCTGTATGCCCAGGGCGATGCGCTGCGCAGGTTGACGGGGAGCCGGACCCTCTTGTCCGCGGGCGGCCGTGTCCCGGCGGGGCAGCTGGCGTTGTGCTGGCGGCCCGGCGGCTCGGGCTGCAGGGTGTGGTGGAAGGCGCTGAGCATGCCCGCCGCCAGCCGCCCGTACAGCTGCTCCAGCAGCTCCTCGGGCCGCTCGCCGCAGCTCCGGGTCCGCGCCGGCCGCTGCTTGGGCGCCCTGG
>VWYP01017345.1:0-35072 GCA_013400435.1 Pycnonotus jocosus | reverse complement strand
CGCCGGTCGTGGACCGGTCCCGCATCCCAGCGCTGCCCGCGGCCCCGGGGACACTCTGGGCACGGACAGATCCCGGCCCCGGCTCCCGCAGTCCCGCCCCGGGGCCGCGCCGCGGCCACCCCGCCGAACCATCGGACTGGCGATCCCCGCAAGCCCGGGGATGCCGTCGGGAGCCCCGCTCTCCCTCCCACCGCACCGGCGGCACGGGCAGGAGCCGGGCTGTGCCCAGCCCCGCCGGGACACTCGGCATCCAGGGACACCCTCTGGGACAGGGCTCGAGGCTGAGGCAGAGCCAGGGGGATTTGGCCCAGTCGGAGCCGAAGTGTCAAGGCTGATGTGAAAAAATGTGGGGATTTACAGCTAGGGAAGGGACTGCTCTAGCCCAGACTCTCCCGGTCACTGCAGAAGAAGAGAAATTTGCAACCTAAAGGAGATTGAGGTGAGTCTCACCTCTAATGGCTTCTCCATCCATTCTGTACTTTTAAAAACACATGATGCAATATATTCATGGTCTCTGGCACAACCCACAAAAATAAGCACATAAATAGTACTCTGGTTCATAAAAGATGTGGTCCACTGAAATAGTGTGCATTAAAAACAGACTTTAGAATTCATCACTTGAATCAAACATTTCATGTGCTCTGATTAAGTCCTGCACACCTCTTGAGTCATTTAGGATAAGCATAGTTCAATATGAAAATACTAGTTAGGAATAAGGGAAAATGGGATCATAAATCATACAAAGACTAAGAAACCCCAGCTTGGTACCACAGAAATACAAGACATCAACTTCACCAAACAGGCTGGAGTTGAAGCAAAATGGTCTGGCATTCATAATGTAATGAAGTTACTTGATTTTGTGGTTCTTGAAAAGTCATACAGTAAAGTCTAACTATGATTTTAAGTGATTTTGGTGCCATATGCATCACAGGTGAGTATCACTTATGAGCAGTATCTTGACCTTTAACTGTGTGGGATTTGAATCAGATTTCAATTCTGAGAAAGGACAGTTTAACATAGAATTCCAAACTCTCCTTTGCAGTCATATCCTCAGGCAAAAGACTGGGACAAGGTGTGTGTCCATTTAACCCAGTCCAGTCTAACCCCTGACCATGGACCTGGCCTCGTGTTCCTTCACCACCTTTGAGTGGTACGTGTGGCAACATGGAAAATATTTATCACCATAGGTTTTTTTATATTACTCTTTCTAAGACAAACCAGCATCTTGAGATATTTCAGATTTCTGAGTAGGATGAGGATGTCACACTTGGCTTTGAAAAATGTGAGTTTTACATACTTCCTTTATTTGCATCAACATTTCTGGGAGAGGTCTGCCTCAAAAAAATCAGAGCAGATGAAAATAAAACAATGCCACAGCCAGTAAATTGCCCTTGAATTTAAGGCTTGGTGTCTCATCTAGGCATTATTCTAATTCTGTGCCATAGTTGCATGGTATTGTCTTATGAAAAATCACATTCACTCAAATAATAAGAACCACAGAAGGGCAGCAAATGAGATTCCATTACAGAGGAACTAAGAGTGCTATGCCAGTTCTTGTGGCATAGTCTACCCTAGAGACATCTCATATTGATGATATCAGATATAGGATGATGATATTCATTGACATCTAATATAAAATATTCCCTAATACACTTTGACAACTTAGATTCTTCCATGACTTTAAGAAATTATTAACCAGTATCTTTGTCATTGGTGTTCATTTATAATTTTCTTAGAATTTGAGGGGGATTTAAAACATCTATACAAATGAAATATTGAAAAAATATTTAGTAATATGAAATCTGTCCTGAATTTCATGTAATACAGGATATTTCAATCAATGCATTCAGAACTATGTCTTTCACTTTTATGTAATATTCTAAATGTTCTTTCTGGATATTGTAATTCAATATTTATATTTGACAGTGGTATCTACCTCTCTCCTGAGATTATCACCACAGTGATCAGTGTCAGATAATAAGTTCAGTTCCACAAATTCCTGCTATGAGAAAGTCAGGATGTTCCAAAGAAAACTAAGCTCTGCAAGAATAACACAGACATATTTAGTGAGTTCATATAAATAAGAAGAAACATTTTCTGGACCTGATTCCATCAGAGAGCATTCCATGCCATGTTAAACATTGAAACATGTTTAACAAAAGACACCAGGTTTGTGTCTTCAGCCTTACATTGTTACCAACAGCTGGAGAAAAATGTGTCATAGCAAGAGAAAAAAAATCCTTTTCAAATCTGTTATCATCAGACCATTATGATAATTTGGAAAACTGTTTCAGAACCGTTGGAATGATGGTGAAAACCTGACAGTAAATGTAAGAATGTAGCCATTCCCAGACACATTAATCCCCAAGGAGCAGCATTGCCAGGTCATTTTCTGGTTGGAATTGTTGTCTTCCATAGCTGCTCTGGCACACAACAGAATCTGGTTTCAGATACTGTGGTTCACATATAAATAAATCACATTATTGTGACAAACATTCATGATACCACAGTAATATGCCTGTCACAAAAATGGCAGAATTGCCCTACACTGGCATATTCCAAATGCTTATTCCCATCCTGCTACAGCATTAATGAGATCCTATCTCTATCTGAAATAATAATGTGAAAAAGGTTCTAAAAATCATCATACAGACCTTCAAGTTGAACAACTCATGTTGTTGGGTGGAACTAACATTCAACTAGAAATCCCCAGCAGGTGTAAATCTTCAGATAGAGAATTAAACTACTCCTCAAAGATGTCCTCCTCCCTCGCATTCTGTTTGCAGATAACCTGTCACCCAAACTCTTCTGTTCCCATTCATCTTCCCTGCAGCTGTAAGCATTGTAATATCACTTTGCAGCACCCATAGCGTGGCATCTTCTGCAGCAGCATCTCAGCATATTTTGCAGTTGTTAGGCAATTTAACTTTGCAAAAGTGAATTCTTGAGAAATGCAGGATCTTCAAAAGACTTCATTTTGCCAAGGGGGAAACGGAGATGCAAACAGCTTAAAAATATCCTTTTTTCCATAAAGTTGATCATCTGTGTCCTTGACATCAAGAATAATCAAAATGTAGCAAATTAATTAATTTCTTATGAAATTAATATACCTACTGCTCTTGCAAAGGAACCAAGAAAAACAGCCCTTTATCATAAAATTTTGTCATAAAACAATTTATTGGCAATTTTGGACGCCCCATCCCTGGAAGTGTTCAAGGCCAGTTTGGATGGGGCTCTGAGCAACCTGGTCTAGTGGAAGATGTCCATGCTCAGAACAGGAGGGTTGGAACAGGATGATCTTTAAGGTCTCTTCCAACCCAAACCATCCTATGATTCTATGAACTATATCTTTCTACAATTTTCAATTCCTATTTTACTCTGAAATAGCTTTGTTTTAGAAGTAATAATTCATGTAATCTGTAGTGAAGGATGTTCAGAGAAAACCATGGAATATGTGATTAAGAATGTTTTGATGCTGTAGAGCTAAGCTTGTTCCAAAATAAATAAAATACTACTCAAGTAGACATTTATATTTGGCTACTGTACAAAGAGATGTTTTTCCCATACATGTAAAGAGAAGTTAACTTGGTAGGTATCCTGAGGAAGATCTCAAGTCTAAGAGGTCAACTGAGAATTGTTTAATATTGTATAATAGATCTTTTCATGACAATAGAAGCTAAAATACCTCATATGGCAGTTTCTTGAGGGGGTCAGCATTTTCCTAGGTTTAATGTTGCTGGTCTTCTAATATAAAATAATAAATTAATATAATAGCAGGAATCTTAAATGATTGATCTACTAATTCCAGAATGATAAACCCAAGATGGGGATTTAAATGCTGGTGGAAGCAGCATCTGGAGATGTAGTTTTGTGCAACCAAGCCTGATAAAAAGTTTCTGCTTGAATTTCTTGGATGAAAATAAAATTATTTAGCTAATTCAGGTTTCCACTCCTGTGGTTTCCAAGACCTATTGCAGGACCAAGGGCATCCTACACGGCAGCAGGGAACACAACTCACTGCACCTGAGGTAAATGCCAAGGACAGAGTCAGGGACATCACATCACATAGCACAATAATCCCATACAACCCAAGTAATTATTGGAAACAAGCTCTTCACTGGCCTGGCCACATTTCCTTGGAGAGCTGAGCTGCCTGAATCACGCAGGTGTGTTCACCTGTGTGACAGCCTGAGATGTTCCAACAACATGGTGACACAGCACTTTGGAGATGCATGTAGCTTCTTTCTCAACAGATTCCAGTCATATTAATCTCCATCAGGGATCACTCTTCAGCCTTGAGTCCAGTCCTCGAGTCTTGTGTTCCCTCAGACAGAACATCTTACACCAAAGAAGAAGGATGATGCACTGAAGCTGCTTCCAAAGAGTGGTTCCTGGCCCAGGCTTACCTTTGGATCAGTTGTCTGGGAGATGAATTGTCATGGTCCAAAGCTGTGCTACTGTGCAGTGCTGTGCTACTGGTCTTACAGAACAGCTGGGTACACATCCCCTCCTCTGCTCTGCGCTTGCCCTGGCAATGTTGCAGTTCTAGGAGAGATGCAGCCATAGTGAACACGGTTTTGAAGTGGATGAACCTGGGCTTCATCATTTTGACTGTCAGCAGGACTCCAGTGTTGGAGCTGGATCACATGTTTTTCTGTCAGTTCAGAACAAGCTCAACTGTGCTTGCAAAATAACATGCAAATTCATCATAACCCAAAGCATTATATAATCAGATCCTCATGCTATAGGAAACAGCATGTTCCAGAAGTCCCTGGGAGTCTGTACATAGGAAACAACATGTTCCAGAACTGCCTGAGAGTTTGTGCAGGGCTGGAACAAAAGTGCAGTTGTTCATAATCCACCAAATTTTACCCAATGTACAGTTATGCAACTGAGCAAACTGAATCAAGAAACTGCTGCTGATCAAAATCTTTCTGACATCTGCAGGAGTGTTTCTACAGACTAAGTTGAGAACTGTATCCCAAGTTACTGGTATTTCCTGCCACTTTCTCATGGACATGCCTATGTGATTGCAATGTTTGATTAGATGCTGTATTGGGTTTGCATGGCCAAACTTTGGTAATGGGGGGGCTACAGGAGTGGCTTCTGTGAGAAGCTGCCAGAAGCTTCCCCCATGTCCAGTGGAGCCAATGCCAGGCAGCTCCAAGACAGATGTGCTGCTGATTAAGGCTGGAACTATTAGAAATGGTGATAAAGCCTCTGGGATAACATATTTAAGAAGAATTATTTTAAAAGTTACTGCACAGATGTAATTTCAGCCAGAGAAGAGCAGGGTGAGAACAGGTGAGAGGGACAGCCCTGCAGATCCCAGAGTCAAGGCAGGACGAGGGGCAGGAGGTGCTCCAGGCACTGGAGCTGAGATTCCTCTGCAGCCCATGATGAAGACTGGTGAAGCAGCTGTGCCCCTGCAGCCCATGGGAATCCAGAGGTGCAGAAATCCACCTGGAGCCCATGGAAGAGCCCACACTGGAGCAGGTGGATGTCAGAGGAGGCTGTGGCCTCAAGGGAGGCCCCTGGGGAGAGGAGCCCATGCTGGAGCAGCCTGTCCTTGAAGGGCTTCACCTCGGAAAGAGTGACCCAGGCTGCAGCAGTTTGAGGGAGACTGGTGCTCATGAGATGGACTCACACTGGAGAAGTTCATGGAGAGCTGTCTCCCATGAGAGATACCCCACAGTGCAGCAGGGGAACAACTCCTCTCCCTGAGCAGCGGGAGAGGTCACAGAACTGGCCACAGTACCATTCCCTGTCTCCCTGAGCCACTGTGGGAGGAAGTAGATCTGGAGGAAGGGAGGGCTGGGGGGCTAGTGTTTTGAAGGTTTATTTTACTATTCATTATCCTGCTCTGATTTTGTTAACAATAAAATCAGCATCTCTAAATCTGTTTTGCCTGTGATAGTATTTGTTGAGTGATCTCTCTCAGTCCTTATCTCAACCCATGAATCCTTTGTTAGATTTTCTCTCCCCTGCCCAGCTGCAGAGGGGAGTGATAGGCTTCAGTAGGTGCCAGGGTCAACCCACTGGAGTCTACCCAAATGTCTTTGCGTTAGAAGACTATGGCAGTATCTCACCTGGCTTCTCTTCTGCACAGTTTCACAGGTTTATCTGTGCTCCCTGCTATGGTCCCATATATTTTCTCTTACTGTGATTAACTCAGATACCTCATGCCACCGCAGTCTGTAGCTGAAAATCCTCCCTCCTGGGTGGTACATGGCATCCTGGTGGTCTAAATCTTCCAGGACTAAGCCTGACAGAAAGAACTACTATGACATCCAGAAATACATCATTGTACGACCAGAGCAGTAGACACAGCAGGACTGAGGAACAGGCAAGAGAAACTTGCAGGAATAAGGCAGCTGCCATCCACTTCTCATGCTCTTTCCCACCCCTTAGAAAGATCAGGGCCCAGAGCTTACCATGTCTTTCTTCTTTGGTGAGCCCCTTGGGGTGTTCCATAAACAGCACTGAACATGCTCTGCTCATACCATCAGGCAGAAGCGGTGCAATCCCAGATGGAATGCTGCTCCATGCCTCCATGGGAAACATGCTACATACAAAGCACCTCATAAACCTCACAGGACACTTCTGACCACTTGCAGACATCCTATGAAACTGGGCAGTGTTTTTAAAACCCCCCAAAAATTTTATGAAGATATGAACAGACTTCTCCACAGTCACTGGGAAACAGTCTGAACACCAACACTGAGAAGGAGCACTGAATATTTTAGAAGACTGAATTCTTGCATTTCAAAGTGCAATAACCAAAGTCTAACTACTTAATCAAACTCATGCCAGTGTTTCAAAAACAAGCCATCTCAGTGGACTACTTTTGCAAGTATTTATTAGGAAATTCTGAACACCTGACTAATATTTTTCATCTCCCTAAAGTGATTCCTACTCTAGGAATTTAACATGTCTCAATAACTTCAGATCCAACTTACTCAGTTCATAAGCAAAATGGTGATTTCTGTAATTAACTTCTTTGCCCCATATTACAGCTTAGGCTGTAGAAAACTACCACTGTGTGGTTGGTGCCACAGTCTCCAACATAAAACTCAAAAGCTGCAATCTAATTAGCAATTCTGAACAAACTATGCTGAAATCCTGACAACTCTAACCACTCAAAATAAAAAACAAAAAATAAAGACATTTTGCCAAGAGACTGCAAAATGGTCCTAGTTCATCTAAGCATAGACTAAAATTAAGATGCTTTCTTTGGTATCAGTGCAAAGTGATTTGCTGAACTGGGACCTTAAGGAAAATCAAGGTCATATCCAGTATTTTCAGATCGGTTCATAGGACTTAAATAAATTCTGGCTTTGGATGAAAGATATCGGATTTTCAACCTTACAAGCATTGCTTTGAGGTATTCTGCATTGAAAGATGAAATTTTAGAAGCTTCTCTGTTTCATATTATCATCATATTTATCTCTGAAAGCCAAAGCTTTACACATTTCATACAGCTTGCAATGTCTTTGAGTACTTGTGTAGATCTTACGCAGGAGTAAAATAACCTCACCATTATTTCTTTAAATCAACCACAGAAGACACTGCAATTACAAATCCATGTTTTTAACATAAGGTACCACATGTTCAAAGTATTTCACAAATAGTTTATAAAATCCACTACAAAATTATTATGAATGAAAAGTTCTTCAGCTGAAACTTTTACAAGGATTAAAAAAATGATGAGTGGCCCATATGCTATTCTGGAAGCAGATCCTCTCCTAGTTCTTCATCAGCAAAATCATCTTCCTCTGTTCTTTTTCTTGCTGCTGTTTTTGGTCTTTCTGGTTGTGGGCCAAGTGGATCTGCGTAGGAGGCATCTAGGGTTTAAATAAATACATGTGAAAGTTACAAACTATTTTAGCTTTAACTTTAGCTGGTTTTAAACATACAAAATCAAATACAAGATCAGAATTTAGCATTACACGTCTGTGTCTTTGAAATGCAGACCAGAAAGAGCATAGGAAGGCTGAAGGAGAACAAAACACTGCATTCAGGAACTGAAGCAGAGCACCACAGTGAAGTTCCTGAGTTCTACTGATGGAAGCCTTTTGGATTTTTTAAAAATAAATTTATCTTATTATACTATAGTGAGAAAAAGACTTTGGAAACATGCAAGGAACAGCAAGACTGATGACTCGTTTGAGGAATGGCTTTTTTAGGAAGCACCACATTCCACAAGGATTTAAACCCCTTTGAAAATTCAGTCTTATTGAAGAACCTATGACTGCAGAATGGCAAGAACTGACTTAAAGGATGCAGCAGACAGATACCAAAAGTAATATTAACATGGGCCACATTTCTTAATATTTACAGTTACTTTATAGTGAGCTCTGAACAATGAAACAAAAGCCTCATTTTCATGGGGAAATGTTGCCCCAATTAACTAATTTTACATATTCTTCCAACAATTTATTTTTTTTCTCTCTCCTTATTTCTCCTCTCCCTGGGGACCATGAAAGTAAAAAAGGTGTAAGATGTTCACTTGCCTATTTCTTTACTGCTGCTGCTTTCATAGGGTTCACTTGTTCCAGGCAGAGCTTTTAGTTTTGCACTCAGTCTTTCCCCTTTAGTACCACCACTATCTGGGGAACAGAGAAAAAAAAAAAGACAAATGACATGCTGTTATGTTCTGTGAAACCAGGATACAAGAATAACATCAATTCAGCTACTACTATCTGTCAAACTAGACGTGGATGAAACCATCTTTTCATGACAGACACAGTATTCATTTGTAATAGTGGTCTTTAAAACACAGTGGACACTGTGTCCACACATATGTGTGTGTTAATGTTTTTAAAAATATATATACAGCCTTATGACTTTGGAGTAAACATATTAAAATATTTCTGCTTCGAATGCTGACATTTCAGTTGCTTATAAATTACAGTCACATTTTGGAGTTAAAATAAGCATGATAAATATAAACACTGTCACAATGTACACAGGACATTTCCTATGTTTGTGTGCTTACTAATGCATCAATGTGATCCACCTGCTCAATACTGTCAAGGTTAAATACAACACTAAGTTTGCTTTTAATTAGAAGAGTGTATTTGCCATGTGCTGTCTGCAGGCAGGCACAGCTCATGTGTACAGACCATGCTGGCCCTGCACCTCGCTGTAAACACTCTGCTGGCAGCTCAGTTTGCAGCAGGGCCCCAAGGAATGTGTCGGCTCCAAGGGCTGCCTCCTGCCCAGACAACATCAGATTAACATTCTCCTGCCACAGCAGTATTCCAGACACTTTAAATATTCTGTTCACCTCTGAATCTCTTTTTCACATTCATGGCAAGCTTTCAATCTCATCTGCTACAACAAATTTTTATGCAATAGTTTTTTTTCCTGGGAAAAAACATTTTGAGTTTGACTTGGTATATTAACAAGGCAGGATGTGCAGCCAAATAAAGATGTTCATTTACAACGGCAAACAATGTGGGTATTAAAAGTCTTCCATCTGTAAGGAGGAAAAATGGGTTTCATTCAGCAAACATTAATTACAAAGTCTGGACTTGGCAACACATTTCCATTGTCTTATTTACTACAAATGTTATTTTAATAGATATTGTTATAATTAAAAGAAAAAAAAAAAACAATCCCCCAAACTTCTACAAAGATGCCAAACCTTTACCTCTCCATAAATACTACCACAGACTTCTGTTTGCTCAGCCCTAAATTGTAAGACAATGTCTCTGCTCCAACAAGGATCTAATACATACGGTCACATGTCAAACAGTTAATCAGTTCACAAGACACAGATTACGGTTGAAATTTCAAAGCAAGGAATACATATTTTAATGTACATCCACTTCCCCTGGACCAATTTTCACTGACAGGTTTCATGAAAGAAATGAATACTTAAATGATTTGAAGAAACGAGGAGAAAACAGTGGGTTTGCCTGGAGAGGAGCTCAGCCAAAGGGCTGTGAAATTATGAAAGGGCCTCCCCTTGATTTCAGTGGGCTCTGGACAGGCCTGTGCAACAAGGAGGTGAGAGCTGGGCTTCCAAGATAGCGTGGATGGAAATGTTTTGAGGAAAATACAAATAATCAGTGAGAAAAAAGGTAGGATAGAAGTAGGCACAGTCTTGCATAATGGAAAACAAGTAATTTTTAAGAAGATAAATAAAGCTGTAAGGAGCAGTAAAGAGATGCAAAGACAGGAGCAATACATCAGACTACACAAGGGGATGACTGAACTAGTCAAACAAACTCCACAGGTTTAATTGGTTGGTCCCTGAAAGGAAGAACTGCATGTAATAAAAATGAAAGAGGAGGAAAATGGCGTAACAAATGTTTTCAGCTGTGAAGGAGGAAAACACATGGGTGTTAGTGATACTACCAGAGGAAGGTGAAAGACTTTATATTAAGTGAAAGAAGGAAGAAAAAGATGGTAGGCAAACCAAACTGGGTGGGATCAACATAACACCCACTAGTTACCTGCACATCTTACTGCCCTAAAAAATACAACTGAAAACAGAGGCTTCTTTGTATGCTCTAGGATCCTTAAGTTTTACTAGGTATATGTAAAAGTAACCTAATGAAAACTTTTTCTCAAGTAGATCAGCAAAGTAATACTGCTCACCTTACTTCTGTATGAACATTGTATCTAGCAAGAGTGAAGGGAAGGTTAACAACCCTTCTGGTTAGTCCTTCACATTTAGTTTAAATAAGGCTAATATGCAAAACCACATCAAGTCTCTGTGGACTGCAGTATGCTCTGAGCATACCTGAAGATGAGGAAGAGGAGCATCTTTCATTTTAAAGTGCACCCAGGGGAAAGTAAGAGGTGCTTGACACCATCTGCATTACATGGAGATGTCAGATAGCAGCTCAGGAAGCAAGAGGTCTGGCTTCAATGCTTTCTTTCATCTGAAGGAGTTCAAACCCACAGCTCCAGCTTTCAGGAGGAATGTCCTAGCTGTTAAGCCACTTGGGGTAAGCTTTTCTTGACACTCTTGCCATGGGATACAGGATTTGGCTGCCGGTCTGGCAGTTATTAAAAATTCTGTTGACCATGTAACATGATCTGCCAGAAGTCTAAATCTCATCTTGAAATTACTTTTTCTATTTCTGTTTGCAGAATCATCTACATGTCTTTATTCAGTATACATTCACACATAATTTGGCAATGTTAAGGAATATAAGCTTGCAATACAAACTTTAGGATTTTGGTATCCTACAGTGAAGAGAACTTCAGGGAAGGAGTTGTTTTTAAAGCATTTTATCACAGACATGCATACTTTTGGGAGGTGAGTTTTACAATTTCTACTTATTATTACCTGCTGCTCTCACCCCATCTAGGAAAAAGATTTTATATATATTTATATACATTTTGAATTATGGGAATGAAACCAACTTTCACTAAAGTAATATACAGAAGAAAACAAAGCTAGGAGTGTGACTGGAAGAAAAGCATCATTTGTAGTTTTTCTCTCTAAGAGCACAGCTTTGAGTGTTAACATCTGTCTGACTGCACCTACAATCAGAGGACTAGAGGTGAATGACATTCAGATATTTCTGAAACTGCAAATTAGTTCTCTTGGTGTTACTGTAATAACTGTACAAACACCTGCTCCTAATTCAGAGCAGCTTTTAACTAATGGAAGACCACTGCTGAACTACATCACTCCCTATCTAAGAAAACCTTCACTGCAGTGAATACCTAGTCCTTATTTATTAACTTATTGGACTTTTATTAAATAAGTTTTCACTGTAGTTCATGTGGAGGCCATCCCCACTGTACTCACTTTGGGGTGACAATGTGGACACCTACACATGAACTGACCGCAGGAACACGGCTCCAGATTTCAGTTGAAAAAGCAACAGGAACCAATTAAGCAGAGCTGGTCTATATATTTTTAAAATCTCATTTACAAACACATTTACTCTGAAAAATCATTATACTTGAGATCTGGATTATCATGCTGACCTTACCTTCCCCTCACAGCCTGTGTTCAACAGCCTTAACTGAGGACTATGCATACAAAGACATAAATACTACACTCTGCATGCTGATATCTTTTACAGTGCATTCCTTTCTCTCACCAGTTTAAAAGTCATGGCCATATTATTATATTTAGGATGTTTAAATTATTCTATTAGAATTGTTTCATTCTCAATGTCTTACAAAAACTGATTTGAATGAATTCCATCACATAGAATTTGGATGGAATAAAAAAGAATCAAAATATAAAACCTAATTTTAAAAAACAGCCGATTTTATATGGCAGAACAATGAATAATGCAACATATTGCAGAAGTAATCCTATTTTGTAATGATCCTATTTTAAGTAGCAATGCCTAGCAAAAAAGATTCTCTATTTTTTATGTGTTTCTGTACTTCCTGTGTCACATGATACCTGTGTGTACTTCAACCCAAAAAATCCATTGTATTTGTATTTATTTTTCAGAGGAATCTAACTAGTTGCAATTACAGTGATGAGACTACTTCATTGGAAATTCCTCCAGTATCACAAAGGACATAAATTAGAATTTTTAATACTATTTTACTCATCAAGAAAAGACATCAAAGGGTAAGATTGTTTGGTAATCTACCTCCTCTGTGAAACGTTTATGTAACCAAGAGCACAGTGGGCTAATGCTCCACTAAATCCAGAATGTGTTTTAAGTGCAGCTCTGTGTATCTTTCATATTTAGGATGAAGACACCATCTTTGGAGAAGAATGGGCATTGGTTTGACCAAAGAGAAGAGTAAGTTCAGTGCAGAAGGCAGAATAATATATTAGAACTGTGAAACAGCATGGGAAGTAGATGCAATTTATAACTTTGCTGCTGTTCATTTTGATTTGAAATTCTGTTGAATGAAAATTGTCCGTGGTGTGTCAGTTCAGCTAACTCTTATGGTGAGTTCAGAGCAGAAAATGGATTAAGATGTTCTCTTCATTTCAACAGATTCTCCCTTCTCCATTAATTAAGAAAACTTTTTTCTATTTTGCAGACACAGCCAATGGAACCATCCCACAATGACTTGTAATTAATGAGGCATCAACAGGCACAAAAACCCTAGCAAATATAAATGATTTTCATGTCCTGGCTGCAGGGTAACAAGAAAATCTCATATCTTTATCACAGTCAGGATTACCTGGTATGCCTACAGCTCTAATATCTAAAACATACTTCCATAATACATAAGGAGATCCCTCTGGGATGGTAAATAGGGTGTTTGAAGACAGGAAATCTTTGGGGATGGACAAACTGACACAGTCACCAGTGAAATGAAAAAGGGAATTATTCCCATGTGGTTTACTTTCCAAATGCATCCTGACAGGCCTAGGTACCAAGGAGAATGCAAAGTACTCAGGCTTTCATCTTCTGAATTCAACACTGCTTCTCTGGGCTCCTGTCCGAGACTGCATGGCTCCTCTCATCCAGCACAAAACTCTCCATTCAGAGAGCTGGGCAAATGCAGAGACCAAGTAAACACTGCCACAGGAATGGATTCCTTAATGTCATACTTTGCATTATCTACAATATAAAGGCATTATGCAATTAAACAGGAAAAATCCCTTATAGCAGTGAAAACCACAGTGCACCAACTGCTAACTTCTGGATGTTACAATCATATATCTGCAAGACACAAAAAAGTGAGCATGAAAACAAGGAAAGATTGTTGGAAAGAAAATCTTTGAGAACTGCCTAAACCAGCTGTTAGTACTGTTAGCTCCCTTCAAGGTTTCATGGTATTGTGGTTTTGTTTTTTCTCCTTTTTAAAATTAATAATTTAAATGATTAATTAACTGTATCAATGACATGTTCTTCCAACATAACCCAAGTAAGACTGAAAATCATGAATCAGATAATTGTGAAGAGAAGAAAATTTCACTTTTATGTAGTGATTCACAAGTGTGTTCAGTTTTGGGTAGGGATTTTAGATTTAATGCTTATCTTTCTCTCAAGACAAGAGCAGACTTTAACTGACGTTGATATAGATGTCAGTTTTACTGGTCTCTCTGTTTCCATTCTGTCTACCATTCATGAACACATTGCTGAAACTGTGCTTTGGTGCATCTCATACACCTTCTGTTTTAATTTATATTGGCAAAGTACTGGATGCCCTATGAAGTATAAACCTTGCTGGTTCAGTTCTCTTTCTTCTTAGCTTCCTTTTTAAAAGGAATTTTAGATCATATTTCCTAAAACAAGGAAACTTGAATTATTAATACTCTTAATATAAATAACTATATAGGGGCAGAATAGTTGGGGAAAAATCTCTTAGGAATGCTAACAAGTATGGGGACAGTGAGCTGGTAAGAGGAAAGAAAGAAAACAGGCATCATACCTAAAATATTTGGAATGCATAAGACTTCAGTAAGCTAGTAAGTACTTTAATATGGCTAGTATGTACTAAATTAAGGAGGATTCCATACTTTCCTGGGTTCAGTAATGATGGCAAATCACTCATACAGCGTAGGAAAATGATCCCTTTTGGTCTTGGCAACACCACTGGAAAAGACTAACTTTAAAATGTATACAAATGTTTCTATTTTTTCTCTCCTTTTGAAGTCATTAATTTATCAAAAGCATACTAGTATTATGAAATAAAACAACCCATGTTTATATTTCATACGTGTCTTCACGCAGGCCATGCACAGAAATGTATGAAACTGCAAATTACAACTCATAACCCAGGTGAGCAAAGCCAAGTGTTGGACAAAATAAAAGGCTTGAGTGTCCAGGTTTCTCTAGTCATCCTCAGGACAATGTGGACAAAATACAACGCAGTCCTTAACATCTGATGCTGTGAGTGTCCAGTTTCTTCACTGATAAGGCTCCCCAGAGCCAACGTTACCAGTTAAAATGTGCCCAGCGCCTTTGACTCATTCTAAAAATACATATAAGTAGTACAGCTCACCACAACTTTTAATTAAGAATCCCAGCAAGAAGTTAACTCTAGGCTCAGTACAGGACCTTCTTTGTACCTCTGCTTGTTTGCCGAGTCATTTCCAGAAAGGCTGGATCTTTGGCACTGAATTTGTATAATGGAGACTTCTCAAACATGCTCTTATACAAACTTGTTCCCAGACTCTGGTTTTTTCCACTCTTTCATATATTTGACATAGTATCTTGAACTCAACAATCTAGGAATTACTGATAGGGCAAATTCTAGGTCAACGCTGATCCTTCTTAACCTTTCATCCTCTTTCTTATTTTTCTAAAATTAAGAAAGAAGACAACTTTCCATAGATACTTCTGTTATTAAAAGAAATACTGACAAACTGGTACTTTAGGGGATTTATGTTGTCTTAGCATCCTTTCAGCATGAGCCTCACGTATATCTTCTTTTGCTAAATTACTGATTTTCTCCCTCCTGAAGCATACCCCTTTCTCACTAATGAGGGTAGGGATAATTACAAAACAGAGATGGAACAAAAGAGACCCTTTGTGCCATTTCCCTACACACTTGATGCAAAGTTCTGCACAGTTGCAAATACCCTTGCCTGCTACCAATGCTGCTCTTCATTTCTACCTGCTGTAAGTCAAAGTGGATTCAACTTTGTGACAGAGAACAGGGACCAATCCTGTCTTACACTGCTGTTTTGTTGGCACCTCCAGCTGGCTGCCTGATCACAGGGTTTATGTAACAAAGGAGAGCCCGGAAACTCTCCATCCTCTTCCATCCCACTCTGTTACTAAAATAAAGAATTACTTTGGCCTGAGGCCCAGAACAGGTAAAATTCAATCCTAGGTGAATATTTGTTTCTTCCACACATCAAGTAATTATTTAAAAGCCTCTCTAGTGAAACTACTGAGCTGAAAAAGGAATTATATCTCTCTCAAGCACCTAACACTCACTCTTAACCCTCAAAAAATCCAGGGAAGCAGTCTTCATAAACATAACAGCATTCTGAGTTCATCTTCAGATTGCGTTAGTAATTGCCATGGCTTTTTGTGACACTATAGAATTTGCTACGTGTAGTAAAAGATCTGCTATGTAGGTGGAGAAAAAAAAATTACCAAATGAGAAAAAAACTCTATAAATTATTCATCTGTAAAAGGAAGGGAAGAGAGGCAAGAACTTATAGGGGATATCTTCTAATGAAACCCATTAATATAAAGAAGAAACAAAAGCAGAATACAAAGAAACCATTTCCTCTCTGAGTCAAAATATAGATTTTTTTTTTTCCAGGTGGCTGAAGTAGCCCGAAGTCTGCTAAGTTTCCTTAGAACAGAAGTGGGGGACTGTTAGATTTACATTACTAATTTCATGGATTGAATAATGGAAGTGGAAAATCATTGGCTCTGCAATATGCAGGCTACCTAGTGAAGAAAAGATAAAACAGGGCAGTTTCCTGACTTACATTGCAAGAATTTTATATTTATGGAAATCAGCACTGCAAATCTATAGAAAAAAGGAGACTGAGTAGCCAGAGGGGAAGCTTTCTTCTAGGAAAGACTCCAGAACTTCAGTTCTGCTAGACAGAGAAAAGGGGAAGGATGAGCTCAAAGATAGTAAAGGGTGTTATCTATATTACAGAATTGGCTGCACAGAACAATCTGCTGAACTTGTAACAAACACCTAACACAGCAGATTACATGGTGGGCACAAAATCCCCTTTCCTTCATGTTAAACAAAGAAACAATCTATTCCTATTTTCTGTGGCTTATGTGTTCTGTTTTGCTATAATAAATGATTGCTTATAGTAAATATTCCAAAGTTAAAAATGTTCAAATACTAAGTTAATGGGATAACTGAAAACAATCAGAAATTTAGCTTTAGGGATACACAAAGATCTGTATATAAAACACAAATGTTAGACCAAATCCATGCTACTGTACCAGTTGTGATTTCATACTGCAATGAGAAAATCAAAAAGTATGACACAAAATTTGTGAAGTACTTACATATTACTCAGTGCCTATTTGTGTGTGCTTCAGGATGAAAGGAGGCTTTACACACACTTTCAGAAAATCTGTTTTCCTCAGGATCCTGTCAAAACTGATATTTAGGCAGAGGCCTTGACTACTTACCACCACTTCCTTCTTTGCGGCTACGTGCATTGCCATCTCTGCCAGATTTAATGCGCTGCAGAGAAGGGAAAAGGTTTGACAAGAACAGGACAAAAAAATCTCAGTTAGTGATATGAGAGATAATTATTGAAAATTCAACTCAGCTTATTAATAAAACAGTAGAAGGATGTTAAACTAGACTTACTATACTGTAACTACTAAAGCTTGTTTTTCAATACACTAAATTGTCCTTAAAATTGGGGTTAAATCCAATGTTTATATAAAACAAGAGTTCTGTGAAATTCAAATAGAATATCTCAATAAATTATTTTTCTTCAGATAAAATTTATACAAGGAATGTGCATAAAAATAGTTCAGATGTTCCTTTGTGAAGTACAGCTGGAAAAACAGGCAACACAGCCCTCTTTGCACGAGTTCAAAGTAGCCTCTCCTATTAACATCTTGTAAATCCCACAAGCTTTTTATTATTGTAAAGACTCAAAAGGGAGAAGTGGGGGAATCTATAAAAAGAACTATTCACCCTATGGATCTTGGATTTTGAATTTTTGGCACAGAACTGTATTTCACAGCAAAATTTAATTTGCTGTTGAGTGTTAAATGCAAGATAAAAGTGAAGGTAAATACTTTAAAAGCTGTGTTTAAACAGTCAGCTCTCTTGCATAGGGGAAGGTACCATAAACATCTCCCAGCTGTGTTTTTTTGAGTGTTATTTGAAAGCTTGAACAGTTTATCAAAGCAATACCTTTGTATGACATGGCAGACTTAGATCTTCTGGCAAAACACCAAATTTCTTATGCATACATCTCGTCAATTATACGAAGAGACACCTCAGTAAAGGACTTTTTGATAGGTAGGTACAAAAACTTGATGTTTAAAGCACTCAACTATTAATAAAGTATCTCTGCATCTTATTTCAAAATATTAATTCAGGATCTGATTAAAACACACATCATGTCTTCAGGTCAATTACTATAACTTCTTCACTCATTTTTCTCCAGAAAAATATCATGAAGTCTGGCAAAGTTGGAATGATACCAAAGAAGTGAAAGACCTTTCAAGATTCATGCCAACAGAAAAAGGAAGAACTCTTAAATCAAAACCCACAGGAGTCAGACAGGAAAGCATTGAGCCTAGTGTGAAACCAGGACTGGTCTTGGAGCAATTCAGTCTGGGACCAGAATTTCTCACACTTTTTTATTTGTTTTGGGAAATCCTCAAGTCTAAAATATGTTCTCTGAATTTTGGGTTAAATAACCTTTTCACAGCCCAGTGAAGCAGCATATATCATTCCTTCAGGAAGCCTGTCCAGACTCTCCAACTGTTGAATGACTGACAGTAAGTCTGACAGCAGAAGCTCAGCTTCTGTCTGCTCAAGGGAAGCAGTTCCTATGTGATAGTGCCCTCTTGGCATTTACATCCTAGGACTTTCCTCCCAAACTATAATGTCAGAACTACAGCTTAAACATATTATTAACTGCTGTAAAATTCCAAGTGAGTAGTTTGTAAGTAATCCCACACTAAAAGCAGACATTTAAAACAGGTTTCCACCCTAAAAATGCCTATTTCTCCCACGACTGCAAAAGACATTTAGGATGGTTAGCCCAGATGTGGATGCCTGAAGGCAAAGGCAGTAAGGCCTCTCCAGCATTTGCACCTCTCATCACTGCTTCTCACCACACCCCATCAGCCCCGTTCTCAGTCATTAAGCTCACTTAACGGAAATAAATAGTAATGTGTGTACACAGCGGTGCCAAGGAGCCTCTGTGAACTTTTACACTATTACCTGTCTTTTCTAGAGTGAAACATTAAAAAGGAAGACAAATTCTGTAAAAAAACCCATCAAACAAACAAAAACAAAACCCCCAGCCCCCCTCCCAACCCCCACCCCCACCACTCCAAACGTTCCAACATATGAAGGTTGCAGTAAAAATTAAATGCTGTGAGAAGCAGGGACAAAATTTCTACAGGGAATGAACTCCACAGATGTTCCCAGATTCTTGGCTGGAAGTATTTAACAACTTGTCCATATTTGAGAACTGAGAGAAATAAATACTTCAGAATATTTATTTTGGTATAAACTCCGTGTGAATATAGTTATTCTGGAAAAAACAATGCCAAAATAGAAAATTTTGATAAAATTTCTACAGGAAGACAGAGTCTGTGTGCAGACTATGAAATGCAAGTATACTACACTAGCATTCTACCTATTTTGTCTTTACTGGGTGCAGTTGAGAAGTCAAAGGGTAGGCTAAAATTGAGAGCAGGAATTTAACTGTATCTGGTACTGCTAACTGAAACCAGTATTCCTATTGGAAACTTAGGTGGTGAAATATTAAAATTTAGTAATTTTAGAAGTAGAAAGTATAGTTTATGACTGTATGGTCATGGATGACAGAAGGAATTTAGGAAAAATCCCCTAATAATTTCCAAAGCCAGATGGCAGACAGAAGACTAAAAATCACACACTCACCCCCAACCAAGAAACAAACAAAAAGCCCTTTCCCAAATCCCAAACCAGAGGATGGGAACACAGATGTAACTTCAATAGCAAAAGAAGGAACTGCAAGGCTATTGTTTGCAAGACAGCACTGATGTAGAGAATGTCACAGAAAGATACTCCACTAGTAATGCAGGACAGCTGCATACTGAATTGCAGTGTGCCCTGAAACATCTTTTCTTAGAGTCTTTGCTCCTTTACCAAATACAGCGGTGTTCAGTTTTTAAAAAACTGTGTCGGGAGTTCCTTGGGAGCAGAAGTTGTTGCTTTCCTTTGAGAGGAACTTGGAAAGTTTCCAGAGTGTGGCAAAGGAGAAAGCCAGAAGGAGATGAGAAGATGTCCCACCAAGACAAGGAACAGCAAGGAGCAGAAAGCAACTCATCAGACTTCAGAGGTTCTGAAGAGAGTAGACTTGGAACCACAGGGGCAGAATTTTGCTCCCATTCAGAGCTTACTCAGGCTGGAAACACTGACTTGTCTGCAGGAATGAAGTTGACAGAACTGACAAGAAACTTTTATTATTGGCGGTGGTTTTTAGGGAGCACAAAGGCAAGAGGAGTGTTTGTCTGGGGTTTTTTAAACTTACTGCATTTCATTTTATCTGCTTAAATGAAAATTGGTTTAGTTTAATTACAATACAATCAGGCTTATTCAAAAGGCTGAATTAATTTTTTTTCTTTTCTGGGTAACACACTACAGGAAATATTTAAGCAGATCTACCTTAAAGCTTTGACTAATTAGAAATGCCATCATAGACACCTTATCTGTTCTAGACAGATCTGCTCTACTCTGTTCTCCTGAGACCCCAGAGTTGTGTGTCCAGTTCTGAGGCATCCACTGTAAGGACATGGCCCTGTTGGAGAGGGCCCAGAGGAGGCCATGAAGATGAGAAGAGAGCTGAAGTGCTTCTCCAGTGAAGACAATCTGAGAGGGTTGAAGTTGTTCTGCCTGGAGAAGACTCTGGGGAAATATTGTTGTGGCCTTTCAATACTTAAAGGGGTCTTAAAAGAAAGGTTGAGACAGACATTTTACTAAGGCCTGTGGGGAACAGGACAAGGAGCAATGGCTTTAAACTGAGAAAGGGTAGAGAAGGAGAAAAAAAATACATCGAGGATGGTGGGACACTGGAACAGATTGCCCAGAGAAGCTGTAGATGCTCATCCCTGGAAATGCTCAAGGTCAGGTTTGATGGGGTATTGAGCAACCTGATAGTGGAAGGTGTCCCTGCCCACAGCAGGGGGTTGAAACGAGACAGTCTTTAAATGTTCCTTTCAACCTAAACCATTTGGTGATCCTGCTTTGCAAGGTTAGTGTTGTGACAGGTCCCACATCATGGCTGAATTATGATCACTCTTAAAGCCTGAACAGTCTAAACCAACTGTGCAATAGCTTGTGCAATTACAAGTCTGTGTTGGATCCCACTGATACTTCTGTCATTCAGATATGACTTAATGAATTCCCTTACACAATGAAGTTAGAACAAAAAAACCTGCATAATTTAAATCTTTTTATTTAATAATTTTTCTGTTACTAAAATTTTAGGTTACTTAGAGGATTTAAACTTTTAAAGATTCTATCATTAGCTTTTTCCTCACCAGAAAGTATAGAAATGTGCTTGGGAAAGCTTTTGCTTGCCATAGGATATAAACAGAAAGAGATACGGCAATTTTTAGATTTTTTAAAATTGTATTCAAATATTAATTTCCTTAAAGAAAAAAAGGTGTTTTCTTTAAAGTCTTTGACATTTGCCCATCTATAATTAAGGCCTTCAGTGTAAAAAAAAGGCCAGAATTACATGCAAGGAAATAGCCTTTCCTTCTCCAGAGACCTCTCTCTCTCTCTCTAATCAATTACAAAATAATCCAGTTTTAACTGGTTTTGTTGGTGAGCTTTCTCAAGTAAAGCACTTAGGTAGTGAAAGTTACTGCAACGAACGATGAATATCACTGGCACTGAAGCGATCAGAAACCAAGCAAAGCCTGTTGAACACACTTCAGTGAATCTTTTAATTGTGAGTTCTGCAGAACAGAAACATTATACCTGGTAATCTGTTTTGCTTACTGATACAATTATGAGGAGACATGGAGGAATATCAATCCCATTACAGCTTTGTGGACTGCTTTATTTTGTCCATTTTCCCAAATACTTTGAATTTTACATTTACTGAAAAAGCCAGTCAGTACACTTCAGCTAGCCCCTCAAAGTATGGTTGTAGCATGAAGCTGGAATGCTTCAGTCAGTGTTTCCCCATGTGAGTTTCATTTTTAAAGTGTGCTAGTGCTCATGTGCATACTCATGCTCCCTGGAACTTAAGCAGAAGTAGCTAAGGATGCATGTGCACATCATCTGGCATCAAAAAGGACCAGTAAGTGTTACTAAGAGCAGAGTAAATTAGTTGAGACAATGTATCCTAATGTGACTATGTAGCTTTGAGGCAATTCTCTGGACAGGCAAAGCAAGCTTGAATACTTTGCAGCTCAACAGGATGGATAATGCTTTTCAAACAAGCAGCTGTTTCTAATTTTAAATCTTACTTTATCATCAGAATAGCAAGAAAACAATGCACGAGTGCACACACACACAAGCGTGAGCTCACTCTTCTGAACAGAACACAAGTTATGATCTCATACCTTTCACAGCCTGTTACTTTTCCATGGATTTTTTTTTTTAGTTTAAAAATTGACACTCACTCAAATAGTTTACTTCTACCTATATAATGTCAATGCTGCAGTTTTGTACCACAAATATATATATATATAACTAAAAAGGAGTTCTTCTACATAGAGAAATTCTTAGGCTTTCCATCTCTCCCTATAGTAGAATTATTACTTGGCTCATAAATACACTAAAGTATTAAATGAAATCTGGCAAGTAAGTAGGAAAGACGACATTCCACAGACATTGAATTATGTGAGTGGCTCCAGCATTCCCATCATGTCCACATAGTCCATCTTTCGCTAGTATTTAAAAATCACAGAAAATCTGGTGCTCAGAAACTATTCAGACAGATGTAAGAGTGATCAGTAATTTAAAACTAAACCTCCCAAACCTCCAAAACATAAGCCTCTGTAAATCAGGAAGTTAACAATGCATTTTATCTTGAAGTATCATAAACACTACTTTAGCTTCATTTACATCTGTAGCAATACTGTATAATACACAAAGAAACAAACTTACCTGCTCTCTAATTTCTTTTAGTTTTTCTGCTTTCTTGAGCTTTGTTATATATTCCTGGACTTCTTTCAGCCCCATGTCTGTGCAGAGACGAACTAAAAATCGGAGGCCTAATTGGAAAGCAAAGCATTGTTAAAAAACAGACTTACAAGCAGGTCAAGCTACAAGTGCACGCTGACAGACCTGGACATGCAGAATGGCAAACAGTGCAAATAACTGCAAACAAGGTGACTCCAGTCCAGTATCACTATACAAGCTGTGATATTTTGCAAGTAATTCAAGATTTTCTCTGTGTCTGTATCCATGAGCGGCACAAATATCATCAGTGTATGTGGAAGGCAAAAGGCATACTAACTAATTTGGCTCAGAACTCTTGACATTTTGAAAATATTTTGGAAGCTGGAAAGCATAGAAATGATACTAAGATATTACTGAGCTCCTATCAAGAGAATTTTTTGACAACAATTTTGCAAATGCCAAGTGAATCAAAATGTTTTTGTCCTCTGGCTGTGGTTGATTTTTTAAAGAGTAATATTTATGGAATTAAACCCCAACAAAGCTGACACGAAAATTGACTGTAATTCTATGATTGAACTAAAATAATCCCTAAGAAACATCCTCCTGAGACACTCTACCAAACTCTAAAAACACTGTTGGTATTCCTACATGTTTGTCAACATTAATCTCAAAGAACTGAAGCAGAAACAAGCAAGACACGATCCATTCTCTCCAGACTGCTTTCACAAACACATTATTTCGTTTTGTGTTAAGTTAGTTTTCTGCTGGTTTAGGAAGCCCATGATCAGAGAGGGATGAGGGAAGAACCATTTTTTCAGTAGCAGAAAACTTAAATCAGTCAAATTGTCTTGTCTAACTCCTGCCTCCATTTGTGAAATTTGTAGAAACTACATTCAGAAACATATTTGCATTCTAAACGGTTTACTAAATGTCCCTCTGAAATATGTGTGACCAACACAAACATGGTATTTTGCTTATAACTTTGATGAGTTACAATACTGAATTTCACTTGTACAAGTGAGCTGTGATTCCTCTTTAAAAAAGCAATAAATTTGTTAAAGCAGAACGATACCATTTTTAAATTAAATACAATGAATGCATCTGAAAGCACAGACTTGTTGGCGACAACCTTGTATTTTGGAATTTGTGAGGCACAGTGTGGGATGGAAGAGAATGTTTACACAACCACTGACAACCCTTATTTTCTACAGGGCTTTTTTATTTAGAGTACAGGTGTGACTGATTTTGCAAAATGTCTCACTCTTCAATGTTGTGTTTCCCGTAGTTTAGTTTGAAATCCCCTATGGATTTTCCAGAGACGGGGTGACCAACTGTAGAAAAAAACCCAGCAACAAAATCTCACCCTCTACCTTTTTTTGGAAACTCTGACTCTGATAAAACTTAGCAATAAAATTTTCTCATATCTAGAAATTTACAGCAGGAGTTTCAACCAGCAGGAACGAGAAGTACAAATACATATATTTTTCATAAGAAAGATTAAGTAAGTAACAGTTATAAAATCTAGGATGTATGTATGAGAAAGCACTCATCCAATGCAACTCAGTTTATTTTCATTGCTCTTCTTCAGCATTACCATCATGTTTCTTAAATCACCCATCAGCGTTGTCCTCAAAAACATGTAGCATTAGCATGAATAAAAATGTTAGTTAATGGAAGTATTTTCATATGAGAAAGACATCATGTGATTACTAACACACCTACTCAATGTAACAAAGTTTCTTTTGATAGCTGCACCAGGGAATGAAACAACTTACATTCAACATTCTCTGGGAATTTTCTGTGAATGACTTTGTATTTCTCCAGGGCTTTCTGGTAGTTGCCTGCAAACAAAACAGACATCTCCTATCCACATATTCAAACATAAGAAAGAATATTTGATGAGAAATTGGAACACTTTAACATCAATTCATCTTTTTAGTTAGAGTAAATGATTTAATATTGGAGGACCAAATTTGATAAGACCAAACTTAACATTCTTTATTAATGGATAGTAAAAGTTAAGAGCATCTGAACACAGTCCAAATTACTCTGTAAATAACAGAATTAATGAGGAGGAGGTTCCTGATTTTTCATTGGTTTGGGGGTTTTTTTTGTTTTTTTTGGGGTTTTTTTGTTTTTGTTTTTGTTTATCTTCCTCTATGACACCGCTGTTTCAGTTTCTCACCATGCTCACAATAAAGAATTTCTCCCTTATGCCCAGTGTAAGTCTACTGTTTTTCAGTTTCAAAGCATTGCTCCATGACCTGGAACTGCAGACCACAGTCTGTCTCCATCTTTTCTATAAAACCCTCTCATTATTCTCCAAGCTGAACAACCCTCATGAATTACAAAAAAATGTTACAAACCTGCAAGCAATTACAAAAAAGTTACAGAACTTACCGCTTCTCCTGTAGCAACTGGCAACCATCAGCTGCCACTTCACTTGTGTTGGCCTGCATATAAATAAAACAAAATCATGTACACTGCCAAACAACAAATGAGGAAAACAATCTGCATAGCACTAGTAAAGACCTACTATTCAACTACTAATCACTTTTTCACCTAGCATGTTGCCCTCTTAGAATGAATGCAGCCTGCTCAGCTCACACACAATTCACTGCTGCATCACATTCCTGTTTCCAGGACTCCATGTCACTCATTATCAGTCCCATGTTAGAGTTTTTCTTGGGCTCACGATTCTGTGCCCACACACAATTAGTAGACCTGACAGGCGAACCACTACCTTATGTCAGAGATACAGAACCATGCAATGGGGGAGGAACAAATCACTCAATCATATTTTGAGGAGGTCCCACCACTAGGGATGGCATGCCCAAGGGATTCCTGCTAGGAAGCACAATCCCTACTTACAGCTTTGAACTCTGGCTCCTCCTCTGTGCTATCACCTTGACACCCTAGCTGCTGCCTGTTCTTCTCTTTTTAGCACATAATGGTGACAGTATGGTCAGAGAAAATATTTGAGATGCTTGAGCATGTACAATAAAACTGTTGGACTCTCCTCATTTTTATCAAGATAATGTGAAAATTAGGAAATTTTCATGTTAACAGTGTAAGCATCCTCTATAAGCCAAAGCACTTTGCACATGTGGCTTACAACTGAATAGTAACATATCCAATAGGTCGTGTAAGTTAACATTTTCAGAATCATTTTGTACTTATCTTCTTCAGTTTTTCTCTCTAATCATAGCACAGGCCAATTTTAACTCTAAGCAATCTGTTTGCCTGGTAGTTGCCAAGCAAGTTCATGAAATACAAATGCTGCACCCTTTTAGTTTCAGCTGAATGTGTCTCCTGCAAAGAAAGGCAGCCAAACAGACACCATAATAGAATTTATTATGCAGTTCAGTATGAAAATTCTAGGGAGAATAAATTGTCATCAGCAAGTACTAACTGCACTAACTCCTTTTATTAATGATAGATTTGAGTATGCTAGGAATCAAAATAGGGAAAAACTGTTTCCCAATTAACTGTCTAACATATTATCTTAGACTATAATTTAAAAAGGAGTTACTGTGATTAAAACACTGAATGCACTACACAATTAAATTAAAAATGCTGTTCATAGTTAAAATAAGGATATAATTTTAAAATGCAACTTTATTTAAAGTTAGTAGCAATTTACATTTACATTCATATTTACCAATTAGCATATCCAGTCTCTATTTTTAATAGCAAATAAACAGCAAAATATTTATGCTCTGATATCTACTATTAAAAATCTTTTCCCACAGAGAAATAATCTTTCTGTATTACAGATAGATTACAAGGAATACTGAAGAATTTAATATGCCAATTCTTCATAAGTACTTTACAATCCATGTACTTCATGCATGGAGTGAGTGCAACATGAAGCACAAAATATTTAAATCCTTGCCAAGACAAGATTTTAAACAATTCTTTTTATTCTCAGCTGTTTCTGTCCAAATTTCGTAAGAAGGCCATGAATGCCAGCATGCATGTGCAATCTCATAGCTTGACTAAATATGATTTTTTAAGGTGGCCTGTATTTGTAGGTAAAAGAATACTGACAAACCTGTGAACTGTGATTTCTGTCAACTCTCTCCTGTGTATTTTTGTCTAATCTACTTCTCTATTTCTTTATATATATACCACCATTTGAGTGAAGTCTATTTTCCCCTATTTTTTTTTTCAATTTTAATCCTTAATTAAACCTTAGATTTTCTCATCTGTAATTAATGTCTACTCTAGCCCAAGCATTTCAAAGCCAGAATTACAATTTTTACTGAACTTTTTACAACCTATTTGCAGTAGCATTTTCCCTTGAATCATACTGCACAACTTTTTGTTCACATGCTGTCTGGTACATACATGTCATTCATATTCACAGAACAAAAAGAATGTCAAATTTTAGATCATCACAAGAGAGACAGTAACAGAGTTTTACTTAGTCTAATTTTTCATAGTTTTCCTAAAACATAAAATATTAAATTCACAGTTGTTGGCAGTGAATTTTAGATCATCTATTAACACAAAATTCTCCATGAACTTATAGAGAAATATTTGTTTCCACATAAAAAGACCATGTGCGTGTATTTGTAGAATTCTCTTTGAACTCTGGATTACAAATTTAAAATTGACCAAATTTTAATTAAGAATAATTCTCTAGTAAGGTCCCTTTCTGAACTAAAATAAAGTATATGGCCTATATACTTACTTAAATGCATCATATTCTGCTAAAGAACAATTTCAGCAAGTTGTTGAACCCAGTATATACTGTTGAACTCAGTATAATTCAAACATCTTTATCAGGATCAGTTTAGCCTGTCAATTTATTTTCACTGACTACTGGTAGTACAGCACTGCACATTTTTGCTTACTTATATGCCTTATTTGATGGAAGTAGAAGTTATGTGAGAAGAGGAAACGCAGCAAGATGACCTAAAACATGCAGTTATCTAAATCACCAAATCCTCACTGCATAACAAAACAATAGAAAGGAAGTATTTAACATAAAGCCACAGAGAAAGAGGTCTTGGTGGCTTTGGAGAACTGTTTTCCACTTCATAGTTGTGTTTAATGGCAGATAATAGAGAAAAATAGCTTCTAATACCTAACACTATCTTGGGCCCAGTGGAGGATCTTATTTAACACTGAAAATGCACAGTAAGAGCAAAAACATGCTGTAAGTGAACAGAAAGTTGAGAAAATTTAAAAAATATCACAAATATTCTTACCCTTACTGTTAGTTTATAATATTAAAGTTATCCAGCTGATTATCTCTAGGTATACTGATGGATGTCTAGTCAGAAAAATGAGTAGGCATAATATAATAACTACTTACAGGATAAGTGCTGCCCTTTCAAAGTACTCAATGGCTTTTTCACAGAACTGGGTGTCAATGTAATACGCTCCAAGCCATTCAATGACCTCAATGTTGGAAGGGAAATACCGGTAGGACTGACAAAATAGGAAAGGTGAAAAACCACACAACTTTAGTGATAAACAACATCTTTATGTTGCTTCTGGAATATCTTACTCAAGTGTTTAATTCTCCAGATGCCCAAAATATGTAATATATCTGAATGGAAATAGTGTGCTATACTAAGTGATCCTGGGGGGGGCGGGGGGGCGGGGAAAGCATGCCAAGTTTTCTAATTGCAGAATGCTTTTTAAAAGTTACCCAAGATGAATCTGTCACATTTTCCACCTAGCCTTATTTGAAATACTATTTTAAATAGCTTGCAACAGCAAAAACATCTACTGAAATCACATCTATATACAAATAACTTACCTAAAACATAAAACAATGCTAACGAATAAGCATACAATTCCACATTCACATCAGTCTGCTGGAAAACTCACCCCAAAGCATTCCTTTCTATACATATCTACATGAATAGCATTTTCTGCTTTTTAGAAATTCCCTCTGAAACAGGCAGCAAAATGATCATCAAGCACAAATCAACTGGTAGTTCAGATTGCAACACAGCCTTTGGTCATCCTCACTTTGCACAGATAAAGAAAGAGAATTCTCAGATTGCACCAGATACTCCCTGTCTTATTCTTGTTTCTAACAGAGGAATCTCTACAAACTATGAACAGTAGTACAGCTGGTTTCAAAAGAAAGAAGCTGCCTATCTTTAGGCAACTGTGTATACATAATGTATAGCTATACTGTTAAAATATATATAAAAACTTCCAAACATAAACAAAACACTATATATATGTATCTCTGTATCTATTATAGTTTGCAATCAACTCAGCCACATTACACACCTCTAAAATTACTTCTATTATAGCCAAGTTTTATTTTGTCCCAGGCTATATTTTAAATTAATATTATTACAAGTCAGTGTAAACAATGACTACATCAAAAAAAATGGGAAGTCTGAGGCCAATATCCACATGGAAACATAGCCTATGTATTTCCTTAGGATCTGATTAAAAAATCAGACTTTGTTAACTCTCACCAGTATTTCTTTTTTATCCTCTTTTAGGATGACATTTTATAAGGTTTAAATTAATCAATTGTTAATTTAATATAGGAACCTAGGGCAAAATTTCTTTGCTTAGGACAAAGAACATTGAAAAGGCAATATAAAAGCAAGTACCTCACAGTAATAATGAAAAGCTTGGGACTTATCACCTTCAGTATCATATAAATTCCCTAGCTTTGAAAGTACATATGGATCAGTTGGTACTACACTGATCAACTGCAGCAGCCACTCTATGGCTTGATTGGGATCTTCCATGATCTGGTATCTGAGTTTCCCCAGTCAAGGACTGATGCCAGTAGTAGTTTGATTTACTCAGAATCCCTACTACTTTACCTAATGCAATCCATATGCTGAACACTACATCAGTCACTGTAGTGTGGAGATAAAATTACCTTTTTTTCCCACACTGTTTTCATAATTTCATTTTTATCACAAAGTACTTTTGTTATGCTAGAAGAAGAAAAGTATTCAGAGACTTTGTTCTTTCACCTTAGAACCATGCTGGACTCAACAGAACTTTGGGCTCAGTTGTCCTCTCTCTCTGACACTAATCTTACTGTGACTTCCTCATTTATAAGAATGAAGTGTAAGAACCAGGCCATTTATTTGCAGCCTTTACAACCTGGCTAGTTTCTGTACTAACAGCATTTTGTTTTAAAGTGATTAGGTAAAATTGCTATTCCCAAGAAAAGCCTTTTGCCAGCAGGGGGGTTTTCCACTGTATGTCTAAGGAGTACAGCCCAGAATATTCTGGTCCAGAGAAGAGCAGTTTTAGCTGTAACTCAGCCTGCAGTGTGCTCTGCCCTCCTGAATGGCACAATGGCTCAGAGCTCTGCAGCAGCGTCAGCTGGACCTTCTGCTCAACCTGTTGTTTTCAGTTTTTGCTGCATCCCACCTGACAAGGAAGAAGCTTCTGAGAATTGGTGGAAAGCAGTTTTACATAGCACTGGAGCAGAGAAGCTCCTCCCCAGGTGCACACTCGGAGCTGTCAGGCTGTTTGCACTGCTGTAAAGGGGCTACACACGGAATAGAGATCAGAGCCCTTTTGGATTTTTGGAGGTTACTTATTTTACTGACTAGAATACATTTTTATTACCTACACTATTCTTAAAAGTGTAGTACATCAATTGGAATCTGTTCTGCCTTGGGGAGGATTTTATTACAGTCTGGATATCCTTAGAAGCATTGTTAAAGAAGTTCATAGTTTAGAACATCACTAGTGATTTGCAAAGCCAATCTCTTCCCTTAGCTTTTCAATTTCTTGAGCTTTTGCAGTGCAGGGAGACAATTATTTTCTTATACATACATGAATCTGAAAATAGCTTTCAGAACAGAACTTCACATTTATTAGCTATATAATTTTTTTCTTAAGTATTTTACTTAACTGTGCTCACATCTGCCACATTATTTTCATAATAAAACCAGCAGCATTTTAAATATTCCATGACACAATTTAATACTGAGTGTAAATCTAATCCCTGCAATGTGAACAGTCTTAATGTTCTTCACTTGCTTCACTGGAAATATTCAATAAGGCTTAAATTCTGGTCTCCTCTTTCTCACAAACATCAGCTAATAAATCTTTCCTACTATAATGTACACCATAGTAAATATCTAAATCACCTTGACATGATTGAAACACGTATTTCAGATTAAATGAGTTTACTAAAACCACCATTCCTTATCATAACCCAGAAAAAGATACATGCTTGCTAGCTGGTAAAGGACTTGGGCACTATTTGGAAGGATTGCATGGAGTTTCAGGAAACAATCCAAAGCTTCATCTATCCTGTTTAACTTCTTGTAAGCTAAACCTAAAAAATAAAGGTTACAGTATAAATATAATGAGAAACAGATTACTTCAGCATATTAACTGAAAGAATAACCAAGAAAAGCCAAATAGGAACACAGTACTTGGAGGCAAGTGTACCTGCCTTGATTTTAAAGGACTCTCTGTGAGAGCCATGCACAGAATTCTTATGAGCCACCATGACCTACCAAACTGATAAAACACAAGAAATGTGAACCCAACCAAAGACCAAGAACTCATGCAATCTCATTTTTTGAACAAGATGAATGAGGGAAAGGCAAGGCTTTTAGAGGAGAATGACTCTCATAGTTTAATAATGCTGAAAACTGGTATCCTTTTAGTAGACAGTATGAACTTCTTAATCTTCAAAGTAACTTATTAATCTGCAATTACTAATTGATGTTGTTAACACTGGGAATTTTTTTTTGCAGAACAGACAGGTAGTACAAGTTAATACCTTGCCATAAAATAAATTACTCAATAAAGTAATAGTAATTCACATATATTTCTATAAGAAAAATTTCAAAGACAGATTCTCAGAAACAGTAGCATTACTTTCAGTCAAAAGCTAAATCGCAATAGCACCTGTGACTTACCAAGATTATAAAGTGCTTCAGTGCATAAGGAATCATTCCTGAGAGCTTCCTTATAAAATTCTGCTGCTTTTTCACAGTCTCCATTTGCAAAAACAGTATTTCCTTTGTTAGTTAGAGCTGCTGGATTGTACCTATCAGAATTTATAGCTAAATCTGCATAGTTAGTTGCTTGTTCCAATTCATTGCCCTACATGAACAAAACAAACATTGTATTAGTCATTTGTCAGGTAGTTTTCTTGCAGCTGTGGCTTCTTACAGGAACTTCAGGGGATTGAGGATGAAAACCAACTCCATTATTCAGTCCTAAAATATTTCTTATATATTTGCATAAGGCAGATCACCTCTTTCAGGTGTCAGATAACACTTGAGACATGTCTTGCCACTCTGTCCCATTCAATCTACAAGCTTTCTTTGTTGTAATAAAGCAGCATTTATTTAAAAAACAAAATTAAAATCCATACCCTACAAACTTCATACACAAACACATCTACCTAAGCTACATATTTCATGTGTTCCTGAAGTTCAGCCAGGGTCCCCAGGGCCAATATTTTAAATCCAGCCACTGAGCTTCTGCACAAATCCAACTGCAGGGATGTTTCTGTGGCCTGGGGCCCAATCTCACTCTTCTTCCCATCAATAGTATACAAAGGGACCTGATCCAAATTTCAACTGGTGTTCCAGATTAACTACTCTAAGGTGCAGTTTCTTCTTGTTTACAGAGATTATTTAGGCAGACACAAAAATTGCCACAAAAATACAGAGGTTGCTACATAAACTGCAGTTTTTAACTGGTTTTGTTGAAGCAAGCACTTACCAAATAATAAAGGAATGAAAGGTTTGTTGCAGCTGCACTCTTTACTCTGCTATCCTTTTTTTCAAACATTTTCAAAGTCTCCAGTGCCTAGAAATAATTTGGAAACAACTTCCTTCACACTGAAGTGAACTTATTCCAAACTCCTTTCAAGAAAGCATTGATAAACTTCACAGTAACAAACAGCTGAAATTATCACCTCATACAGTCACATACATGATAATTACTACATCTTGCAACACACGTTTGTGAGCATGTCCACACAAATGTATTTATACAATAATAATTTTCATCACAAAATTTCAATAATATTGGCTATTTATTACATATCCAAAATTTAGATTAGCTAAGGCTACTGTGAACTACAGGTATCTGACAATTCTGTACGTACAGAACACAATGTTAGACAATTTGCTTTTAATCTAGTCAACTAATAAAAATTCTCATACCTATTTTTCTAGTTCTAAGTGAACACAAATGAATTGACATAAAACCCTTATTAAAAAGCCAAAAAAGAACACACTATATAAAAAAATATACACCATAGTGTAGGACTGGATTTCAATGTGCTTTTGTTTTGAGTAATAAGATGATGACAATTGTCTAAGTTTAGGAAGTACTCAAATGTGAAGCTTGAGGCCGGAAGGCTTATTTTAAAACTTTAACATGAAAACTGAATTTCATAAACTTCAAAATTAAGATGCTTATAGACAAAAAAAGAGAGCATATTTATAGCAAATACACTACAAAAATCCCTCTGATATAAAAGGCAGCTTTTTCTTTTCACTGACGAGGGAATAACATTTGTAACATTAGACTAAAATATTAAATAAATCTGTCTCCCTTATGCTAAATATTTATTGTAACACAAACTGTTAGAATGTCACAGTGAGCCCAGTTCCATCATCTCTTACAACACAGATGTGGCAACCACAATTTAACCATCAACATTAGCAATTCAAGTTTACTTTCTCCTTTCCATTAAATCTTTAAGCTGCTGTTTACATATCAAAGCAGAGGCATGACATTGTATGTCAAATGGCAAAACAAACATAAAAACAAGTTTTAATTGTCTGTCCTACATAGTTTTCACAGTTACTCTACACAAAAACCACAACTGTATTAATGATGTGCAAAATGACAAAATATATACAGCTGTATGTAGTTCATAGATTAAGTAAACTACATTCTACTCAAGAACTATGAACTATTAATGATCTTCATATTCTTCTAATAGAAAATTCTTTAAAAATACACCAATTTCAAACAAGAAAAGCATTTCAAAAGTTAGCCTCTAGATTTTGTGGTCTCAGAAATGTACGAATAATAACTATGATACTTTAAACTTTTTCTGCATATGTATTTGTAACTTTCTCCAAAAAGGGAATGATCCCTTGAATTATCCCTTGAATTATACTGCACAAATTTTTGTTCACACGCTGTCTGGTACATACATGTCATTCATATTCACAGAACAAAAAGAATGTCAAATTTTAGATCATCACAAGAGAGACAGTAACAGAGTTTTACTTAGTCTAATTTTTCATAGCTTACCTAAAACATAAAATATGAAATTCACACTCGTTGAATTTTAGTTCATCTATTAACACAAAATTGTTCATGAACTTATAGACAAATATTTGTTTCCACATAAAAAGACCATGTGCGTGTATTTGTAGAATTCTCTTTGAACTCTGGATTACAAATTTAAATGATCCCAAATTTTTCCAAATGTAACATTACTATATCTGAGGTACTCGACTCTTAAGGAAAAATTTGCTTCTTCATGGAATTAACTTTTAGTGAATTTAGAGCTTTACAGTTCAAAGTTACTTTCTGAAAAGCCATTTCCAATTGTACCTGATTTATTTACCTTTGCTTTTACTGCTAAATGGGACCTTGGTTGATAAAAGACTGGAAAGAATGACCTCTTCATATATAACAAAAAGTTCACATGACTCTGAACTCAGTTCATTTACTGGTAAATTATCTTGTGGTTCTCTTGAATAATTTCAGCAATTATGAACCATAGGATGAAAATCCACAGGCAATATTCCTTTTGTCCTTGTAAAGTAGCACTGCATCATCAGTTACATTTAGAGATTTCTAAACAACTTTTTAATCCCAACAATAACAATTGCTTAGGTTTCACAATCAAAACACAGACTATCCACACTATTCTTTGTGATTTGGTTCCAGTGTATCTATATTATTTGCTTACAGAAGTTAAACTTTAAAGCAGTTTGTCTGACTCTAGCAGGGTGTGCCAGAGATGTTAAGAAGATGCATTGGTTAACCTGCAGAATTTTGTTTTTAAATTAATTTTCAAAGGTTTTCTTTGATATTAAAAAAAAATTTGAAAATATTTTACACACACAACTAAACAGAGCATGGTAATTTTCCCTTAAATATTTTAAAAATATTTTATATGCAAGAACTGTTTTAAAATAATATATTCATTATGATGAATGCATTCTTAAGCCCATTGTTCTAACAGGAGAAATCTATTTTAGTTTGGGGTTGGGTTTTTTTTGGTTTTTTTTTTAATAATAAAACTTCAGCCTTGGAACTGAGTCTTTCAAAATGTTTCCATACCTGTTATTNATAATAAAACTTCAGCCTTGGAACTGAGTCTTTCAAAATGTTTCCATACCTGTTATTCAGCCAAAGGT
>VWYP01017341.1:302145-358071 GCA_013400435.1 Pycnonotus jocosus | reverse complement strand
TTGCTATGCACAATCTGTTCCATGCAGTCTATGTGTCAGGTGGAAATTAAATTAGGAGGCATGTTTATTGTACATAGAGCATTTCCATAAATCCTGAAGGCTTCAAACTCAACTCCACCCCTTAAAAGGACTCACAGCCAATAAAAAGAAGCAGCATTATTTTGCAAATGATTAAACAGAATGAAAATATTTGAAGGAATCAAGTATTTTCACATTTTTATCATGTTTTCCTCCTGAAAAATGTCAAAAGCAGTTTGACCATAGAACAAAATAAATTACTTTTTATTACTAAAATAAATGGTTATACCCAATTTTTTTGAAGGCAAAGGAATTCACAGTGAAGGTAAACAGTCAAATAAAAGCATTCAGTCTTTTTTAACATCAATATTAGAGACACTTGATCAGATAGAGAATTTCAGTAGTCATGAACCCTATCAGACTAATAGCTTCCCAAGTCTCGCAAGAAATCAAATATTATTTATACAAGTAAATTATTATGATTTTCACATAAAAGTTCATGTACGTACCAATTGTTAATCTAGGCTAATTTCTAGCACAGTGTAAAACTGCTGAAATGAAGCATGAGATTTTTATACACAGGTGCTCTGAATTTCACAGCTGAGTTGTTCTAAAACTAAGGTCCTGTACAAGTTTTCATCTTGTCCCAGTTTCTGTGCAAAACAGAAATGACAGAAGAAAAGCAGCGGTTTGGAAGTGAAAATGCTGACTCTGACTTACCTGACTCTCTGTTAAGAGATATAAACATACTTTTTCAATCTCTAGAACTATCAAATGATCCTGTAGGCCCCCATCCAACCCAGAAGGAAACATGCTTAACCAAACCATGTAGTTCAAGAGTTCTGGCCCAAAATATATGATTTTTTTTACCTTACTTTTCTTCAGGAAACTGCAGCACCTTGAACTCTCCAGAAATTAATTTAATTTGCAACCTCCCTAAGGTTAATTACCAACTATAAGAGTATGTGTTTGCATCTGGGAGGTAGAGCAATTAAAACAAATGCATTTTTTCATTTATTGGAACCTTTAGAAGCTTTAAGAGTCAGGACATAGCTGAAGACAATACACAAATATGGGCAAGTGCCATTTTACTCTTGCTACAGGTTTCTTAAACAGCAAAAAGGCTCTACAGACAAGCCAGTTTTAATAACACACTACAAAAATATTAAATAATATTATTTACCTTATTTAGTTACTGTATTATTTACCCTACTTAATTACTGAAGGAATACCAAGTTTCCAGAGGTACAGATCTTAGGATGAACCAAAAATTACTCTTGTTTATCTGTTGTTAACAAATGCCAACAGATCTCACTCTGTGGGTCAGTACTTTTTAACAGAAGACACAGAGTGATTCCTGCATATACACCTCCTTTTAGATATTCCTAGACTAAAAAACAGGATAGAGAAAAGATTATAAGCACAAACTTGCACATATTCATGCTTATGCTACCCTGTACTTTACTCCAAGTCTAAGCTATGGGATTTAGAACTACAGACTTGTTGCTGAACCACCAGCTGTAAAACTCTACTCTGAGTTAAAAAAAAAATAATCTGTAAAACAGATTCTGCAGAATATTTCTGTAAATATTTAAGATTAAAAACTCCATGTTACAATTTAAAAAGCAAACTAGGAGAGAGATTAGTGCTCTCTGAAGCACTACATTTACTGCGCAAACAGCCATAACTCTGACTATTTCAGGCTATTTCAGAATTTTACTACAGGGAGTGATGAGTATGTCCAAAATGACACTACTTGTTATCCAGAGAGAGTGAAAAGCAACTTCAGTTTAGACTGGAATCACCTCCCTCTCCTTACTCTCTTCCTGGTAGGACTTAACAGCTGGATAACAGGCTGATTACCAAGAACACAGAACAAAATTACTAACACATTCAAGTGTAAAAGCAGAAGAATTATATAAACGGGTAAGAATAAGTAAAAAGACACCAAATAAAGCAAACACCACATACTAAGCAAAAGCATTAGTATTTCTTTCCCCATGTCCTATCCCTTAAGAAAAATATATCATCAAAAAACAAACTATCTTAAAAGAAAACCAGAAGTAGATTAAGAATTAAAATGGATCAGAACAGCTAACTTCTCTGTTCAAGTATGCTAAAAAGGTTTCCAAGTTTTATTTTCATGATAGACAACAGTTTAGAACAATTGCTGTAAGCAACATTAAGTAGGAAGGAGAAACTATGTTATATAGCCTTTTAATGTAGAATTTTATAAGCAATTAAGTAACTATTAATAGTGTGAAATACAGGATTATGTATTACATTGTTATTAAATGATGGCATTCCTATAGTGTTCTAAGATTGGTTATTAATACTGTAATATCTATTATTATCTAGCTTCATAAAAATCAAAGATGGTTTTCTTCCTTCAGCAAAACTAGGATGGATCTGATCTAGCTTCTCTTTGCTCAAAGAATGCTTGTAATGTCATGAAGATTACACCTTTATACCAGAAGCAAATCTGGAGAAGAGGGCAGAGGGAATTTATGTTTTATAGACTAATATTTACGTAATTAATTTTTTGTAAAGAGCCACAAAATGTTCCCACAGTTGGTTGTAGTATTTTTGGAGTTGTGTTTCTTTAAGGCAGAACTCAAAACCTTCTAAGGGGATTTGAAGTCCCCAAACAGATGTTTCAGGGTCTCATTACTTCCTCCCCACCTTGTTTGCTTTTATAAAGCAGAACTGATTAACATGGCTTGCTAGTGTCTGCTGCTCCACATGCTGAGTTACTAAATATTTTGGGAAAGTTTTCTATTGGGAAGATGTATGTTGATTCCATTTGAGATGTATTTTCTACTTTACTTGGTGAGATTGAAAAGCTTACGTTGGAATGTAAGAAATAGAGGGGATAGAAATCCCATGAACATATTTGTGATACAGGAGAGAGTAACAACAACAACAACAAAAGGTTTCTGTTCCAGACTCCTATGCTAACTTTCTTATTATTCTTACATTGCTTTACTGACCTCTCTGTTTCTCTTTTCCATATCTATGAATCCAGAAAACTCAAGAGTAACTTTAACATGCTAAGTAATGTTTTTAAGGTATAGCAATTGTAATACACTAATTAGAGCTACCTGAACGCCTTTCAGGATCTTGAAATAAACAATCCGTAAGTGCAGACCTTGGCTTTCACATAGCATCGATTACACACAGACTTCAACTCAGGAACTTCAAGACTCCTTTCAACTTGAACTGAAATTAGGTTCTAGTGCTCTAGAAGCCTGCTTGATGAGGTTTCCAGATTTTTCTAAGGAAAGACACTATGTAGACCACAGACTTGTAGAGAAAGCTAGCTTTGTATACACCTAAATATTGCTTAGGCCATGGGTAACCTAGGTGCTTAACAGAGATCAAACATCTACTTTGTATGACTGCCAAGACAACACAGACTGATGTACATTAACCTGTATGGCTTACAAGGAATTGAAAATAGAAAGAAGAAATATAATTTCTCTTCTTCTAAATTTCTGGATAAATAGAAAATCTAGGATAGATCCAAAATTAAAGACAGAAAAGCATTACTTTAGAAAACAGTTTTCCAATGCTTTGAAGAGTCAAATCTAGCATACTATATGACTTGACTGACAATGAGAAATACATTATATTATCAGGTTGCCCACTGGGTTGGAAGTGACTGGAAGTTCTCATTACACAATAGATTGCCCACGAAATTAGTTCATCTCAATTCAATTTCTGCAGTAATTTTAACAAAGCCATGACAACTTCATTATGGAAGCCAAAGACTGAAGGAATTGGAGACCAAATTTTCTCCTCTTGCCAAGCAGTGAGTTCTGCAGAGCCAAGTTCACAAACATGGGCAAGCCAATAAGCAGTACTAAGTTGTTGCCCTTCCTTTCTTCCTTCCTCCTGCCCCACTTTCAACTGCTGCATCCTCATTAGATCAGCCATGAAAACCCATCACTTTCTGTAAAGGCCAAAATTTCTTAGCATAATGTAGTGTTAGCAATTTATCTCTACAAATACATATGCACCTTGAGAAAGACTACCAACATCTGTAAGACAGATGTTCCTTAAACCAAGTAAGTATCCAACCCAAAAGTTCAATTCTACTTGTTTTTAGTTCCAGGATTTAGTTCAATCAGACTACAAAGAAACTAAACTGACAATATTCAGTACATACCAACACAGGCAAGAGCTTGGAAGGGAGCATTTGCACTTATTTTCATACCAGACAATAGGCAGCAGCATGCAGCAACAGGACAGCCTGCTCATAGAAAGTAACATTTATTTAGCTAAGGTGTTATTTTCCTTAGAAATAAACACACTTGGGGGCCCAGCATCTCTTTATAAGCTCTTTACAAGCCAACACAGCATCAGGTTACAGAGTCCATTAATATAATGTTTATAAGTTCTGGTGTTAATGCCATTAATGGTGCTCTGGTATAGAGTGCAAGACAGATCAATGTAAATCTTTGCATTGGTTTGTGAAAAAAAAAACAACACTGGGCATAAGGCAAGGAAAGGACTACCTTCTGCAACATTTAGATCAAGGGGCAAACAGTCCATGAAAGGAACTTTCTAGCCTTCTGTCTTTCCACAGCCCATGATTTGGTGGGAGTTCGTAAAAGTAGCAAGAGGGGAAAAACCCAAAATTCACAGAAGAGTAGTAAAATTTAACTGCCCATAAAGCACCATTTTCTCAACTTTTAGGTCAGGCGCCATGATGCTGTGAGATTCTGCTTCACTGCAGCAGTTCAGTGTTTCCAAAATGCCTTGAAAGGGTTTACAAGGCCTTGAAGTACAACCATTTTCACACCACCTATGGTGACTCTACTTAAATGCTTTCCCTTCTTAATGGCTCTTGGTGTTCCTGGTTTTTACTCCCAGCTGGATTAGAGAAGTCAATTCAAGCAAATGAGTGTGGCCTACCTGCTGCAACAGCACTGGCCTGGAAACTTGGTGATCTTACTTTTAACCCTGATTCTATTACTTATTTACAGATAGGAGTTTAGCATTTATTAGATTTCTTGCTTCTACTGCAGCCTGTCAGCAGTATGTGTAATACTGACCTCAAAGAGATGTATGAGACTTAACCATTCTAAACCTTTCAAATTTTAAGATAAATAGAATAATAGAAAAAACCCCAATAACTTTATCTTCCTTTTTTTATTTGTAAATAGGAACTTTAAACTAATAAAATATTTAGCTAAGTAACTGAAGTAACTGACTGCAGTAACCCTTTGCTAAAATGTGTACCTTCAACAGAAATACAAAAGATATTACAGTACATATCTACAGCTCAGCTGTGCATCTGACAGCTCTGGACATGGAAGTGCATCCACAAAACCCTGCTAAAGTTATATGTCATACTGTAATATAATCAAACATTTTCTAAGTTATTGAGACATAGCACATTATTTCCCATCAAGTAAAGTACTCAGATTTGTCCTAGGCAAGCTCCCCTACCCCCAAACTATTTCCACTGGGCAGTAGGATTAAATGGGCTACTGAGGTTCAAGATAATTGAATTTTTGTATGTTTGTCCTATACTCAAGATGCATATGAATATTGCTGATGTTATATAATAGTTAGATAGCAAACCTGAGCTCTCGAGAGCCCTACTGACCTCCCCTGCAAACTGGGACTGAAGAGAAGTTACTCTTTTGGAGCAATATGCATTTTAGAAAAAGTTTCCCAAGATAAATTTCGGGTTCAGACTGAAGACCTTTTAGCTCCGAGTTATCACATTTTTCTGCTTATAAACTGTAATCTGCACCCTCTTTCTATACTGTTTTACTGTTCCTACATCTGGTTCCCTGTTCCAACAGCTTCCTCAATGATCACACATACTACTTTTAGTATGCAGTTCTCCAGCAAAGATGATACACCATCTTGTATCAGCTAAAACCAGCTTCATGTTTAGTCTTTTTACACAGGCTAACAAGAAAGCCTCAGGAGACTTCATACTATTAAGCATTAAACAGTATTTTGTTGTTTCTAGAAAATGGTAAGAATTTGGGATTTTAAAAAAAATGCTTGATTGGTTTATGATCCTTGGTAATATCATTCAATCACATTTAACACACCTAAGGCTGGCTGGCTCATTCTTTCTGTAATCAGTGCAGGAAAAACACTGTTATTGAGACAGAAATTTAGACCTCTGATACCTTAAAACACCTTCTGATAAATCCACTCTTCTCTTAGTAAGGGAGCATGAGAAGATAAAATAAGTGACTAGCTGTAGGTCATGGTCCTTCTTCCCCTTAAAGATCTGTTTTCAATACTGACATGAAGTAGTCTCATTTTTCCTACACAGGCATGAAGATTTGAAATTGAAATCTAGGCTACACAAATGTAGGTTACATTTTTCAAAAACAACTCATGTGTTTCAGCCTACGAATAATAGTAAGAGATCTGTGCTCTGAAAAATTATCTCCCTTTTGGGGTTCCAAAACAACTACCTGAAACCAGAAGTAAACTCTTTAGAAATTGCAGTCTGAAAGTAAAAAATAATTTCTTGTCCCCATACATGGACTATGTAGGAATTTTAAAAGCCAATCCATTAAATCAATTAAATACTGGTAAAATCATGCCAACTTGCCTAAAACTGAAACGTTTTCTGATTTTCATGTTTTATAGAATATCAGATTAAAAGTATCTTTCAAATTCAACCTATACTGGCTATGTTGCATCTGTTCCTCTCTGCAGACCTATCCAAGAAAAGCAATAGTGCAGACAGTATATAAAGACTGCTTGGAGTATTAGTCACCCCTAAATTTAAAAAATGGACATAAGCAAGGAACTGAAGTTTTGGAGACCCATGATCAGATATAGACTAATCCATAACTCAGCATCAGGGTTAACTGAACCTCAAACCAGAAGTTCCTCTGCAAGGGAAAAAAGAGGAATGGGCAGTAGAATAATGCAGGGCACACACTGTTGTTTCCAGTTAACTAAGGTTTACTTCTAATGTAATCTGACATAATTCTTTTAATATTATTTCTGAACTTTCATTCCATATTTCTGAGTTACCCACAATTCTCAAGCTCTGAAAATACTCAATTCATCTATTTATCTTATACAAAGTATATGAGTGCCCTATAGAGGAATATTCTTTAATTACAAGACACTTCAGCAGTATGAGCAAACAAAACCATAACTTGTATCGCTACAATCAAATATTTCAAGAAAGAGATCCTAGACAGACATTTCACGGTGCTGGTTTTTATTGCAATTCAGCTTCAAAAACAATCTCTTCAAAAGTGAAGCAGTAAGTGGATTTAATCCTTTGGCTCAATATTCTCTGCTGAAGTAATTTCAGCTATGAAACAAGCACATTTGCCTCCTTCAGATACAACAGAGAGCGAAAACTGAATCTTTCCATTATCCAAACTTCTTTTTTTCCTTTTTCTTTTTGAAGCTGCCAATTCATAAGGGGACAGAGGTCAGAGTTCGAAATGCTAATCTTACCCTTCAGATACCAGTCACTTGGGAATAACTCACTTCTACTCACTCTCAGTTTTATTGCCGGAGACTACTTGCTGACTCTTAGACGAGTTAAAAGAAAATGTTAGTGCAACCTCAGATATTAAAATTAAGCTTCTTGCACTGCAGCCTTCCTCAGATTCTCCTTTTTGATGCTTTGAAAAGAATCACATCCATTGTAGTAATCCATACATACAACAAATACTGCGCATATACAAGAATGATTCTTAGAAGCTTATCTGTTAAAGTTAACATTTCTCACTCTTGCTTCCACACTTTGATGTAATATTGGGAGTTTGAGGTGGTTTTTTGATTTGTTTTAGAGGTTGAGGGTTTTAAAGGGTTTTTTGCTTTGGTGTTTCTAAGGTTTTCATCTTCTCATGAAGAGCCACCTTCTGCTTAAATACATGACATAGAAGAAGGTATTTTCAACAAAAGAGTTCTCAGTCTCTCTCATTAAATGGCACCTTTTTATATAGTTTTGAAATCCTGCATTATCTTTACCCTTAAAATACAGATTTCCACTATTCCTTGTCCTAGAGACAGCAACTTATTTCTAAAAGTAGCAAGAACACAAGACTTGAACAGATAAAAATATCACTTAGCACTGGTGTTCTTCCCTCTCTCCATATATTTCTTCAGCTCAAACTTGCTTCTTTGATTAATGAGTATGTCAACTTAGCAACTCTGTTGCAGAAGGCAACACTGCACCAGCCAAGAAACCTGACTTACTGTCCTGGCACCCTACAAATCCATGGTCAAAATACTTTTCAGTTATGGAGCCAACAAACAGATACCAGCACTATGAACAGCAAGGAAACCACGGCATTCCCAGCTGTGGCTGGGAATACTGTTGCAAAGTACGGAGACAGAGCCAGCAAAGAAAGCAGCAGGATTAGAGGAAAAAACAACAAAACTCAAAAAACCCCACAACTAAACAAAACCTCCAAGTTTCATGCAGCATTTACAGCTTTAAAAATATGCTATACAAAAAAATTACAATTTTCTGAATTTCTTTTCGTCTCAAAGAGCTTTTGGTTTGTCTTCCTATTTACAAGCAAATGACATGTGTTGACACCATAGAAATAACAGCTGAAAAAGAGAAACAGATACTACTCTAGCTTCCAGATAAGCCATTATATCTACATAGTCATCAATAATGATGTAAAGACACAAAAAATAGCCCACTCTCTATCCTCCAGTTTCCAGGAGTTTGCATAACTCTAACTACTCCAATTTTACCAGGCCATTACTGTAAGTGGCAGACACACCTAACCTGGGGAGTAGTCAAAAACACTTGAACCTGTATCATCCTTATGATGTTTGTCCTCAACACACTCAACATTAAGCCAGACCTACAGTGAGCTCGAATTGTGCTATCACTGATTCAACAGCAGTCTAGAAAATAACAGAAACCAAACATATATATAATTGCAGGGAACATTCAACTACTGCATGACCAGAAGCTGGGGGGGTGGGAAGATGTTTTATCCACATTTCTTGACAAGTGATGGACAGCTCCTGAAACTGAAAGCAATAGGTTTCTAGTCCTAGGGGTATTGCCTTCAAATATGTCTATGTTCTCAGGGTAGATCAGTTTTCCCTGCTGCAGGCATCCTGCTGAGAGGTGAGGTCCCAAGCAAAACACAGGAATCTGACTGCAAGTCTTTGAGGTGGCAGGAGCCAAGAGAGGTTCAAAGACAAGGCTGGCTGGTGGGCAGCACCTCTGAGTACTGCAGAGGTTAGAGGTTAGTAAAGCAGGAGCCACTGGCCAATAAAACAGTGTTTGGAGAGCCCACCCTATAGATAAATTGGGGATCTGTTTACACCTTTCCCAGCTTTCTGAGTTACACACACTGATGCTTCCCACTGTGATCTTGTCCTGTGTCCACCAGCATCTCCCTTCCTCAGCAGCTGCCCTGCTCTCTGCTGGTTGGCTTCATAACAAAGCTAAAGGATGCTTGGAAACTTTTAATCAGCATCCAGCATCAAAAATAAATAAATAAAAGCACAACTGCTTTTATTTGTGTCAACTGCTGCAATAAGATCTGGCTTGTTTGAGATTTCCCATGACTGCTGTACTAATGCTGGGAGAATAGAAGCTTAAATTCCCTTGATTAGAGAAGTTAAACACAAAGCAAGCCCAGTGCCAATCACACACATGAAAGGACAACTTTTTGAAGGAAGAAAAAAAAATCTAGGTAAGGTTACCACCATATTATAGCTGTCAAAAATCAGCACATACCTCAATTTCAGAGCTTAAGCTCTATACCAGGAAGAACTTGCCCTTTTGATGAAGGCATGTTTTGCTCAGTTTCCTGTAAGCTATACAGCTCTGTTTTATATAAGCACAAACATAATACACATACCCCCATACAGCAGTTCTCAACACTGTACAACTTCAACCACAGACATTACTGCCAGTGTTGCTTGAATGCAAATATATCTTACTGACTTCTCTGAGGATAAAAGCTGAAGGACTGGCAGTCATGAGGTATTTTTTCTATATCTACTGGAAAAAATCCATTTTGGACATGGTGCTGCTTTTTTCCTCCACATCTTAAAAATAACTGATCTTAGCCTGAGCTATATAAAAATACCTCATCCCTCATGGCTCAAACTGCACATGACTGTATGACTACTTGATGAAATAGGGAAGGTGAATACTAACTGCTGGTTGTGATAATACTATGTGGTAGTCACACTACTATGAAACAGGTCTGAAAAGAAATTTATATGAAAAGAATCACTGTAGACATCAACAAGAGTTATTTCTTTCTTCTTGGTAAACATCTGGAATAGCACGCTATTCTTAACTGTATCAAGCCAAACTTCTATCCATGATCCCCTACTCTAACACTAATATCCTAGAATATGCACACCCTCTACAATCCTTTTGCCCATAGCATCTCTACAGAATTAAGTCACCAGGATTCAAAGACAACTAATGCCAGGTAACATTTTAATTTCCAAAGAGCATTCAAAATCGTTATTAATGAGGAAAAAAAAAAAATGAAGGCGCCTAACCCCAAATTACACCATTTGAAAACTAAGGGGCACTATAGTATATTCTAAAAACAGCCCACTATTCAGTTTGTAAAAAAGATGCATAATTTTCCTACCTCCAGGCATCTAAGAAACTATTCAATATATCTGCATAACTTACAGACAAAGATTAAAGGAAAAGCTGCCTAAAGATGATCTGGCAGCAAATTGTTTCTATAGAAAATGTAAGACCTTTCTAATTTAAAAGCCAGATGTTCCCACTGTCTTGTAAGATACATTTGATACAGCCATTAAAACAGGATCTAGATTTCTAAATTCCATTATTAATATTATGATTTGACCTTGTACAAGTTATTTACAAATCTATCTACTCATCAGTAAAATTAATAGAAGACCAAGATGTATTTACTACTATATTTAATACACCCAGACACAAATTACTACAGCAATGCAGTGTATTTATGCTATATAGATAAATGCTGAAGTTGTAATACTTTCAGTATTTCAGTAACTAAAGGAGGTAAACAAAGCAAGCAGATTTGATAAGGAATGTGATGTGGTACAGACTATACAGCAGCAGAGGGAAAGAACAGAGTAACAAAGAAAGAGTGCAACACCAGAAGATATGCTTAATCTTGTCTGCAGCTAGCTGCTTCATGTGCGCGATAGAATACTTCCAAATACTCTTTCTAAAAGTACATGTCTTCCCAATTTCTGGATCATCTGGTTTATCTGCAGTCTATCCAAGTTTTGCAATCTGCAAGGCTAAGTACCAAAAATTCAATGTGCAACAAGATACAGACTCTTAAAATCTAATCGGAAAAGAAAAAAAAAAAAATTGTCTTTGAATAGAATAATTTTCCTCTTACAGTTAAGTTTAACCTTTTACTGTTTAGAATCTGCCAATGTAGATACAAAAGCAGCCCAAATGTATCCTATAAAAATTATACATGGAGGTGCTGATTGGTCTCAAATTTCAGAGCTCTTTCTCAGAGATGCCACGAAGACAGTTTTCTTCATTCTGAAAAATAACAAGGCAGGACAGGCAAGAAGAAAAAAAATCTAGGATAAGGACACTCTCTACAACAACTGAAGGGAGAGGGGAGCAACGTAAGTCTCATATATAAATACCAAGGATTCTACAACTCCCATGGTGATCCTGGCAGTAAGCCAGGAAAAAGTTTTTTCTTGCCTTTGCTGTTTGCAGCAACAAATCTTTCCTCTGGGGGAGGGGTGAGAGGGCTGGAACTAACTCCACTGCATCTGATAAGATGGCAAATTGTCCAGGCCTGACATTTATGGGGGACCCAGAGCTTCACCGAAGCACTCTGGGAGGATTAAAGCAGGGTTAGGCTCTGCAGTTGCACTCCTTAAAATGCTACAAATGGCAGACAGATGAAAGTTCTTTTAAATTTGATAATGATGATTCTACAGAACTCAGAGACAGAAGCTATCCCCTGTCAGGGAAAGAACTGCAGCTGTAAGTTTAATATTCTCATTAAAAGGACTTGTAAAAGCCTAAGTATGCTCAAAGAGCATCTAGTGTCCAGATATTGAAATGAATTTCTGTTTAATTGGTTAACAAGAACTAAATCCCATCTCTTTCATGTAAGCTGCACCACCCACAGGAAAACTCCACCACCCATTTGCTTTAACTCTATCCAAGACCATTTCACTGCAAGAATGGGATGTTTCACACGCTGGCAGTGATTGCCTGGAGCCAGCAGAAAGGCTCATATAGCTGTCAGCAAGCTGATAAGAGTTGAAATTACTCTACAGAGCCCTCTTTAAAGAAGAGCCAAAGAAGCACATTAAATGAAAGGGAGGAGGGTCAGAAAAGCCAGCCACTCATGTTGTTTTAACGTGGCACTAAAACAAGTCATTGATTTATGCTGGTGTCTTCAGCTCTGTTTGACCTGGAGTCTGAACTTCTCTTCAGTTCAGGGCTGAGGCACATGGGATGTGCACAAGAAAAAACATGACAGCTTGTCCAGGTATTCCAACTGTGAGAACAAACATTGCAAACTACACGTTTTTGATCCACAGTTTTTTACACTGTATTTACATCCTTTTTTAGCCTTTAATTATCGAGTCAGGCTAAAAACACAAGAAGTTGTGATTATCTAAAACTTTAATTAATGAAAAGCAAGAATGGTACATAGCCACTATTTGAGAGGGTACCTGTGGGGCTTCAGGAAAGTGAATTACACATTCATCTGAAGAAGGAAACTATACATCACTTTCAATATTCTCCCACTGAAGTGTTTGGCAGCCAGTGAAGTTAAGATGCATTTTAAAAATGACTGACTATCTGACGTTACTACACAAGGCAATATAATACTAAAGTCTTTTGTAAACATGAGTCCTGAAGCTGCCAGGTCTGACCAAATAGCCTTCTGTTCCCATATTCTCCCTCTGACAGTGCTCCACAGCAGGTACCTTAGGAATCCCTCTCCCACAGACACAGCAGGCATAAGCCACCACTTCCTCAAAGTACTACCCAGCTTCCACAAGTCTGCAATGCAGGAACTTTTAAGCCAGAGGGTAATATCTTTGCATTCATCTCTGACAGATTTTCCTTCTCTGGATTTCCTCATTCTGCCTTTTATGTCGATAAAACCCCTTCACTCACAGAAAGTTATGAAGCAGTGATTCTCACAGACTGCCTCTTAGTTCTTGTTTTTTAGACCAGATTCCAAATAATAAAAGTACTGTGAGACATCAAATGAAATTGTATCAATATACAGTCACATCCATTCACTTTTTCATTAATTTCTTATTTTATAGTTCTGTATTGTATTCCTGCTTCACCATCACTACTCACTCATTTTCAAGATGAAGAGTGTTAGGCTATTTAATCACTCTTCTTTTAATTACTTTCTTTTGATCATCTTTGTTCTATTATATCATTTTCAAGATGGGAGAACCATAACTACAGACTGTATTCATGGTGCAGATATACAATAGATTTACACAGTGGCATGGTATTTTTCATCTTGTTCTCTACCTCTTTTCAAAAAGTTCTTTGTATTTTTTTTTTAAACATAACTGACTATGGAATTTATGCTTTCACATAACTATTTATTACAGCCCTTAAGAATTCTTTTCCAAGTGATTGCAGCTAGTCAAGAGGCAAAAACTGCCTATGAGAAGGCTGGTTTAAATTGCATAGGTACTCCTTTGTATACTGAATTTAAGTTCAGTATTTATCATTTGGCCATTTTGTACCTGAATTTCTGTGGTCTAAGGTGTGCTAGGTTCCAAATAAAATGTTTCCCAAAGCAGGTAATTCATAATGAATAAATGCAAGTGGTTTTCTATGACTGTTAGCTCAAGCTGCAAAGTTTCTCTTAAAAGGCCATGTTATTCTGGGGTGCTTAACTCCTACACAGGTACCTAATTTTATGGAATTTCTTATCTCCAATCTCTCCACTTCTTTGTGGAGAAGTTTGGTCGAAATTGGGCAGTAACAGAAATCAGCATGCACATTGTTTGTGATCATACCCATGTTTCCCTAGAAAACCAGGATGAAAAGGATTCCCACACTTAAGAACACCGCCTCTTCATCCTTGTGCCACCAGAGCACACAAAGTCATCCTTCCAGAACAGGTATGAATTCAGAAGTTTTATTTCTGGGAGATGAGGAGTGTTACAAAGTCAAAAAGGAACAGGCACACAAAGCCACCTTTTGAAAATAAACTCCTTACCTAAAATCTCTTCAGGGAGAAAGAATACCTAAATAAACAGAAGAATAAGTCTTCTATTCCCACTACATAGTACTTCCATATTCTGATTCTATGCCTTAATGAGTCTACCCATGCTAAAAGAGTTCTAAGTATGTTAGTATTAAGTGAAGAAAAATATTTACAAGGTGCCTATATATTCAAATAGACTGATTCACCTCACAAAAAGAGGGTGAAAAAAAGCACAGCGGCTGAGATATAAGCTGAGGAAAACTTCCACACTAGTTAAAGACATTTATATATCAACTACAGTGCTGAAACATGTTTCCAGAAACTAACAGGCTTTCAGAGCAAAATCTTAAAAAAAAACAAAACCAACTGTTGCAAGGGAAGCTATACAAGGCATGAGAGAAGGAGATACCAGCAAAGTTTCTTTTTGCCTTTTTTCCTTTATCTATCACTCTGTGGGAGCAAGACAAAATTTCAAATTTTACTCTCTATTATACAGGCCCATTACATCTACTTCTTCCCCTCTGCTCCTAGAACTTTGCCATTACCTGGATCCTGGTTAGAAGTGCAGATAAAATGAAAGCATAAGGATGCAGCATGAAGTCTGTGCAGCTAAGCTGCTTATCAACTTGCCTCTGGGCACTTCTGCCAGTGTTTCAGACTCCATATGGAACTATTTGTGAGAGGGGGATGGTTCAAGGAAGCTTCAAAGAAAATGAGAATGACAACAGTACTGCAGAAAACAGACAAGACAGCAATCCCAGAGATACATAGGTTTCATCCAGACTGCTATTAATTTTAGCAGCTCAATCAGCAGAGGCTGGTTTTGATGGGAAAAATGTTGCAGTTTATAAGAGCTATTATATGTGAGAATCCGGTTCTAGGGACATAGGCTGTACATGCAGTATTGAAAATATGTATCAATTTTTTACAACTGTGTACACTAGGCTGCAAGCACAGAAACCATTCCCTTTTGTGAGGACAGACAGGAAACTGGACTGGGAATTGTTGAGAGCAAACTGCTCTACAAGTTTGAACAATAAGAGCATAAGTTTAAATAGCTGATCTCCAGAGATCTCAGTGCAATCAGTTATGACATAGGACAGTAGAATTGATTTCCCACACTCAAGCTCTCCTCAAACCAATTAATCTCTTTCCCAGTTTATACCATGTACTGTCAGATAAAACACCGAGCAAAATAAAGTTGTGTCGTAGGAAATCACAGCTCAGGTCATACCAGCCACAGATCCTAGGAGATAATGTCTCCAAAACTAAAACTCCAGTATTTTATCCTCTTCATGACAGGGTTATGTGATGCCCATGATAGGTGTACAAACTGGAAGAAAACACTTTCAAATATGAGCTCTTATATAACTTAAATGTAATGACTTTTCTCTATGAGAATTCCTCTCTTCCCCAGCTAGAAATACCTCCAGAAAACAAGAAAAAAAAACATGCATTGAGAAAATTTTAGTCATTAAAAGCAGATAACCTATTTCAACTTGAAAAAAATATATATACAGGGATATGCAGGTGTACACATATATGTTTATGTCTACATTTTAATCTTAATGTATGATCTCCAGAGAATTTCCTGTGATAAAATACTGCAAAAAAGTACAAAGTAATCAACAAAGAAAACTGGCAAGCTAACATTTTCAGTAATATTTGTTTGAATTTTGATGTTATCCAAATAAGGATAAGAATTATAAGACAACCACTGAAACCAATGCAGTTGGACAGCAAGGCTCCAATCCCACAAAGGTTATCAGACCCAAAAAGTCTGATAGGCATGATAAATGCATGCTTCAACCAGGAGAAATTCAGAGCAAGGATTTGTTCTATTTGCCTAGAAAAAGATGATCTCATCCATACATGACAGGTTACTGGTAGTCCACACAGTATCAGTCAAGTACTTTTCACTAGATGGCTAGAACACAGAACACCTATCAGCAAGGGACTCTCAGAGACACTTATTCAGGGATTTTGCCTTGTACATAAGGCTGACAGGATACGAAATATATGGATAAGATGTTTAAGTATCCTCAATACACAAACAGAAATAAATTCATGAAGATGAAAGACAGACCTTGTGGTTTCATCCTGTTACTTCTACTACCGAAACACACAATAAAAGTAACAAGATGTGAGAAGCTTTAGAAAAACACATCACATCTTCAGTCAAAAGAATCACATTTTCCAATGATGTTCAGTGATATTTTGAACCCAGTGACAATGACTATCACAAACCATGTAAAATCCAACAAAATTCCATCTGAACAGAGACAATATCTGTATAATGAGCACTAAAATATCATCTATTTTAAGTTAATTTTATAGAGTTACAGGTAATATAGATAATGTATATATCATCCAAATTAAGGGGCTTATTGCTGGTTTGGTTTTTGTGAATGTTTAGGGGTTTTGCTCCTTTGTCTTTATTTCGTTGGTTGCTTTTTTTTTTAATAGATGACTTGCCTAATTTCGTAATTTAAAGTTAGTGTTTAAAGTGTCCTTAATGTCAAGTGACTGTCCATAGCTGGAGAACACTATCCTGAAATGACTATTTTACGTTATCAATGAAATAGATGAGAAAATTATTGCACACTTGGACAGATTATTAATATACATTTTAAAGTTTTATTAGGCAAAACTCCCTGGTGTTAACATCTCTAAACCAAAAATCACATCTCTAGGAGCTGTAACACCAAGGTTACTTTCTCACCTCCTGGTTCTGGTGGCACGTTGATGCTGCCAGCAGGCCCCATCAAAATGGTTCATTTGTGTGAAGGCACTAAAGAGAAAGGAGACCCCTGATGGCTGCTGTGGTATTTGCAGACTCAGAACAGAATGAAGTGAAGCTGGCTACAGAATTGAACTGTGAAAGATATTTACTCCTAAATTTGAGAGCCTATTTTCTCCCCATATATCAGTATTAATAAGTGTAGCCTTTAGCACTGCCTAAGTAGAAATAACTGGAGTGTTGTAGGCTACACTCTAAAAAAATGTCTTGGGTCCCTTTTTACAAGGGCCACGCAAAAGACTACTTTGTCACTAAGGTTGTGTAAGGAAATTTCAGACACGACTGCACAATTCTTGCAGAAATTTGACTACAGAAATCCCATGCATCTTGAAAAGTCACCTGAGAGCAGATAAGTTAAGTTTTTCCTCTATGATTTTCCTGATGAGGAACTGAGGCAATGATGAGAGTACCATCTTACCTTATAACAATATATGCTCAGGTACAATAAGATGTCAAGGATGAAATATCCTAGCTACAAGTGTACATTACACATTAGCATCTTCTTTACTGGTCTGACAGTTCATGGTCTCAGCTCTTGCAGTCATCAAACCTCTCTCTCAGAGGAATTGACAATGTAGATAAAATATTTTGGACTTAATGCTCCCCTCACATCTTAAGTGACTAAAATTCTTCTACAAACCAAAGCTTCTTTTGAAATAAACACAGACTCTTGAACTTCTTTACTACAATTTCAATACCATGTAGAAAAACAAACAAAAAAAAAGTGCCATGATTTCATCAGAAATATGTTAATAGATGTCAGTAGGCAGTACACTTACATTCAGGGAGAGCTTCCATCCCACTGAAAAGTGATAGCAAATGCAGATGTTTAGCATAAAGAAAGAAAAGTGTCCAATAATAAAAATATTAATATGAGAGTACAGTGGATGTTTCTGCATTCCAACAGCTTTCAGAGCAAGGCAGGGGTATGAACCTACACTCCAACTGTAAAGCAAGGAAAATAATTTTAACATGGTATATATTGCTTTACCTGTCTTTGCATCTCTTCAATCTGTCGCTGGGGGATACTTTGCAGAATACTGTACATTTCAGGCATCTTCTCTTCAGGGATGACAACAGAGGCCCTGTAAGAAAAAAAAACCAAAAAAACAAAAAAAACCAAAAAACAAAACAACAACAAAAAAAACATATGGCAAGGTAAGAAGAAAGAAATTCTATATTAAAAGATATTGACTGCTTCTCCAACCCAGAATCTTGTCCTATTTTAATAAGATATATTCAAAAGACATAAGCAAAAAGAAATAGTCTTCTTTCAGTGTAACAAAATACTCTGTAGCAGTTACTTTCCAACAGCAGCCAGTCTGCCTACAGATAATGCCACCAAAGTCTGTAGACTGATCTGTCCAGACAATCAAATAACTATGGAAGGGATAGAGATTTAGAAATCTTGAATTCTCATTTTTGGATTGCCACTGACTTGCTGTCAGCAGAAATTTCTGGAATAACCAAACAGTAATAGCATAAACCAAATAATTTTTGTACATATCCCTTTCCCAAGATCATGTAACTGGGCATAGTGCATGCATAGAAAAATACTCTAAACTCCTAACATAATGTACTCAGTCACAAAGTAATGATATCTTTCCATCTCAGATAAACTTGAGAATCATGGTGCAATATAGAGAATCAGCATTTCTGTGATACAATATTTAATATATATTTTCCTTAAAAGAGCCTGAATGGAGACCAGTCCTCACTGAATTCAAGCACAAGATTATACACCAAATCTGTTTTAGAAGAAAAAATTACTGGCTACAGGATAATCAAATGCTCTGTCATATCAATCTCATTTATTTTCCTCTCCTATTTTTGATACGTAATAGATCAAGGGCAAAGGCAGTGTGCATCTTACTCTGTATTTCATTTCCTGTAACCCCCAGTACACTCCACTTATCACACAGATTTGATTCAAATCACTGAAGGCAGTGAAGTATCTCAGGCAGTGGTTTGATGTACAACAGTGAGGGTACAGACCTCTTCCAGTCCAGAACCTCAGAGAAAGGTAAAATGTAGGAGTCAGCAATGATGACTGGGACACAGCCAGCTTGAAGAACATCACTTAGCACAGCCTGTCCCAGGCGGGCTCCACGTAGAACAACACAGAACGTAGACTCCTGTCAACAAATGGTATCCAACACACAGATGAGGGAAAAAAGGAAATGTTATATTTGTGTGTGTGCATGTATATAATCATTATGTTGTCCTGTCCTTCCCTTCATAAAAAAAACATCAGACAAGAAGTCAAAAGGAAAATCAACTTGCTTTGTGCAATCAACATATTCGGAATTCTTAGCTAATGCAAAATAATTTTACAACTTATCTTCCACAGGCTAGGAAAAATTTGAGTGGAGGAATGAGAGATGGGCTGGTGGGACAATTTTGCACTTTATTTTAATGGCCAAACTTTAGAATTCCGTTGAGAAAATTCAAGGAGAAAAATAAGTTTAAAACAATTCAAAAGTTTGGCACAACAAGATGAGTAACAATTAAGATGAACTTATTTGAACTGCATGGAGCCAACTTTATTTTCTTCTTTTATAAGAGAGTGAAGCTTTGTGGATAGCAGGGAAGTAAGAGATTTCGTATCTCAAGTCATTTGACATGTTTGGCAGCATTTTCATAGGCAGATTAAGAAATCAGGCTAGATAAAGCCCTCATAGGCTTTACAATTACATAAATTACAATTACAGAACTCCAAGTATAAGGTAGTTAGCAGTGGCTCAGAAGTAAAACAGTAATGGACCAAGTAATCTTTCCTAAGTGCAACAGCATTAAATGTATCCCTCAGTTAACTGAGTAGCAGAATTAAGACCATACTTATCAGACCTGACAATACCTATGATTTTGTAGGATTAGCAGATATTATGGATACTAGGATTGGACTTTGACATCATATGCATAAATCAACTAGGAAATACTGAAACATACAGAATTCAACACTTAGAGAAAAATGGCAAACTGCACAAATATAAAGCATAAAGTAACTGGCTAAGACTTGCACTTTGCTGAAGATGACATTTCCTGCAAAAGAACAGGCAAAGAAAAGGTGTTCATGTGACAGCAATGCTGTACTGTTGAAAAAACAAACCACTCCACCCACAGGTAGTATTACAGTCCAAAAAGACATACAATTTAAGAAATCTGAAGGATTCACTTACTCTCCACAGTAACAAAAGACCTCAGACAGAGCAGGTCTTGGGCAATGCACTTCCAGTGGTAAGCAAAGGATGATTACTTACCTTAAAAGTACAATCTATAAGGAAGGATTGACTCTATCAATGCTACTTATTCTGAAGGAATGAGGGCAGGAAGAAGAGAGCTTCAAAGATAAAAAAAAGTTGTCGCAAAAAAGAGTATAATCCATTTACTCATGTCCACAACACACAAGACAAAATGCTGTGAGTTTAACTTGCAGTAGAGAAGACTTCTTGACTATGTTGCACTCACCCTGCATTGAGGAACTTTAGCTCTCACTGCCACTAAGGAATCTTGCTACAGATTCAAGATCACAAAATAAATGCTAGTAGAGTTCAGCTACACAAGAGGGAAAAATCCCAAGTCAGTATTATCCCTAATTTAAGAAAGAAAAATTATGAAGTTGATACAGGGGTTCCCACAGATAAGAAAACATTTTTCCAGCTTGTGTTCTGTGGCCTGAAGAAAAGGAGCCAGAAGGCTCAGCAGGGCAGCAAAACATCAAGATGGAACTAGGAAATACATGGGGTTTTGCTAGCTCTTGTTTCCTGATGCAATCATAAGACCTATGTTCATACCCATAGAGTACTAAGAGCCTTGAAAATCTCATCCAAGAGAAGACTGCAAACAGGAAGCATTAACAACCCAGAAGTCCAAGAGTCTGTCTAGTAGGACATCTGTAAAGACAGTGCTGGAAAGGATGAACTGTGATCCAAATTTCCCTTCCCCCACTGTTAGACAGGAAGAGAAGGAAAAGAAGGGTGTGGGGAATGGAAGGGGCTGAGAGAATGAACACACATTTTAACCATTGACTCACTAGATCACACAGCAGCAGGTGGAAGACACTAGTAAGGTCTGGGAGAGGCAAAAAAGAAAAAAAAAAAAAAGCCCAGATGTGGACACACATGCTCATCTGCCCAGATAACCATTTTTCCTGTCTAGACAAAGGTTACTATAAATACATCTCCTCACATCACCACTGTTATCAGCCAGACATTCCAAAGGGAAATGCAGGGGAAAGTATTTTAACAATCTCGGCATGTGCCAGCTCTCTTCTGAGTTATAAAATCATATATAGCAAGATATAGATATAGATTCCCTGACTTGCTATCCTTTAGCAATTCAGTCGGTATTTAAAGAAATAAAGCAAACAAGTTGTTGTTTTTTTTTTCTCAAAGTTTAGGACTCACGGCAACCCTTTCCTCCCTCTCCTCCTCCTCCACATGGAATTTTAAACACATTTCCTACAAAACATAACAGGAGGGGTGGAAACTTTGCCTTTCCTCGGCTTGTTTGTTATTTTACCATCATTTGCTGAAGTTCAAAGACAGATTATATGCTGGTGGCCACAGACAGAGTACAGTGGCCTATGGCATAACTCACTTCACCACACTGGATGCCAAAGCACCTCTGTTAGTGAATTGCCAAGAGACACAGGGGTCTGAGAACACTATCTAGTTTTATCTTCACTGACACATCAAAAGTCCTCTGGAAGTTGGGCCAAGGCCATGAAACACATTTCACCTAGATGTTTTCATAGCTGCATGCTGACAAGCCTTCTAGCTCAGTCTGTCATATCTACACAGACAGTTTTGCACAATTTAACTACTAAGCTGCACACAAAAAATGTAATCTGACTAACTCTCCTTAAACGTAACATTTTTTTTGGCCCAAATATAAGAGCATAAACTCTTTAAAGTTCATTTTAACCTTCTATCCAATTGACAAAGCCATCTTCAGTTCCAAGCTTCACCTAGCAAGGCCTAGACTGTCATACCTAAGAAGTCAATTCCAAATCCATGCCTGCTGAAAGTCCTTTTGCCAGCTATTTCAGAAGGTGTACATTCCAATGTTCCTCTCCAGTTTTGAAGTGAGCAACTTTAACTGCCTCCAAAAGTTTTTCCTCCCGTTCTTTCATTTTAGCATAACATTGCTGCTGGATTTGGCAGTGTCTTTGTGTAATTTTTTTAAGTTTACATGACACTGTCTTGTGTTACTAAACCACCATGACCAGTCTCATACAAGCATAGTCCGCATATAAGTTGGAGTATATAGGTTTTGGCCCTCTTAAAAATAAGGATAAAGTTAGGATATAATACTCAAGCTAACATAACAAATTATGCAGTTTTAAAACATTTCCAGCACATTAATTAAAGAAAAGGAAGTCCCCTACCACAGCTAAACAGGAACACAATCACAGCTGAGACAGACACCGCTGGGAAGAGGAGTCTGCAGGAGAGACAGCCTTACCTGAAGCACCTGAGGATAATCAAAGACTTGATTCTTGTAGCAGCGTTTGCGGACAGCAGGGACCCCATCAGACAGGTTTGTACATTTGTCCAGGATCAGCACTGATTCCCCATTCTCAGCCTGAAGAGCTTCCAGCTCCAAGCGGTACTCTGGGTGCAGAGCCATCTGAGACGACAGAATGAAATACCTGCGGGGACTGAAAAAACACAGCCAGGTTACCTGACAGCACTGCAAGGGTACTTCCAAGATACTCAAGAACACATTTCCTTCCATCCTGGAAAAGCAAAGCAAGATTAACTAAATGGGGACACGCTGCCAAGACCGTATTTTCAGACAAGGCTGGAAAGGGTAATGATGAAATATAATTAAGTCTGGGATAGTAAGTGGCTCAGCATTATTTACAATTCTGAATAAATTTGTACTTGGTAAGAGTGCTTATTACATTAGAATAGGCACTTGCATTATAACTTTTATTATAAACTTAAATAAACATTACTTAGCTGAATCTTAAATCAGCCTGCTACTGATGCCAGGATTGTTTGCACTTTGGTGTTTGTATACTAAAACAAAGTAGATAGGACACTAAGTGCTTCTAGTTTCTCCTTCCATATACGTTCTCATGAATTTTAAGTGAAAAAAGATGCTGAACTGACAACTCAGTATTTAGTATTTAGCTTATTCAGTCTTGATATGGTGACAGCAGCAATAGAACAAGCTCATCTTTTTAACTCTGATTCAATTCTGTCCCTTGGGGCACTATAGAGGCAACATTTCCAAGGAAAAGTTGAAGGTCCATATGGCGTATGTTATTCCACACACTCTCAACTACTACCATGTTCCAAAACCATGAATATTTAAAATGTTCTGAACATTTTGAATACTGAAGTCATTAACACTGGAGGAAAACCACACAGGAATACAAGCTCAAATTAGGTACTTGCTGATTAAAAAAGTTATACTAATACTGGGAAATAGCATGTCATATAATTGTTATATTCATCTACTTGGATCTCCTATTAAAGCAGATCAGCTAAAAATCAGACTGCTCCACCACTCCCCAGTGAAAGGAACACACATGGTGAGTGAGTGCCCTCATGCTGCCAAAAGAACACAGGAAGCACGAGGCCTGTATTTAGGATTCCAATTCTACTCCACATGATGCTATCTTTAATTCCCAGCTCTGAAAACACACAAACACACACACTTTATAAAGTCAGACGTCTCCTGCTGCTCTTCTCACCTCTTCTACTCATTTTCATGCTGGTGACTTCAGTTGCTCCAATTAACAGATTCATAGTATTTTTTTAAACATTCTTTCTCACAAGTCTCCAGCTGCTACCAACTTGCTACCAGCAGAAGTGGATTTTAAGCAATTCAATTAAAAAGGCAAGTAAATCAAACCCCCTCAGTTCAGCTCTGTAAGAGGCCTTTAAAAAAGGAAATAATGATACACATGAGAGGTAATAAATGCATATAACCAGCTTTTAAAAACAGGTTTGTGTATATGTTTAAAACAGAATTTTGCCTTGAAACTCTCATCACTCTACAACACTCAAAATCTAGCTTATCAAACATTGCTACAAAAAGAAAGTACACACCATCTCTCTCCCAAGAAAACACACTAACGTAGGGTGATGAAAACGTTTATCCCAAGCAAGCCTGGATTCTGAGCGGTGTGTGCTCGTCCCACCCCTCCTGCACAGAGCAGTCGAGGCTGGGAGCCCGTCTCACTAGTAACGCTGAATGGCCACTGGATGGCACTCGGGACACCGGGCTGCCCAACACAATTTACATGAACAAACTAAAAAAGCAGTTTTGAGAAACTAAATCTCCAACATCTTAACTGAACACAAGACCTATTTCTCTTATCTAACTCAAAATCAGACACAGAGTTTAGCTGATTACATGGACATGAACAATATGACTGCTTCTCTCTTTACAACTGGTTCTATACATGCTAGAGCCTATCATCACATTCATGCTCTCCAGACAGACAAAAACAAAGTATGCTTTCACTCTGTGTCAGAATGTAGCAACACTTGAGATCTCCAAACAATCAACTGGGATGTAACCAGGTCGCTGTTTGCATCACTGGCCTGCTCCAGGGGCATCACAAGCAGGGACATAAAAGGTGTGAGCAAAGTAAACCACTGCTGGACAAGTTTTTTAACTGACTGCATTATTGTACTTGGAGCGACCAAGAGCAACAGCAAGAGTGCTGCCCTTACCAGAAAAGACAACTGAACCCAAAAACCAGGAACTTTTTACTCCAACAGAGGCTGCACCATTTCAATCAGTTTTCAATTTTGAAAATTCATATTTTCTACAGAACACTGTAAGAAGAAAAGGACCCAAAATTTCTACACTTGTAAACTTGATCTTCACAATGAGCAGACAGATCATTGATCCCCATTGCCTCTGTCTGCCCATCTTTTAAACCATAACAGAGGTAAGACCTTGTTGCAGTAAAACTTTTTCAGCTGTGTAATTAGAAGATTTATGAAATATAAAAAGAACAGCCTTCCATAACCAGTTAAAGCATGTCTTCCAGACTTCTACTTCCTCTTGTTCTGAAGACCTGAATGGATTAGAGAAGCCACCATTGCCAGGGTAGTTCATTTCAATGGCTAATTACGTGCTCTGAGAAAATCAGTGCTTTATTTCCCAACTGTCTTGATTACTTCCAACTACAAGGTTTAGGGAGGGGAGGGTTCTGTTGTTTGTGTTTATGTCTTACTCCATTACTTTAAAAAAAAGAAACAAAATCACCATTCTAAGCTCTGGATGTATGTATTCCCATAATCACACAGACAAGTTTTCATCCTTTTTTTTCATGAGCTTAATGACAGGTCAAATGCAAATTGTGGGTGTTATATCAGGCTGGAAACCTGTTACAGTAGGGTTCCGCAGGGCTCCAGCTTAGGCCCTGAGCTCTTCCTCCACATTTTCATAAATAACTTGGATACAGAACTGGAAGGGATATTAATTATGTTTGTCAACAACAAAAAATTGTGAAGAGCTGTTGGCTCCCTTGAAGGCAGAGAAACTCTGCAGAGAGATCTCGACGAATCAAAGGGCTGGGCAATCACCAAGGGTATGAAGTTTAACAGAGACAAGTGCCAGGTTGTACCTGGGACAGGACAAACCTGGATGTATGGACAGGCTGGGAAATGAGAGGCTGGAGAGCAGCCCTGTGGAAAGAGACCTGGGGGTCCTGGTTGAAGGCAAGCTGAATATGAGTCAGCAGTGCCCTGGCAGCCAGGAGGGCCAACCCTGTCCTGGGGTGCATCAGGTAGCTGGTCAAAGGAGGGGATTGTCCCACTCTGAGTCCTCTGCACAGTTTTGGGCATCACAATCACAATATAAGAAAAGTATGAAGCTATTAGAGGGAGCAGATGGCAATTGAACCAAGACTATTAGCACTGGAACCATCAGCATTGAAAGCATCATCTATTTTAATAGCAAGTGTTGTTGAAAACAACTCTTACAAAATTGCCCAAGCTCACCATACAGTTAGTAGCTATGTTTATATTTTATAATCATCATTACTAAATACAATATTGAACATACTTTGCCCAGTTCATGGGAATTACTTTACCCTGGTCCTCTTTCTGGCAGATCTACTTCTCCTGACAATGGGCTGTAGACAGGAATACTGACATCGTAGCCTTGCCGGTAAGTCCAAGTGGAGAAGCCTCCACCAGCCAACAGAGCTCTGGAAAACACAAGAAAGTAAGTTTAAACTGAGAACATATAACATTCAAACTCCAGCAATTCACTGCTTGTCATTACCAGAACAAGAAGACACATGCTCTGAGGTAAGCTTTTCCCTCAGCATTTGTCAGTGACATGTTTTCATGCTGGTTTTAGGTTGACTTTAGTTTTTGTGATCTTGGTTTACTGCTAAATTGGATCTAGCCACCAACAGAGTGCTTACAATTGTGTATGATCACCGAGGCATGGACCATTTTTGCAATAATACAGGGAAATCTAATATATTGCTGTCATTGTTGCAATTTGCAAGCTAACATATCCCAAGTCAATTTTAATCTGAAGAAATACATTCTAAATTATTTATAGTAGTTAAGATATTCCTTGATGCCTGTACTAAAAATTGGGTATAGCACAACTTTCAAAGTGTTCGAGACAAGCTATATTTCAGATAGAAATCACAATACAGCATCTTACAGTGACTTTGGACAGTGGCAGCACCTTACAGTGACTTTGGACTTCTCATGATGGAAAATAAAATGAAGTTATTTGCAACTGTATTTTCAAAGTTATCATATATGTGAAACTTATTTAATTTTTATATTACACAAAAGTTCTATAAACAGAAAACATGAGAACAAGAAATCTGTATGTCATGACACTAAGTTCCAACAGTAGAGGTTGCTTGGGACACTACATGCTACAGAGCATGGGAATAATCAAGGACTGATAAACCAAAATGCAATTCAACCTTCCAACCAACAGGATGACCTACATTGTGCCTTTTCTTAGATGGGACAACCTTTTGACACACAGAAGTGCTTTAAGAAACAGAAGAGAACAATGTATATAGAAAAAAGCAGTCTATCATATACAGTTCCAGAAAAAAAAAAAAAGGTTTGCTAAAATCTCCTATCACAAATCAAGCCTCTTTGAAATACGCTTGTAGAGGACAACAGTTTTTCCATTGCCATTTCATGTCCAGTGACCAGGTGGCATCAGGAACACATAGTTCCAAAAGAAGCTCAGATTGAGCATCTTTTGTGAGACATCTCAAAGAGCTGATCAAACTTTCAGTCCTTTGTCACTCAACAGGAGGGTGTGCTATACTGTCAGTTGCTTCTCAGATACTGGTTCTGCTTAAGGTACCATATTTCTCAATTCCAGTTTGTCTCTTTGTCTGTGGAAAGGAGCAGGACACAAACACATTACTAGACAAGGCACTAAAGAAAGGATCCTGAGGAGTTGTACCCATTATTACAGCTATGATTACAGTGGAAAGGTCACAGTTCAGACCAGAGCAGGCACAGGTCTCACCAGTAACCAGAACACATAGAGGAACAAAAAGTCAACAGGAGACTGGAATGGGCACCCACAATTCATTAGCTAATATTCTTGTTTTCAGATATCACTGAATGAAATCCTTGGTAAGGTGTTTGGAGAAGCAGTTTTCCACAAATGTTAGACAATAGATTATCATTTTACCAAATTATCACCCAAGATTTTTCCCATCAGAACAAGACACTCTGGATGAACACCAGTATGTTGTGCCTGTTCGAATCCCCATCAGATGTCCCACAGGATACTTCACTTCCTGCTCTGACCTGCAGCACAATTGTTCAGAGTTCAAACACCATGATCGCACTTCACCATAAATGTGACTCTTTATTCAGAACATGACAGGAGCAAAAATCAACTTGAGAACCAGATGATAAATTAATTACATGCTGAGTTTTGAAACTATGTTCCAAATAATTTCCAATTCCTTTCCAACGTCCCCCATTCCCTGCTTTTGGTGACACCTACAACTATGCTATGACTAAGTCTCACCGTTGAAGCTGCATGTTCTATGTCTTATCCATATTAATTCAGTTACAAGAAGAGAGAAAAAAAATGGCTTGGGTGTTACTGTTCTTGCACTTTATATCTCCCTCCTCTTTTTTTACAGCCCTCACCCCCTCCAAACTGGGAAACCAGAACCAGATTGTTTTAATAGGATCCAGTGAAAACAGGACAGCACCTCATCAGCCTTGAGAAAGCAGGTGTGTGTCATGCAGGCTTTTACCTAAATAAACCCACAGGGAACTAACACCAGCTAAGTAACTCCACTTGGATTTTCATTGCACAGTGCATTAAGAGAGTAGAAATATTAACTCCTAATGTAGTCAAGATAAATAATCTTTAAATTGTACTGATCAGCAAGGAATGACTGTCCCTGAGCAGCTTTTCACCACTTTTCAAATATTGATCCTTCTTTCTCTCCATGAAGTGCTCCAGCTGGCCTGTACTCTAAATGTTTCTGTCCAACTGCCATCTGCAGCAGCTTTCTGCCAAACTTCACAAGTCACTGAACCCAATTAATGGACTGAAACAGAAATAAATAAAAAGTGTCTTAGTTCATAAATTCAACAGTACAGCAGTAGAATAGCTTTGCAAAAGAAATCCTTTCAACCTCATCATTGTACCAAATCCAACAGCACTAATTAACAGATAATATAGAGCTTATCTTTTAAGTTCTATGGCAGGAGATTACATATGTTATGGCAGCTAATACTAGCCATATAACCTCCATGCCCAAAAGGCATATTTTCACCTTTGAAATTATGGAATAAAAGCACTTTTACACTGTCTTTGGAAATTGGATTTAAAGATTTAATAAACAAGCAACCCCTTAGTGAAGTACCTTAGCCAAGAACTTTTACAGATGTAAAATTATTATATGACTGAACTCCCCCCCTGTGTATGAGGTCTTACTTTGCCTGGATCAATATTCTGCAGCAAATTAATAGAACACAATTCTATTAAACCTCATGATCCACTACAGTTCAACTGTGTGTGATCCCTCGGACATGTTGACTGTAGAAGGCAGGCCACACTCCCTGTACAAACTTCACAAATATTACCTGTGTATTTCACAAATGATCCACAAACTCCCACAAATGTAGTCCTTCTGGAGTTGTTATGGTATAGTTCAGACAAGTCATTCAAAATCAACTAACTCTGCCTTTATTTTGGCCAGCAGCTTCTCACCCTGTGGTGCTACAAACAACTGTCTTTAACACTTGGTTAACTACCCATTCCTAACACCTTTAGACATTCTCAAATTAAGAAAACACACCCATGTTGCTTGTTCCATGAGCTAAAAAGTCCAAAGGTCTCCAAAATCATACTGAAAGCTCCTACTGCATCACTCAGGCCTCTCCAGAACTATGTCCACACTCCCAACTTCTGTCATAGTCCCCTTCGCACTTGTGACCTGTAGAATAGGTTCTGTACATCAAACAATGCAACTGTTGAGCTCCTACAAAAAGGAATTTCCACTTTTTCCATCCCAAGCACTGTTATTGCCTGTCTTATGTATTACAGCTCATGATCATACAGCTGTGAACTGAGTCAGATTGGCAAACTACAACAGCTGAATGCCAAAAAAGACTCTAGTTTTTTACTTAAATTACTCAGTTTTCCATGTTAGCATGACAAATACTTAGGAGAAACACCTACCAAAATAATAGGTTTCCTGCCAGCTAAGCCAAGGCATTCAAGGCCAAATGTAAATGGATATTTGAGATTAAAAAATAAAAAGTTCTGCAGTATATCTACATTCATTTAATAAATTCACTTCTTTGATAGGCACATGTATCCATAAACATGCAGTCCATTCCATTGTCAAATGAAAATTCTCCTTAAGTACAAATCTGAGATAACAAGTGCAAGTATTTACTAACAGATTAAAAGACTTGTTTACATGAGACTGATGCTTGACTGCCCTCCTCAGGCCAACCCATACATACAACATGTTTCATACAGAGAAGGAAAAAACTCAAGCCTTACTTCACAGCGATGTAATTACAATGAGCCAATTTACTCTTTAAATATGTGCTGAAAAAAAATAATCTGTTCCAGTACTGGAGGATGTTTTAAATTGTCTTTGCTGCAAAGAAATCAAGATACACTTCACAGACAATCATTTTAGCAAAGATCCCACATCTCAGGCAAGATTTTGTTAACATTTGGCAGAAGAAAGTTAACTTTTGACGTTCATGAAAAGTACTGGTTACAATGGACCTAACTCAGCAGAACTAAGCACACACAGGCTGATGTATTATAAATATCTTCAGTAACAGTATCACCTTCCTCTTCTTCCAGTTTTCTTTGCCTTACAATCTCTTTTCCTCTTCCAAAACTAAACTATCCTGCAAGTGAAAATTGACTCAGAATGTATGCCTTTAAAGTTCCTGGCAAATATTTTTGAAGCACACTTGCCAGAGAATAACTAAGAGCATTTGTCCAATTACTAATATAGTCTAATTATTAAGATAACAAAAACTATTGAAATTCAGCACAGTTTTGTCAAACAGAGCAGCTGCTTTAAAATGCTCTTGAAGCACCTGACTTCTATTAGAAAGCTGCTGCTACAATCATTTTTGAATTTCTAATTTACATCAAATGGGACATTCTGTAAAGCATTCAGAATCAGTTACACACCAAGATCAAGACTCTCCAACCTTACAGCAAGTCCAAGAGTTAAAAGCAAACTGTCAGCCACATCCCTTATAAAATTAAAGATGGGGCCAAAGTATCAGATTTCAAAAGTAAACACCTCTTCTACACAAAGCTTTACTTTCCTTTTTTGAGAGGCAAGCAAGTCATAGTCTAGCTTTGTAAAGGTTAAGGAGCACATCCTTTGCTATCAACGGCCCTTCTGAGCTTGTTGCTTCTTCAAAGGCATTTAAACCCAGATCTGACCACCACACAGCACAACACATACCTATCTCGAGGAACATCTAGGGCAGTGTTATAATCTGGTGGCCCTCCAGGCAGCATATTGAAGAGCAAATGATTTGTGCCTCGATCCCACCTACAGCAAAAGAAGAAACAAACTGCAGTTAGAAAAGCGCTCTCTACATATAGACAAGTTCTGTCAAATCCTAGCACTGTCATTAACTCACGGCACTCTCCCATCCTGCATTAGCCTTTTTTTTCACTTTGCGCTCTTTACATTCACACACTGAAGTTTCAGACATACCTGGATAACTGTGCCAAAGCCTGAGCTGTCTCTTTGATCCGGAGGGCATTCTGGTTGAGGACATCTATGGACGGCACAAAAAGGCAGGCCCGGTTGACATCGTCAGTGTAGAATTCACTGTCAGAGATGGCCGTCAGCAGCTCATTGTATTCCCTGGAAATGGTGTTGCTCACCAGTGTCCCATATTCATCCACATACTTTTTCAGTGAATAGATGTACACTTTGATTTTGTTCTTGGGATTGAAGCCACATCTGTAGACATCGAAGCAGGTGTGCATCCTGCAGCTGAGGTCTCCCCGCTCAGGAATGGGGCTATCAGCAGGAAGCTTGACCACAGGCACATCATGGACGCTGCGTTTTTCAACGGTCCAGTCACTGGATGATTCAATGGAGTGAGGCCAGAACTGGAACATTCCTGTGGCAATTAGGCCAAGCAGAACTATGGAAAAGAGAGTGATGTAATAGATGCGATGCTTGGTTTTCATCCTTGGGATGAGGGCTGGACCCCGGGTGTTGTATTTGGCTGAGGCACACATAATGGAATCAATTATCTCTTGTCACTACAAAATAGAGAGAGAGAGGTTTTAGGATGAACTCTAGAAGAGCTACATAGTTATCACAATGCAGAGAAACATGCAGTTACTCCTTTCAGGGAAGGGTCTTTGCCTCAGCAGGTTGCAGTAGGCTTTCTTCAGATGCTCACGAGTCCCACCAGAAGGCAGGATGCCAACTAGGACTGCCGCTTGGCAAGCACCAACTGAGGCTGATCTGATGGGCCTGGCTGCAATGAAATGATGTGGGCCAATTAACAACCACAAGCCAGAAAAAGGCACAGCTTGGGCAGAGAGAAGGAGAAGAAATCTCAGACACTGCAGAAGTGGTGAGGCTTCATAGGTCACACTGCACCTACAAGAAAGTGTATTCAGAGGGAATACTAATAAAAAACCAAAACGTTTATCTACAAGAGAAGAGAAACAACCTGGATACCTGCAAAGGCCTAATAGCAGGGCATCACACAAAACTTAGGACAGTGATACTGCTTCTAAGGTAAAGGTACTTCTAAACTGAATTTCACAGGAGCCCCACCATATCTGCTTAGAATGATGGTAAACTACTTCTGGCAAGAAAAAGGAATTAAATTGTCATCTTTATCAATGTGTCTTGTGGGGCATAAAAGTGTTCTACGAGCTGCCATTGCAGCCACACCGAGAAAAACATTTTAACAGCTCACTATAGCCTGAACTACAGTTGAAATTAAAAATATAATATAAAGTATCATAAACTACTGTCATCTTTGATATTTCTTACAAGCTCCTACACACAAAATTGTGGTTCCTGCAAAAGACAATTTACATTAACTACAGACTGAAAAACCTAAAAGCAACAATTTGCTTGGTTTTCAACTAAAACTTTCATAACAAATAAATTCAACCTGAACTCTCCATTCTGAGAGGCTTTTAAGAGTAGAAAGCACATTTTCCAGAAAAAGAATGTGAACAGTATAATTATATGTTTTCTTTTGGACAAATGAGATGTTTTCTTGCTTTGTGAGCTAGAAAGAAAGTCTGACATATCAGCTGTCCAGTAGACAACAAATATGAATAAAAGAAGTACCAATGAATGAAAGAAGCATTAATTTCATTATTAACCAAATGGTGTAACAAACTGAATTATGTTTATTTTGCGTTTTAACAAAAGACTGGGATGTGGTGGCTAATGCATGACTTGACTGTACTTACACACAGTAGCACTAAAATAATCTCAGATGCTAATAAACATTCCACTTTTAACGGCTCTTCTCATCACTTTAGGTCCACAATCTGATTCTGGAGGAAGCTTCTAAAATCTCCCGTACAAGGCAATATATGTCATGCTGTTATCAGGACAGAAGACAGAATGCTACATTACTATCAGCTTTACAACTAAAAACTCTCCACATGTTTCAGTCTGTTAGCCACGTCTTTTATTCCTCCTTCCTGACATAGCACCAGAACCAGCTATATGATGACACAGGTCGCACTCTGCAGAGAGCATCTCAGTAACTCGGCAAATCTGTCCAGACCTGAGCCCGGCTGGAAGAATCCTCAATGAAAGGCACCTCTCCCTCCACGGAGACGTTCTCTCTTTCACAGCACACAATCCACTCGGGCAACTGCAAGCACGGGACAAGATGTACTCGCACTCGGAGTACTGCAAGTAACGGGAGCAAGACGCAGCGGACAGAGAGGTGACAACACCATTACGGGGCGTAAGGGACGAGGGACCGGTGCGCACGCGCGGCCGCCGGCCCCAGCGCCCCCCCGCGGCCGGAGGGCGGGCGTGCAGCGGAGTCTCCCCCGGCAGGGATGGAAGCTTCTCCCGTGGGAACGGGCACGGGCACCACGGCAGCGTTCATCTGCGTGTGCATAATCTGCACCGATCAACCACCGCCAGCCTGGCTTCCAACACGTTTGCATTCTTGGCTCGCTTTCCTCCAGTCCTGTGTGCCTTTCCAAACCTGTATTGGGCTGTCTCATGGACCTTTGGGTCATGTGTCACTTTCTGCTGGGTCACACTACTTCAGTAAGGAGATATCCCAAATCTACACCTTCCCCAAACCCTTTGCAAAAGTAACTGGAAGTATCATCTTCTAACAGAAGATAGAGAAGGACAAATTTGTTGCACAAAACTCCAGCCGTATGGGAATCAGAGACACTGGTTTCATTCTCAAAAATAAAAGCTGACTTGGTCTGTAGGCCAAACAAAACCCAAAACAAACACACACACACACAAAAAAAACCCCCAAACAAACAAACAAAACAAAAACAAACAAAACAAACATACAAAAAACCAGACAACCCAAAAGCAACAAAAAAAAAAAGAAACCCCACAAAAAAACCAAGTAAAAAGAAAACAAAAACAAAGACAAACCAAAACAAACCAAACAAAAATCACTCCAGTAGGTAAGATCATAGAATGATTTGAGTTGAAATAGACCATCTTAAATATCATCTACTCCCCACCTTGCTTCCATAGGCAGGGACACATTCCACCAGACTGGTTTGCTCAAAGCCCTTCCAACCTGGCCTCCTCAAATAGTTCCAAGAATGGTGCATTCCCAACTTCTCTGGGCCACCTGGGCCTCACCACCCTCACAGTGAAGATTTTCTTCCTAATATCTGATCTAAAGCCTCTTTCAGTTTAAAGCCATCCCCCCTTACCCCATCGCTACATGTCTTTTTACAAAGTCCAGCTTCCTTGTAGGCTCCCTTCAGGCTGCTCTAAGGTTTCCCCAGAGCATTCTCTTCTCCGGCTGAACAATCCCAAAGTGCTGCAGCTGAACCATGCACAGGGCAATGATACAATGGATACATTCCAGCAGCAGCAGTGTGGTGTCCCTGCATGTGACACCATGTTCTTTATCCTTCTCTGCTCTCTGGGCTGAAACAGCAGACTCTGACTACGTTCAGTGCCACCGAGGTGGAAACAGGACTGACTTTGTATCTCTCACCTGAAAAGAGTTTTCAGCTGTTAGAACTGAAACTGTTTCAACTGTTACAGTTTAACCAATAAAGTTCTCAACAATTATGTCCTGCCACAAAAAGTTCTCCTTTCAGCCTTTTCTCCTGCAGCCCCTTCAGCCACCTGATCTCCAAGCCAGAGGCATTTCCAGTCTCTCTGCCCCCTGAGATACAATGCAGGCCAGCTCTGTTTCTATCTTGTAATCCTTGGTGGTTTAAAAGACACTTACCATGTGTATCTCATAACGGTGTCAACTTTTGCTGGCCGGAAATGTAATTTTTCCCTTTTCACTTTTTCTTGTAGCCATTTTTATAGATCTGTATCTTATGTACAGTAGTGACGCAATGGTGTACTATCCTATAAATGTGTGTTTATGAAAGGATGGGTTGCACCTCTCCACTGCTCTAAGTCTCTAAACTGAATCTCTCTGTCACACACACTGAGTACAGTGTCCTTAAACAGCCTTGACTGTCAGCAATAGATTAGTTCTCTTTCACTTCACCTGCCCTTGGGAAAACTGCTTTCTGCAAAGCCATCCACTTGCACGCAGAGACAGCTCGAGACAGCAGAGACTCCCGCAAAAAACAAAAAACAAAACAAAACAAAAACAAAAAAAAAAAAAAAACAAAAACAAAAAAAAAACGTTGTCGCTGCAGTGCTTTCTCTTCTTTCTTTCAACTTCTCCTCACACACGTGGCATTGCAGGTGATGTAGCATTCTCCTCAGACTCACTGCTGCCTTCTTCGTCTTGTCTGTGACATTCAAGCCAACAACAGACCGCACCCACAGATCTTAAAGCATCTTTCTGAGCGCCGGTAATGGCTTTTTCCTCCGCTACTGGCTTGCTCCTCCGGGCAAATACAAGCTACCGGGACTTGTTAGAGCACATAATGTTTCTGGGCGTAACCCATCAGCTTCCAACTGCTGCAAGCTGCCACATTCATAAATCAGAGGCAGGAACCCTCCTTCAGGAGGATGGTTGGACCATGTCTGATTTTTTTGTGAATCGGAAGGTGCCCCATTCATGTGTTGGGGCTGCTCGGATGAGCACTGGATCTCTGCAGTTATAGGATTCACCAGCATGAGCAGTGCCTGGATGTGCCTGAGTCAAGGAGAGGGGTTCCCAGCCCTGTCGCGTGACAGGGACACTGGCTGGTCCACGTGCAGCGGCGGGGAGGAGGGGTGGGGGTCACCGAACGCAGCCTGCGCCAGCCCATGCAGTGCCCGCAGGCGCTTCCTCTGCTCCCTGCTCTGCCGGGGAGAAGAAAGTGCATCCAATCAATTGTAGCTGAAATATTCACGGAGACTCGATGATCCTTTTACCCCGTAGGAAAATTTGAAAATCAGTGCAATTTTATTAAAAGCTAATATTAAACAAATGCAAGAGGCATCAGCTATTTTATTTCAAAATACAGCATGAAAAATGGAGGACGTAGTCTGTCTTGATAGAGATTTCCCTGAAACCACATCAGGGAGCCTGTTTATATTCTAGTGATGTAGCTAAGCCAGACAAGTCTGCGGCACAGCATCTATTTTTAGACTCCAGGTTGCCATTTATAGCTTGTGAAAATATTCATCAGCATCTGGAAAACTGGCTATCAATCTTTATAAATGCACAGGAGAAATCAGATATTTCACTTTTCTTTGCTATGCCCTTTTATGTCCTGCCTTATGTGGCTCTTTGGGAGTCATTTGGAATTTGTTTTTAAGGGCTTTACCATGACACCATACATTTGCCTACTGTCGCATACAGCATCCTGCATTTTCTGCTGGGATGATCAGTGTACACAGGAGAAAACCTTTTGCTACCTACTGTGTCTCCACATGTAAAGAAGCTGCATGTGAGATTATGGTGCACCTTGTGCAGTCAGTGATGGAAGCAGCATATTCTGAAAACACCTTTATAATAGAAGGAGGTAATTTTAAAAGGCAAATATGAAGAGGAAATCTAATGGTTTGAGGACATCTTTTTGACCTTATTTTTCCACCTATGGCATAGCTCAGTTTATTCTTCTGAAGATTTTGTTATTGGCTACTGCCGATATATAAGGTACTGAAATAAATTAAAGAGTTTCTATTATAAGAGAAAGGAGAATATTGTAGCAGCCAGGTCCTTGCTTTGGTTCACTGTTCTTGTTTAAGCCTTACAACCAAATGGTACCCTCATTTATATCAGTGACGTTTTTTGCTAGTCTGATCATAAAATATCTAGCAGCCAATTGCATGGTTTTCTCTCTTTATCCAGTCCATCATACATTTCCAGTGCTACTGGTTTGTGATGAATGGCACTGGTCAAAACAGTACTATTCAACAGATTTAACATATGTCTGTAACTCCTACTTCCTCTACCGCTTTCCTGAACTGAAAAAGAAGTGCAAATATACTCAGAAGGGGTTCTGCAATAGCTCCTACCGAGGGGTATGAAACACAAGGAAATTCAGTTAGGCAAGAGTTCCCTTCAAAGAAACTATTAATCTGGCAGAAAGATGCAGATAGAAACAATCTGTCAGTGTGTGTTTCCCCCCTCCCTAAAGCTTTCAGCTGTCATGGCCTGCAGAGGCATTAATCTTTAATCAATTGAATGCCTTCTGCAGTGAGGCATCCAGGGAAAGGACAGGTCATAACAAGCATTCGCCTAGAATAACTAAGCAGTCGTGCATGAGCTGTGCCATCAGACCTTGCTGGATAGCAGCAGGGAATAGATGGAGAGCTAAAAATAGCCTTTCCTTGCAGTGTTTTTCCAGACTATTTTTGATTCTTCATTTTGATAAGGTCGACTGGCTATTTGCTAAAAATAACCGATCCCGGCAAAGTGAGGACAAAAAGTAGAGTATTTATAACCTCCTCAGACTCTTTAGTACATTTGTTGGCTGCAGATAATCTAGGATCTTGTCATCAGCCAGTCACCAGTGTTTTATGTAAGTCAGTAATAAATAAAGCACTAATTGGAATGGAAAATCAGTCTATCTTGCCACTCTGATTTTCTCAGACGAAACATACCATTTTGTATATAATCCTTGTAGGTTACCTTGCCCCATTCTTGTGATGTGGTCTGAATTGCTTTAGAAAAAACCAAAACAACCTCCTGTTAGGTCAGCCAACCTTACAAAAATAGTTGCATATGTAATTAAAAGTGCAAAAGCAGTTTTGTATGCCTGATACTTCAGATGCAGAAATTTCCAGGGGTGTGATTCACATAGCTTCCTTCATGAGAGGTTTTTTATCACAGAGCCTCTGTGTGCCACTATCTCTCTGATGAAATGAAATCACCACTCTGCCAGCAAGATGAGAGCAACAGAGGGATTCTGTAACCAAGTAACTGGAGGAGGACTGCAGAGAAATTGTTAATATAAATGATAATTTGACCCCAAGGCACGTTTCAAGTAACTGGGTCATTCTGGGAATGGGGGAAATACACAGAAGTCAGCCTGTGTGACCTATTGGATGTTCCAAGGGAGAAAGACAACAATTAAAGCATTAACATTTATTTTTTAAAAAATAAAGTCTATCACACAGTACATTTGAGCAACCGCCCTTCTTCAGTTAAGATGGAAAATTCTTAAGTCATCAGTGAATATTTTTCTTTATAGATATTTTGCTGAGGACCTATTAAAGTTCTGTAAGGGAAAACTCATCTTCACAGATTCTTTCTTTATGTATGCATGATTCTTCATCACTACTTATCTTGAATTGGCCTCACTTATGTTGTCTGCTCAACTGCAATGTAACACAGGTTAATAATTTGGAGATTTACAGATTTTTCCTTCCCACAAACATGAACATGCCTGAAATGTATGTTATGGAAGTTTCTATGAGTGAGAGCAGTGCTACACAGGAAATACCCATGTCTACCCTAAAAGTGCTGGATATTTCTCAGGAGAAGAGAGACAGAATGGGGAAGGGGGCAGGGGAGGGAGACAGAGAGAGGGCAGGAGAGAGCGAGTGATGGGATCATGGCAAGGACTTGAAATCATCTAGGATCCTTTCTGTGCTCAAATGAATGATAAGTGGAACACAAATATTGTAGGGAAAGTGGATTTTATCATCTTGTATGATTACAATGAGTAGAAGCAATGAAGGCACAGTGTTATACTCATTTGGATGGCATTTCTATTTTTAGCTGAAATGCAGCTGTTTTAAAAACACAGATCTGACTGGCTTCATTTGAGGAGCTGCTCCGTTTGCCTATCATTTGACAAACAGGTCAAAAGAAGTGTGAGGACAGGGACAGCATGAGAGAACCCTTAATCTTTTCTCTATATTTTTGTCTGTAGAGATTTGCCACATAGAAAAAGAAAAGGCCATTAATGAGAACTATGAGATACATCAAGCAGAGAAAACAGCTAACATGAAGGTAGCAGAAAGAACAAACAATTTGTACAGGCAGAACCTGTGTTTTTCCTCCCAGGGGTATTCTTAGAGCAAATAGGAATTGATTTAGCTTTTATATACATATGCACAGGACTTTCTACAAGTTTACCACTTCTTGTAAACCAGTTAAGGCCATTTACAAAATGTAGGGAGTTTGTACAGTCAAAAAACTCCCATTGTTTTTTCCAACAGCAGACTCATGATCACATTTCTCTCTTGCCTCATTTCCAGCTAAATTTTTATTTTCTGTGACCAAGCTAACATTCCTGAGTGGCAAGGTCCTCAGGCAGGTGTTAAACTTGAAAAAACCATAGAAAATACTCCATGCAACAAAGTGTGTGTGTGTGTTCTGTTGAGTTACAAGCTCAGATGTAACTGTGGGCCATACTATATTATCTGTGAGGATTCTGAAAGCACATTACACCCTCTTTCCTGCAGAGGTGTGCTTTAACTAGCTGAATCCACACAGTGATAGTACAATGAACCTGCTTTCTGAGCAGTAAATATATATAAGTGAAAAGTACTACATTAATTGTTACTATTGTATATTCATATACTCCAACTGTAAGAATGACTAGAACAGCAAAAGAAAATTAGGAGTAATTTATGGATTGAATTTGTTACAGGGATCTCCTAAAATATCACTTTAACTAATGTCTTACCTGGTTCTTCATTTCAAAGAGCTTGCTCCCTAAAATTTTGTTGCTCAGGTCCTCCTGGGAGTACATAAACAAGAAGGGGAAAATCAGGAAGTCCATTGGTAATTTGGCTGTACATCTCACCTCCCATTCCATTAAGGAGACCTGTCTTCTGCTATAGATTTCTTTGTGGACTTTAAAATATTGTCCATGAACAAATGCCAAACTAATTAACAAATACTATGTTTATAACTATCCCTTACACTGATCTTACCAATCACTTCACCAACCTTGCCTCATCACTGAAGCAGGAAGAGGTTACTGCTCACAACAGTCATAAGCAGCACCATTATCTCTTCAGCCACTGCTCAGACTTTCTTTCTCACTGTCCAAGCAGTTCTCTACCACCACCACAGAGCAAATTGTGGTTGCAGTAATTATTTGTTGCTTATGCTTTGGTAATTTGGTTTATGATGCCAATGTGCTTTTGCCACTCATGTCCATCTGCCAAAATCTATGAGGAGGGGAAAGGTGCACTTCTATTCAGTTTTCATGGGCAATTTCCTTCGACTCTTGATTAATATATATGCAGAAAAAACAGCTCCAATTCCTTTAGGATACCTTATTTTTATAGTACCAGAAGTTAAAGAGCTTTGTATCTGTTAAAGATATTTCCAGTGGAAATACTCTACCACCTGCATACAGAAAACAGTTTCTTAAACTGTGAAAGAGAAGAAGGAAACAAAAGAATACCATTTAGAAAAAAAAATTACCCTGCAAATTGAGAAACCCAGAAAAAAAAATTGCATTCACTATCATGATAATGGTTGAAGGTGTGTCCTTGGATGCCTGTGGTAGGTGACAGAAGCAGCTGCACCTGCAGGTACACCTAGCATGGTGGCAGAAGCATTCTCTGCACTCTTTTGCAAATATTTGTTGTTGCTAACCACAAGGGATGGACTTCCAGGAATAGAAAAAATGCAAAAAGAACATTGACTTTCTATTGCCTCTCCATTTGTAGCTCTTTTCTGGACATTCTGCCAAGAAGCCAATGGATGCAGTTTATTTATATGAATATAAAAGAGAAGAATAGAGATAAAACCAGGCATTTCACTAGCCAAGGGCAGTGGATATTGTCTCACCTGAGGTCAGACTGGAAACCAATTCAAAACAAAAAGATTTATAGAACTCAGTCTAGATGATTATGGTCCTAAGAGCCTCAGTCACGAAGATGAATCTATGCACATGCTTATTTACTCTTAGCTAGGGCTAAGTCAGGGCTGCCACTATATTCTATCTCCCAAAAGCACCTCTTTGAGACAGCTGGCTCCAAAATAGTTACACTTAAGAAAAGGGAAACCTCACATAACTTAAAATCTAAAGTCTCTTTTTGGAAAGTGTAAAGAAGAATAAAAAAATACACCACAGGACTTTATAAGAGAGTTAGGAGCATATTCATTAGAAGTGAAATATAAAATACAATGATGCCGCAGAACAGAGAGCAGCACGCAAACGAGACACCCCTCCCCCCCCTTCCCTACCCTCACCTCAATCCAAGGAAACACACTTATATAGTACAAATTAGAGATTTCAAACAGGGGGGAGAGGAGGGGGCTACAAAGTAATTTTCTTGCTATACAGAAAATATATTATTTGCTGGAAGTCACAGCTGAGTTGTTAGGGGCCCAGGGTCAGTCACTGCTCAGGAATGCCCCTGAAGGCACACTGACCCCTATTGCTTCCCCACCAGTTTGCTGAACACATCATAGACCTCTGGCTTTTCCTGGGCAAACTGCTCGGCTGTATTTTTCTGTAGCCAGTCAGATGAACGCATCTGTTGCTGCAGGAGGCCAATGAGGTCACCAAGGCTGGAGCTACTGGCACAGGTAGGGTCCTGGTGGCGGGATACAAAAATTACTTCATCTGTGCTGTCTGCTTTGCCATCCTGATCTGATTGACAAGGCTGCTCCTTCTCCTCAGCCAGCATCTCCTGCTCACGCTCTTCCAAAACCTTGCGGATCCGTTGCATACCTGCAGTGGTATAAGGAGGAGAAACACTAGTGGATCAGTTTAAGTCACAAGTGTCTCCAAATCCATCAGATCCAGAAAAAGATAATGGAGAAAGGAAGAAAAAACAGAGAAGACAAGAGAATAATAATAGACTAAATTTAGGATTAAGGAGAGAAGGGAACAGTGCTGCAGAAATTGTGGTGGGAGGAAAATGAACATTACTCACCTAACTGCAACCGGTGGGTTTTGTCAGCAAAGATGATGCGGAACCATCCAGGTTCACTGCACTCAAAGGCTTTTCCGCAGGACAGGAAGACCTTATTATCCAGAAAACGCTTCCAGAGCAGCAACTCCTCCTCAAATGTGCCTGTCTTAAGGTACTAGGAGAGTCATCAGAAGGGCCAGAGGTTAGTACCATATAGACTACATCACTGAGATCCTCATGAATTTGTGATTCCCATGAGGTCTGCAAAGGCCAAGGGACACACCTTTTACCTCTGAAGTATGGCAGTTGTGATACAAAGGAAGAAATGGGGAGGGAAGTGGCTTGAGAGTAGTAAGATTCCTGCAAGGAGGGAAGCTCATAGATTGATGAAAGGGAAAGAATAGACTTAAAATCTGACAGTCCTTCCCTCTCCTCATCAGACGACAGATTTGTTAAAACAAGATGCTTGTCACAATATTAACCTTTCCTCTAGATGCATGTAGTTGTACTACACGCCTACCCTCACCCCAGGGGAAGCCTCACTTCCTAAGGCTACCAACCTTTCGGAAATCAATCCAGACAAAGAAGCCTGCGTTGCGGTTGAGAAAAGGAACCCCGAGTGTCTTCAGCTCGTCTGTCACATATGTATGAGCAGCTTTTAGGCGGGCATGGTTGGCCCTCAGGTACACTTGGTTGATCCAGTCTGACCAGAAGAAGAAGATAAAGAAAAGAATCATGATCTGAGGAAGTATTCAGACCTGTTCAAGCTTTCAAAACACTCAGGGTCTTTTTCTGCTTAACATTTCACCTCCTTCTTTTGTTTTCTGTTTCCTCAAATAACAAAAAGATAGCCAAGAAGTATTTTGCAGTTTCATGTCTGTGCAGAAGAGTATCTCCTTGACCTTCCTGAGGAAGTTTCTCTATGTTTATAGTTCTTAGTCATCATGGACTGTTAGCATTCCACCCTGGGCAGAGTTAGAAGGCAATTTCCATTTCCCTTGTCCCACAAGCCTGTATTCTTTGTTTCTGCTCATCTCTAGATAACACTGGCAATTTCTGTACAAATAGTTGCCACGCTTCTTCCAAGCTACTCCTCTAACTCTGCTGATAAGGAGCTGTGCAGAAATGGTCCTTTTCTCCAGAGCTGCCAGCCTTGTGTTGCATGGGCAGCTTCAGGGTAATGGCAGACTGTCAATTAAGGTGTGCAAAGAGGAGACCACTAAGGAACACAAGGGTAGGGGAGATCTTCCAGGTACTAAGACACAGAATGGTAGAGGATTGTACATGGAGCTACTGACTCACCTCTGTCTCTAAGCAGCTGTGCAACCTTGTGCTGGACAGGTCCACAAACCCCGTGGAAATAACACAAGGAAGCCACTGCATTAACAACATCTTGGTTCTCTGTATATAAAGTACCAAAACGAATGCCAGAAACAGCAAAATCCTGCAGAAGTCACAGAGAGACTACTTCATTACACCGAACAACTGGGATCCTATTACTACTAACTTGATCTTTCCAGTATGAGGAACTTGAGGAGCCCAGATCAAAACCCACCAGCCACAAAGGCACAGCACACTAACAAGCAGCACTCACCTTGGTTATGCCCCACATCACATGAGTCCGCTGTGGATCAGGCAATCTGTATGTAGAAGGATGCAGATGGGCAGTTAGTGTCATAGGTGCTGAAGTTTTTGGATCACCAGTGCAGCATTGCAGAAACAGAGAGGCAGCATTACACAATGATAGACAGTGCACCACTGAACAGCAGTCAAGCAGGGAAAACTCAAATACAACATAACTTCAGGTGTTAGGAACCCCTTACAAGTAGTTTTAGACAGAATTTTTAAATATTTCAAAGACACAGATGCTTACAAGTGCTACATTTTACACGCAGATTTCCTGAATATATGAAGCTCATACACTTAATGCTAGAAATCAGCCTTTTGCCAATGTATTTGTCAAGAAACAAACGCAATGTTCTTCTACATCTAAGCCCAGCAACCCTGAGCTAACACTTAAATGAGTATGTTTTATTTCCTTGCAACTGAGCACAAAAAATATCTAGCACCACTGGTGAAGACTAGAAATTTAAAAAAGAAAAAAACCTCAACACCACACCATATTTTAAAAAAGATTTTTAAAGTTTTTCATCTCATTAAAATAATACCTAATAAAAGCCATTATCCAGTCTGTAATACTACTGTGATCTGGGACTACTCTATGGAAAATTAGGAAGTAAACAGCAATAGAAAGTCTTCAACAGAAGACTCAACAGAAACATGGGAAGAAGATGTTTAGGTAGGAAGAAAAGCATCACCTCGAACAAATGAAAAGATCTGTTTTCAGGTTTGGGGACTGTCATAACCAAGTACTGATGCACACATTGAGGAGTATACTACAATAAAAAGCTAGCTACCATTTTTCACTTGCTAGATTGTATTTGACAAAATGCATTTGCCATTCAGAAATTACAAAAAAAAACCCCCAAACAAACAAACAAAAAAAAACACCAAAAAGAAAAGGGAAATAAAGCAATGTAAGGTGGATTCAGAATTTGCTAGCTCATGACTTAACTTCCAGTCACAAGTTCTCAGCAAGGCCTCATGTTGAACTGTCACTGGAAGATGGCCAGGAAGTAGGAGCTGCTTTTACCTGTCCATGCCTAGGACACTGTGAAACGTAGCTGATTCATCAAAAACTGACAGCATGTAGATCTCATCTACTATCACATGCAATTCATGTCTGCAAAAGGACAAAATGGAGATTACAAAAGAAGACAGCTTCTGGTTTAACAGAGAAAAATTCAGGACTGCAAATACTTTTTTATACAAAGAAGAGGGGACACCAAATTTTGCAAAAATAAAGCAATTTTTCTCAACTTAGATTTATTTTGTGTACATTGGAATGATTTGAGGTATATCTGCTTAACTGTCACCCACTGTAACCATGTAACAAGACAAATATCCTATCATTGCCAATGTGAAAATTAATTCCTATATGCCCTACCCATCCACTCAGCATCTCATAGAATCTGAATCTCAAAGAGTATCATGATCCATGATGAAACTGGGAACCCATATTCATTTACTTCTTTGTATTTACAGATACAGAGAAACTGAGAGGAAAAGAACTCAGCTTCCTACCACGGAAGCACAGTGCCAAAGTGTTTCCTTGGATTACTGAAAAATAAAACTTCCATTCCTTGATGCAAGTTGCTTTACCACCCCAGATGATTGCACGGTTCATGATCCCAGCACTCCCTTCTCCTTTGTTAAATCCACCAATGTGTGTGAAGAACAGACTACTTACCTGACTTAAAAGATATTCACAGATAAATTCAGGGACAGCAAGTAGTCTACCAGATTCTGAAAGCTGTATCTGACTCAGGATATCTCAGCTTTCCAAACTGACATACCTTTTAGCAAATTCCAGGTAATCCCGTAGTTCTGACAAGGAGTAGATGTCCCCAAGGGGATTTTGGGGATTCAGAAGAATTAAGGCCCTTACAGTGACACCCTGCAGAATACAAATACCATAATATTAAGAGAGTGCCTATCATAAGATAAATTTTCAGTTCCTCTACTTGAGCAGTCCCTCACTTAGGTGTGATACAGGATTCCCCTGAAGCGTCCATCATGACTTTTCACATCAAAGATTAGATTTGCATGAGAAAACTTTCAGCCACAAATTAATTTTTTTTTACAATTAAATCACTTGCAAAGTGAAATGAGCAAAATGTTATAGAATTAATCTATGATTTTGAAAAGAGGGAATTGCCACCACCAATTAATAGGTTTCTATCTGGTCAACCATTTAATGAGAAAGATGGTCTCACATGTTCTCAGTATGGAAGTATTTTTTCTAAGCTACATTAGTAATTGGGAAGTAATAAATTACTGAAGACTGCCCATGAATGTGGCAAGAAAGATGAGAATTTGAGTTAGGTGGATGCAAAGTGTACTCATTTAGAGCACACTTGGCTGGAGATGTCAGAGCCGGTAAAAATTCAAAGATGCAGCTAAATATATGTGGGATTTAGGACAATGCCAAACTTACAGACTAACTTTTCAGAAAAGTGATATTCACTTGCATTTTATCCTCTAGAGTTCCCTCCTGAAAAAGCTCTCAGCATTCTTAGCATATTCATCTGCCCTGCTGTGTAGACCAGTCAGTTTTCAGGTAACTCAGCTGGCCTTTCTGAGGGAGAAATCCTGAGTAATCCCAAGTGCACACCCAAGTAAATTTTTTTTGGTGATATGAATGGGTTCAAGTGCTTTGTGAATAGTCTTGTTTATCCTTTCTGCTGTGACCAAAACTGGACAGACACAGCACTGAGGGATTCCCCCTAGAACTGCCCCTGAGTTTGCAAGCCATCATCGCAGATGGTTTACAAGAACAACCAGAAAGCCAGGTGCCTTGATCTTGAGGCCACTTCTGGGATGTCACATCTCCAGTATATTGTAAACTTGGGCGGTAATGTGAAGCTTAGATAAACCCACCTCTGCCCTGGCATCTTGCAAGGCTTTTTCCAGTTTTTCCACTGTAAGTTGAAAAGGCCGAGTGCTTGTACCAGTAATCTGAAAGACATAAAAAAGATTAAAAAGGCAAAGTTGTTTCAATAGAGTCTGCCTTGAGCCAATCCACTGAGAAATGTTCCCTGAAAGAAAACAAACCCCCAACAATAATGACCTGGCAACCATCTTCTTATCCTTTTCTACTACAGAGAGAATAAATAAATCAATAAGGAAAATGAAAGAAAAAGCCATCATAGGCTGGCTAAAACCAGGATTTTCTTGCTACCCTCGGATGACTAAAGCAAGGTAAGCTCTCCAACTGCTCTTCCACCCTGGGACCACTTTCAGTAGGACACGACATAACTTCTCTCTCCAAGGTTCAAAATAGTAAGGTTTTTCCTTTCAAGGACTTTTATTGGAAGTAAGATACAAGAAAAGGACAAAACTGGAATCCAGATTCATGGTCTCAAGTGACCTTCTTGTAAACTGTGTGCCCATTTTCCCAGCAATAAACTGTGTAAACGTTCACTGCCTGTATTGTACCCTTGCTCTAAAATCTGCTTGCAGAGGTTCCCAAAGCTCAACATTACAGTTTAACTACAGAGGTTGTTATTCCCTTCTCTCAGATCTTACCTTACTGTCTAAATAGACATACACCAGCTTGACATTACCATAGAGGAAGATACTCTGGGTAATACCACCGTAAAAGGGAGTAGCAATCAGAACAGCTTCTGGAACCAAGAAAACAAAGTTGGTTATCACAGGTCAGTCTTCTCTCCTAATGTGCTTTAGCTAAACATGAAAGCATTTTTATGTCCCCTGGAAACAGTGTAATTCTACTGCCTCTTTCTTCACTTTATTTTTACATTGATTCTTTAATCTGCAAGAGCCCAGGTAACCATGAATATAGCCCACTTCTAGTCTGGCAAACTGAAACAGAGCAGTGAAGGCAGACAGGGCATGCACCAAGTGTGAGTGCATGACATCTGCAGACAATGGAAATGAAGAATTTCACAGCACAACTTTGCAGGAAACAAGAACTTTGTGGCAGGCCAATGCCAATTCCACTACTTCATTTTTGTGTAACAGTATTTAAACAAAGTAACATTATTTCCCAGCAGAAAAAAACAAACCAAAACAAAACTATGTTCCAACCATTCACTTACCCCCTGGATCGCAAAGGACTGTAGCTAATGCAGAAAACAAAGAGCCACAACCATTTAAAACAATCACCTACAGAAGAAAGAGAAAAGGTAGTGATGAATCCATACATAGAAAGTCAACACCATAAAATAATATTTCCTGACAACATCACTGAAATAAATTTTCTCCCTAATTCTCCATTAGAATTTTCCTGATAAAATCCCACTTATACTAGAATAACTTTAATCCTGTTCTTTCACAGACACATTGTTCTGGTGTCATTTTTGATTCTAATAAGCAATTTAGAAAAAGAGTAGGCTTAAAGTAGGGATAAAGTTGGGGAGCAGTTCTGAGATGCTAGTAAAGCAAAATACTTTTAAGCAGTTAATATGTGTTATCACTTCTTCATGGTAACAGCAGTTCTGACCTCCTGCCAAATTTGTGCAAAAGTGGAAACTACTGTGTTGTACAGAAGCAAGTTTGACTCCTGTTTCTACAGTACAAATGCTCACAGGTACCATGAGTTTCATTGCAAATATCAGGAAAAATCTGGTGCCTTGAAGAGGCAGTGATCAGCTAACTGATCAGTGGTAACCTCAGTTCACATGAAGTACTGCAGCCAGAAAAGCAATGGCTGCACCAGTTCCTGCTGCCTTCAGCACTGAGCAGAGACAGGAATGCCTGACCTCCACAGGACCCTTCATCCAGGTTGTATCTGACAAGTCAGCAAGTCCTGCAAAGACTCAGGTCTTGATGTCTTTCTAGCAACACTACCACAAATTTTACAGGCTAAAAGTAACTCTTGGCTCAATTACAAATCTTTGTCTTGAAATATAACAGAGCAATGTGATGACATGAAGCTCAACTGAAACAGTGGGCACCTTTTGTCAAGGCTGAGGGATACAGGCATAGTAGGTCCCTGAGCTAAATAGGGAGATCAAAATATAAAGTTCCATTGAGAGTACTAGCAGGAGGAGTTAACATACAGAAGTGAAACATGAAGCAAATATACAGTAGACCTGAAGGGCTTTGGCAGAAAAGCTACTGAAATGAAGAATCAATCTCATTTACATGATAACAGCTCGCATTCTTACCAAATCATTTGTTTAATAGAACAGAATTTGAAACTGTTTCTCAACAATTGGCAATATATTAGAACAGACACCAATGGACACTGGGTTACCTACATTCTCTGCTTTAAGAGGTGCAGGGGCCTTGCAGTAATAGGTCAAAAATCGAGCCACTTCTTCCCGTAAACTGAAAAATACACGTAAGCAAATACTGATTCAAATATTCTCCAAGAGGCTGGGCTTCCAAACCAGGTTCACATCTTAGGAAAGTCAAGTCAGGGACAGTAAAGTCTGGTGAAAATAGCTAGAAAACAGGATAGCTCTGGACCATGGAACACACATAGATTTTTACACTCAGCAGAGGTGTTGTGGATAATGCCTATAATGGTGCATGTGTTTCTGATGAGTTTTAATCCGGCACAGAAGAGAAGGATTAACAACCCCAAGTGTTCACTATGCTTCAAAGAATTGTTTGGAGTTACCCAATTTGTTACTGCATACAAGTGCTTTTAAAACTCTGCTTTAGAAAATTTGCATCTTCTCTCACATAAAAGGATTTTTAACTGGATGAGTTGGTAGGACGGCTAATGTAAAGTTTTGCAAAGAAAAAGATGCTTAAGTGACCTGGAGAAGTTTTAACCAGAGAATGTAGCAGAAGAGGTTTATATTTATCCATTTGTTTACTAAACAAGTAGTCAAAAAGAGAAGTGTTACAGAAAAGACTTACAACAGATGTCCTTTCCAGTCAGGATACTGAAGCAGTGAAGGGTCCATCACATTCATATCAGCCTGTGTCAGCTGGGACAAACAAGAAGAATCATTAAAAGCCCACTTATTGATAAGGGAAATACGGAGATAGACAGGATCCACGTACAGGCACACACCTGCACAGACACTTGTGCAGCTTCAACAGTTGTAAAACTGGATTGGGAAAGCTACTGACCACCAAAATTCATGTGGCTTGGAGAAGAAAGACCAGTAAACTGATCTGTCATATCTTCAGGCTGTATGAACTACAGGCTTCTGCTAAGTTATTTCAGGCAAAACTTCACTGCACAGAAATCTACAAAAAGGATACAGAACAGGCAATATACGATGTCGACAACCAAGGTGCCTGCAAAAGACTTTCTCAGCAAATTAAGGAAACCCAAGAGTGTTTTGCCCAAGCTCTGAGGACAACAGCTTTTAGCTGAAAAAATAAGTCCCAGTTGTGAAAGCTCAGGTCTAGACTGTCAGAAAGAAATTTGAATAGAAAGGATTTTGAATTAGAAAGGAATTTGAATCAGAGTCAGATATGTATTTTCTTTAATAAACTTTCAATATATTAATTTTTAATGAATTACAGTTTTCATTTATGTCTCAGTTCAAAGTTACTGCAGCTTCTTTAGATTTATATTTCTGATCAGTTTGGTAAGCGGTGAAGTGTAACAGGAGCTTTCAAAAGACAGGAGAAAAATGAAATTATCTTCCTAATAATTATTCCCCAGGGCAGGCACTTTGTTCCTTATGAGAAGATCCTTCTGATCGCAAAGACAGATTGACCTTAACTGTAGAGGTCCTTTTTAATATTTATAATTAGATGAAGTGTGCACACTGCTTTTACCTAAATATTTTCAAGGTTATAAGTATCAGGGTTTCACGTAATCCAGTTCTGTGAAGTTTCATGGGAAAGCACAGTGTTGATACAGGCAGAGAGAACATTTTAGATAAACAAAAAGGCAATAAACAAGCATTATGTACAATGTCCCTTCCAAATATTTAATGGCAACCAAATCTATGAGTTAATAGTAAAAAAAGTAAAGGTGGGGGTGACACAAGTAGGTGATAGTGCAAAGGAGGAGGGAAATTCCACATGCACTGTGAAAGTTTCACACAATAACAATACCGTAACATTTTCTATAGGTGTTTGAATAACTGGTGCCAAGCTCTGCAGTTTGAAGACCATGTCCTTAACCCATGCAGAAGTACAACCTGACACTACAGGATAAAAGTTCCTTTATTCAGCTGTAGATGTTCTTGGAGTCTATGTAGCTCCAAGAACTGTGCCTCCTTACATCTCTCTCCTAAACTTATCTAGAGAATGAAACACAAAACATACCAGTAGACATGGCCAAAAATGACTACTCATTAATAGGAGAACCCCTAAAACCAATGTGTTAAGTATTCTCTAATTTAAGAGTCAGAAGTTGAAAACAGAATCTGGATACATTATTCAATGGCAGCAGAAAGTATCTTTAATCCCAAATAGCAAAAACATATTTGCTTACAATCCCAGCTGATGCTGCACTTAGTGAATGTCTACTGTTACTCAAGGCTGCGAGGACTGAGAAGCTGACAACAATATCTTTGTTTTGCTTGTTGCCACAAGCGTGAACACTACACCTGACAAAGTCTCAACTCACTTTCACAGAAAGGCTAATTAAGATGCAGCTGACTACTGCCTTCCTCTGCACTACTTACTGCAGACGTGGTGTTAGTTTAGAGGCGAAAGGACAGTGAAGGAAGGAAGGCACCACCTACACAGCCTGGAAGACACCTTTCCGTGCAGGCAGCAGCTCTGCCTTACCTGTTCTTTTAGCTGGAAGATGGAGCAGTGGGGTAGCATCCCCCGAGTCAGTGGAACAGCAGGCAGAAATAAAACAGGGAACATTCTGAGGGTGGGAAGTGGTGGAATGGGAGCAACCATGAACTTCAAACTGCAGAGACTGACTGTCCAACCCTGAGTCCACCTTCCCTCCCCACACACAGCCACAGGTAGGAAAAAGTGCTACCTGCCCACCTCAAAGGCTGCCTGCCACCTGGGCAGTGATTTTAATGCAAATCTAGAAGCATTCCTCTACAGCACAGTTATGTTGTTTCCTTTTGGCTTTTTCTACTTTTTCAGTTCTGCTATGTGTTCCACTCCTCTGTCTGGTGCAAAGCCAGCAGGTAGCAGCTGACCCAGTCTGATTTTGAGAGATTTTACTGCTGCCACACTTGCATATTTCAGGTGAGTTCAGAACCAGGTGTCCAAGTTGTGTGACTTTATAATGGACAGATGTAAAGATACTCAAAATTAAATAAAGTACAAAACTAATTTCAAAACATCTGTATTAAATAATCTACTGTAAGCAGGGGAAAATAAAATTCTTCTTATTATCATCTAGTTTTCTGAAATAAGTACATCCCCAGAGGGAAACCCATCATAAAGAGGGAGAGAAAAACACCCATGTTTCTATCCTCTTGGAAAAATAAAATAAATAAATGTACAAGTAGTTGTATTCAAAAGTGATTTCCAACAAATTTAAAATTCACAATGAAAAACTTTACCAGAGAAACATGAGTAACAGCAGTAACTCTAGGAAAGTGCAAGCTTTGAAGAGGAACTCCACAGCAAATTCAGTGCTTTATTTTGGAATAGAACTTACCCGCTTGGACATCAGGTCAAAGCAGAGCTTGTTCTCACTGGTGCCAAAATTTATTATACCCTAGAAAAAGAAACAGTATTGTTTATAGACACATAAAACATGTAAGTACATCACCTTAGCTATCACTTCACTAAACTGCCTCCAAAATGCTCACCGAGGAACAGTCAAAACACAGTTCAGATAAACTTCACCATATATAATGTGGTGAACATGTTTACAGAACATGTTCAACTTAATCTTGAATTCACTCACTATTGTATGTAACTAAAAAAGAAACCCTAAAACAACTCTGAAAAGAACAAGATTTACCCTTCAACAGCGGTTTTAAACAAGGTTTTGGATTTATTTCTTTATCTTAAAAGCATTTGTTTACTATTAATTACTATTCCACTCTACTGATTTGCTCAAAAACCATATAAACATGTAGTCCTGATAAGCAGTTAAAATACTGAATTTTCCCCTCTGGAGAGATGACCCTACAGTTCAAGGTTTATAATTGGGCCATATACAGTGTTGCATTAGATCCTGAAGAGTTCAAATCTACAAGTACATTCTCATCATTGGAAGAGTTTAGGTAAATAAATTTTTAAAATGTGAAAGAAAATCTAAACAAGTGTACACTTTCGATGTTACTAAAGTACAAGTCTAATTTTAGGTATTTGTTTAAAAAAACCTATCTCCTACATAGACAATAGTCTGTAGAAGCAGCAGCCTGTATCTCATAATACACCTTGTAACAAAAACTTCCCTGTGTGTTTCTAGTTTAACAATCTAGTTTTCACCCCCCCAACACAGGGTAACTAAAGACAGGGTTAATATTAAAATATTTTTTAAATTTCAAGTAGTTCAGTATGTGAATGAAGAATCCAATTAAAAGTAATCCACATATAAAATGTTATTTATATTTACTATCCTTGTTACTCAGTAATAACCTGCCATGAACTATTAACACAGCCTTTGTGCCACAAGAGGGCTATGATGAGCTACTTAAAACTGAACAGCTGAGTGTAAACGGGCAGAAAAAGTGCTGAGTGTTATATACAGTAATTATTTTTTAAAAAGGCTACTACTTAGTAGTTCTACTTCCTGCACCCATCACCTGCAATAAACAGATATAATCAGATAATCAGAGACGGTCCTCAGTGGGCAATAGAAGTGATGAGGTGGAAGGAGGAACATGAGCTCTGTTCCTGCAGATTTCTTACATCTTTCCAGGTCTGCTACTGCTACTACTACTCTGATAAAGAAATCAGAATGTGCAAACCCGAGCTGAACACAGCATTCATCTTTGGTATCTCAATGATCTGCAAAGTTACTTTTCTTTTCCTCAAACAAACAGTTTGACTCACCTTGTATTAGGGAGATCAAAAAAAACCCTCACACTTCTGGCATATCTGTCAGCAAACCTCTAAGAAACTATTTTTTTCTAACAAGGAAGCCAGGAAAACACTTTGAAGCTCTTACTCACATTGGGGTTCTTGTCTTCATCATACTTGTCAGCATGATAAGCTTTGTACCCTTCCTCAGTGGAGCCCTGAAAAATGTTGGCAAAGTTGCCACGAGCAGAGAGGTAGGGGCTTCTCTGGAAGCCACTGGGGTTACAGAAGCTGGGCATGTCAACCCTCCTCTTGGCAAGCAGCTGAACCCTCATCTCTTGCAGGTTGCTCCCTCTTCCTCCCATTCCCTCAATTTCAGACAATGCCTGGCTGAAGTCCAAACCCTGAGGCATGAGAACAGAGGAGGAGGAGCCACTATGGCTCTGCTTTAGGATGCTGAGCATTTGAGCAAAGACATTGAACATGCGAAACTCATGTTCCCGCTCCAGTTCAAAGCGGCGCTGCTCCAGTTGCATCCGGCGCTCCTCCACGTCCAAATCCCGCTGAAATCGGCGTTCTTCCATCTGCAGAAAGCGCTCTTCCATGGCCCGCTGAGATGTCAGAGTCTTCAGCAGGAGATCATCCAGTGGGTCCCTCATGCGCTGGCCTTTCCGCTTCTTTCTCAGCCGATGCAAGGCAGAGAAGCCAGGCCGGGGAACAACATTCTGGATCCGTGATGAGTTTGCCATGTTTGGCTCACTGAAACCTGCGAATACACAAAAGCAAAGAAGAAAAAGTGCAGCAAGCAAAGTGGCATGGGCATGCTTTGCCTCCTTCTCCTGCCTGTCCTAAAAACATACTTTTATCTACTGTAGAGTTTATAGAAGAAACAAAGTAAAACCTGTCAGATACATCCTGAGGTTTGTAAACATTTTTTAAAGTTCGTTTTTAACATCACACATTGGGCACACCATGATGCTGCCAGCCACAGCCCCTTACATGGCCTCCATATTAACCTGAATGATCATCAGTTCCCTCCACTAGGCTAACTATGCAAGCACCACAGCCAAGAGGACATACCATTCCTTCCTGATATCAGACATTAACCTCACACTTGCTATCATCTCTTCTTCTCCAAAAATTCATGATCTTCCATCAGCCTGTCCAAGACTGGTTTGAAATCCCCAGGATTCCCAGACTGTACCCTTCCTGGCAGCTAAGCAATGCCAACCGCATTTTCAGTGCAGGAATCTTATCTCCTGTAAACAAATGCATTGTTTCTGGCAGTGACTTTCAAAAACATCTTCTTTCCAAGTCCCACTGAATAGCTCGGAAAGTCAGGCAATTATTATTCCCAAATATTCTTCACTGTTGAGTGGGCTAAAATATTAGGTCCGCAATGTATTTTAAAGCAATGCAAGGACAGTTTCACCTGCAGGTTTATAGTGCAACTATGGCAGAAGAGGGTGTGTTGATACAATTCAGCATGAGGACAGCAGACAGCTCTGGTTATGTTCAAGTGATACCAAAAAAGCATTCAAATGGGTTTTTTTATCAATAAGGCAACTACTGTCAGCATTATATGCAGAAATCTAACTAGTCTTATAGAGCCCTTTGGATTTCACACAGAGTATTTCACCTAGCTCAGTAATTCTAGACTATATTTACCTGCAGTGAGGTACCTGCATTTTGGGAATGGCCAAAACACTATAAATTCAGATATTACCCTTCTACCTTAAATGTTTTTGAGATGTGGAAAAACAAGGATCCAAATGTCAATGAGAAAACCAGGTGTTTATCTCTGCACTAGAAATAATCTTCTTTTTCTGGGAAAATGGGCAGAAATCTTAAGCTGGAATGCAAAAGGCTATCCCTACCTGAAGGTGAAACACTGGTTTCAATGGGAATCTCCACCCTGGAGATGGGAGAGTCATTCTGGGCCCTCTCCAGGAAGGCTCTCTCCATCTCCTGTTCTTCAGGGGAGCCCTGCTGGTAAGACATGGCTTGTGGGGGCTCTGGGGTCAAGCTGTGGTCATCAGAGTTCACCTCCTCACATTTGATTTCCATCAGCTCAGGGTGCTGGGAGTGTCCAAAGGGCAGGGCCGAGGAGGGGAACTGGTGGTGGTAGCTCTCCACCATGCTGCCCTGCAGCACCTGCTGAGCCATCATGCTGCCGCTCAGGGAGCCATAGGCCAGGGCCGGCCGGCTGGTCAGCACCCTGTCCATCACCTCGTAGAACTTCCACGTCCGCCCGCCCCGCGGGGCCTTGCTATTGTCCTTGATCCGCCGGTACTCCAGCTTCATCTTCTTGATCTTCTCCCGGCACTGGTCGCCCGTCCGGTGGATGCCCTTCTCCCGCAGCACCTCGGCGATGCGGTTGAAGACGTGCTGGTTGCGCAAGCAGCTCTCCAGCTCTATCTGCACCGACTCGTCGGCCCAGAGCTGCAGCAGCTCCACCACCTCGGGGTCCGACCAGTTACTGCCGCGCTCGTACTTCTTCCCACGAAAATCCATCGCTCCCGGGGGCCCGCCCGCCGCTCGCCCCGGGCCGCGCA
>VWYP01017341.1:237372-301627 GCA_013400435.1 Pycnonotus jocosus | reverse complement strand
ACGAGAACGGCAGGAGTGCAGCGGCAGCTCCTGACAGCGGCCGTCCCCGACAGCGGCCGTCCCCGCTGGGCAGCGCTCGGGAACACGCGCGGGGACGGGGCACTGCCCGCCGCTTCTGGACACCAGCGAAGGACTCGTGCCTCCAATCTGGCTGTCTCGAGTGGCCAGGCATTACACCAGGCATTACACCAGCTCGTTCCTTTGTTTACACCCCAGCATCAGTGAGCGGCGTGGTTCAAATCTTTCTGAGTACCCACGCCGTCCTCTGCCGCATCTCTAATTGGGCTAAAGGACGGTAGAGAGTGAATGCAACATTTCTTCCTTTTTCTCTACACCACACCAGCTGGAATTCCCTGTAGGGATCTGTAACTGCGGAACTCGACTTCACAGAGCTATCCTGCCGCATCAGCCATGAAGGTGGCCTCAAGCCACGCCGCGGGACAGAGGTAGCAGCACCGTGTCACATCGGTGAGGAAATTTCAGTCCAGACCCTGGTCTGGCAGGATAAGGACTGAGCCCTAAGGCAGCAACTTCAAACATAAACCAGTAATTAATGAGGAACCCACATAGTGTGTCATATTCTGTATCACCTGTGGCCAACGTACAAGTGGTGAAGCACATGCTAAGTTTGTAATTTTTCTCCTAGGCTAAAAGATCTACTTAATTGCAGCAAAACTGCTATATTTTTTTATCCAACTGTTATTACCTTCATTCTGGATTTTAATAAATCATTCACGGCCTCTATGATTCCATTTCTCAGTCTGTGAAATGGAAACAAAAATTTTATCTTAGTCAAATTTCATTAAATACTTTGAACCCTGTCTTAGGGGCTGGGGCAATGTAAAAAAAAAAAAAAGACTTAGCTTTAAAAATCGCACTGCCCTTCTTAACAAATTATGACCAGAGGAGTAGTTTGGATTTTTTAGTGGTCTGCTGAACTACAGTTTGTACTTCTGCACACCCATAAAGTGTGCTTTTACTTTCCTGGCTTTTTTTCATGACAATGGCACTCCATGTTCTACAAGTACATACTTAATTACATAAGGACTTTTACATAGATTTTATACTGGAGTACACAAAGACCAGGGCAACAATGAATAGAGTCATTGATGATAGAAGTTTAGTAGTAAATGTAAATAGATTAAAGGCAGCATGGAATAGTCTTTTTAAAAAGCTTTTCAAAGATGCCTGAGCGCTTGGCTAGAGCCTGTTATACCCACGGGCCATAACTTAGCTAGGCAGCAGCAGAGTATTCTCAAATCATAAATCCTGACATCAGTAAAAGGCACTGTTTCAAAATGCAAACATTAAAGGAATGGAACCTAGATTCGTGATATAAAAAATATAATAAATCTTGAACTCTTTTCATGGTTCAGTGAAACTCTTTTTCACCCTCTTATGCCTTGTAAAGTGGAAACTTGATTTTTAAAATCAAAATGAGGGCTTCCATTGCAACCATGGAAGTTATAGACTAGCATGGAGTTGAGAAGGAGCATATCATATGCTGCTATATTGCTGAGATATTGCTGAGACTTGTTTCACCTGCCAGTTCTTTGAGCTGCTTTTCCAATTCAAATGGAAAAGAGAATTAAGAGGAATTGTGTTCCCAAAGTGCAAGAAGTGGTGTTTAAATGTGCACAGAGAAATTCGCTGAAAATTGCAAAACTAAAAAGAAAGACTTTATCTTTGGAAGTGTTTTGTACACCTATTTAAGTGACAAAAGTATAGGTGCCACCTAATTTGATGTATCCAAGACAGGCTAAATCTTTTAATATTCCTTTATCAAAAAAATCCCTCTCTACCTTTCCTCTTCATGTAGCAATCTCAGGAATGCAACCCAAATGCTGTCATGGAGTTCCCTCCTTGTTTTCAGAGAATTTCATGCCTCAGTTTCATTTCAGCCGATGACAGCTGAGTGCCTCCATTACACATAATTCCTTCCTAGCAAAGTGCATAGCGCAACTCCATTTCTAAAAAGACAAGACATGTGATCCTGAATATATCACCTGTTGATATGTATCAAAAAATTATATTAAGCTTCACTATTTCATTATTTTTAGCTTATTATAGGACTAAAAGGCACTGATGCAACTACTTGATTATCAGCTAAATCTAAGACACTAATGCTTGCCCTAAACATTGTGAGCCATTAGAGCATTGTGAGCATTAGACTGTGCTCCTCTGCCATTGCCCTTAAGCAATGATACTTAAAATACTTTTTAAAAGTTTTGTCAAATTTCTTTCTGGCACAGTCACAGACAGCACTGAAATGAAAGCTCTAGAATTTCTGTTTGTTTCCAGCACATCTGCAAGCTGAGAGGAAGGGGCTCATTGAGTATCAGGGCTTCAGCTGGGAAATATGACGACCATGATGATGGTTTTGGTGGGGGAAATTTTACAAAAGTAATAGAGGTCTTGGAACTCAGTTCAAAGACAGATGGTAAGAATAAATTATTTTGTAATTACATAGGATTTAATACTACTACTAATAATAATGCTTTAAAACTATAAATGCCTTCATGCCTCAATGAGGATGACTCACACCAAGCAGCATTTGGGTTAGTATCTCCACTGTCATGCTGCTTCCCTCTCCCAAAGAATGCCCTTCGCATCCTCTCCCAGAGGAGAGGGCATTTGGCAGCTCCCACTGCTGACATTCCCTGAGCAAAGGCTTGGTACAGCAGGACCTCTGTGACCTTTCATCTCCATCCACCTCGGCAGTGCGGAGAAGCCGCGGGGGGCTGGAGGTGTCCCTTCCAGGCAGGCGTGGCCAGCGCCGTCATGGGAGGAAGGTCCCTGCAGAGGGTGCTCCAGCCCCAGCAACCTTCCTCTGCCCGCACAGTGGGTTTGCGTGGAAAACTACGGGTGGGAAGGAACATATGGGGGACTCTGGCAGGCTGGGAATGTGTTAGCAAGAGATTTAACAGGAGGGCCAGTCACCCAGCAGGCCTGTTTTCCAGAAGTTCAGTTTGAGGCTCTCCATGGTTTGGTGTAAAGAGAAGTTTCTGCTGCAGTCAAGTAAAACACGACGGTTTTCAAAAGCCTCCAGCATGGGAAAGGATGCTGGGTTGGCTCTTACAATGCTGTAGATCAGAGGAAGGTTATTTCCCCAGGATGTGTAGTGGCTGCTGGCAGCACTTAAGTAAAGCCCAGAAGCACCGTGACCAAAACCACAACCATCTTCTGCCCATTTCATACTATCTTGGAACCAGACAAACTGAGCAGACTGAGGTCCATTTCTTAAGAGGTGGCTCTAGTAAAAATTCATTGCCGTAATTGCAGTTTACAAATGAAAGTCCAAATCGACCACCGAGACAAAAAACTTCATGCATCTCCCTAGTTTGGTAGATAGTTTAAATAAATAAATATTATATTTTGCCATGTTATCAAACAAATGGGAACAAGTTAAAACTCTCTTAATTCTGGTAGTTTCTCTAGATCTGAGCTTCTGCTCTGGTCAGTGATGGTGCAGAAGAGCACCCCCAGGCACTCTCTGTTCTGCATCTGATTCCCCAGATTGCCAAGAGGCACTGAATAGCTGAAGCCAAAGCAGTCTTTATTTTTACATTCTTTAAAAACTGGCCATTGTAAAGAAATGGAAAACATCCTTTCTGCTTCAAAGACTTTCTAGTTATAAAGCTTATTAATAATATTCATTATCCACTCAATTTCCTGCAAAACCCCTCAGGCCAACCCCAGAAAACCACAAAATGCTGACTGAAAAAAAGCACCTCAACCAAAACTAAGGCACAATCTCATACGTACCAAGATCTTCCTTCCAAACTTATCACTAGTTCTTCTATTTCTGTATGCTTATTTGGAGATGAGTTTATTTTATTTCACTGGCTTTCAGAACCAGCAAGACTAAATAGCCATTACAGATGCCTTCTCTTAGGCTTCTTATTGCATTGGCAGGCATATGAAGGGGTGGGGAGTGTACAATTGGCTTTGCTAAATTAAGGTATCACTTAATAAACAGCTGCAGCACATGGGCATGAGAGAAGAGAAGCAAAAGTTTCTGAGGGAGTCATATCCCAACACATGCCCACAGGGTTATTTAAGGTACTTCACAGTAAAGCCCACAGAGGGCAGTAGGACAGTCTTCAAAAATACTTGGTAAAGTGGACCTGGACAAAGAAAACTGCAGAAGAAAAGAAGAGTTTGTCTGTTCAGCTCCTAGACTTTGTGAGACTGATTCTTCTTTTTTTCCCAAGTCAGTTTTGTACACGATTAAACAGCACATTGCATTTCCAATGAAACTCTGAGCAGACTCACAGGATCTGTCCACTGGAGGCAGAGAGAGCTATTGGAAGTGCTGAGTGTTTTCCACCCTCAAAGTCAGTGTAGCAGCTGCACAAACAAGGAGTTGTGGTTTACACATTTTCTGTGCAAATTACTTTGATAAGAGCCAAATCTGCTTACTCCTCCCATGCAAATACTTAATAGTATTCCCTGGAGTAGGAGGTGGTGGCTGGAATGAGGGTGTTTCAAGTACTGGATAAATCTGTGACAAAACCAAACAGAGCTAAAGGGAATCTAAGTGTGTAAATTCATTTGTTAGAGGGATTCAAGAGAAGAAATGGATCCGGATTCCTATAAACCATTCTCTTCTTCAAGATATCTAAATTTCTGTAGATTTAGCTGCCATAATATGATTTCTCTAAGTTGTGATTGAATAAATGTTTATGTTACAGATGAAATGGTGGCAAATTTCAGGCCAGGAGCAGATTGTACTTCTGCTAAACTAATGAGAACACTACTAGGGAGTGACAGGGCCTTTTCCTCTTCAGGGTGAGGTAATACTAATGCCACAGGCAAGAAATCAAACCAAATATATCTATAAGGGCAAATAAATTTAGCTTTCCATATGACACTGACACTTGTCATCCTATATGCATAGAAAGCTCTTGCAGTACTTCATGTTCTCCACTAAGGCTTGCCAGGCACTCAAGGCCAAGGCAAGCAAAGGCAGCTCAGCACTTGCAGATTCACACATACATTTAAATTCCTTGCAGGGCTCATTGAAATCTTCCTTTTCTAAACACAGAGATTTTGCATTACCCTAGAGAGAGAAACCCTGAGAGGCTTTATCATGAAGCCCATTGTGTGGCATCTGACAATGTGACCTCTGCAGGTTCTTCATAGTCACTGATAGAGGAAGAGGACTGCAAGGAAAAGCCATGTTCAAAGGAGTAGAGGTAAAGGAGAGCTACTGGCTCTAGCTAGAAATGGGCACTAGAAGTTGTTTCCCTCTTGACATGTTGTTTATATTAGTCAGGCATGCATTTTTGTCTGGTTTCTTGCTTTTTTGGCTATTGCTGCTTCTTGGGCTGACTCTGGTCTAGGAGTTCCTTGCAAATGTTTTCTTTCTGTGCTGCCAGAAGACAATGTGGGTCACTTCAGAACCCACAGATGCCAAGCCAAAACCCCCTCAGTCCCTTCTGTGGCCCCCAAACTGAGATTAACTGATCACTAAGATAAATACAAGAGATAAAATTCCTTAAGTAACAGCACAACAAAATCAGGCATCAACCCATTTCTCTCCCAGTGCGTGGTTGGACTGTGCCCTTCAGTTGCCATGATTTTTTTTCCTGTCACTCTAGTTTTACGTAAGGCATATTCAGGATCTGTGGCATTTGCCTTAAAAGAGAAAAGCCAGACTCAAGGAAGAGTAGGCTAACTGCCCTTATCTGATGCTAAAGATAGACAGAGACCTCCATGTTTGGTCTCATACAATAAACAGTTGGAATTCAATTTCTATATAAAAACATGGATGAGAATTCTTCTGTATTTTAATTTATAATAGTGAGGAGCTTATACGGCTTTTGCCTGAGTTAACTACCTGAGCTGAAACTGGGATGTTGTTTCCTGTAGCATAACTAAGAGCCAAGAAGGATACTTCTGATGTCCCCTAAAATGATCTGTTCACTCACACAGAGCCTTTTCTAGGGATAGGTGATGCTGTCAGTGCAGTTTTTTGAGCCCTACCACTGCTACAGGTGTCCTTGGTTTTCACAGGGCTCTGCCAGTGCAGTTCAATCCTGCTGGAGCCCCACAGCTTTTCTGCGCTAGCTTCTCTGCACTGACAGCAGATCATCATCCTCACCCTGGCCTTCTTTTCTGCTCTGCCAGGCCTGAGAATAACAAATGGTGATAACACTTACTGGTAGCCTTGTGTCTGAAGCTGAGCCACAAAACTTGTAACTGTTTGCCTTGCACAGAGAGCTACAAAGACAGCATGGATGTATCCATCCGGCTCAACTGTGGTCAGCTCCTGCTTTCCTGAGCCAAATATAATCCCCAGTGAGGGGTCATCCCCTCACATGTTGTCATGCTTTCTTAGCAAGTCTTACTAAATACTTTTTTTTTTCTTTTATTTTTAAGCTTTTCTTTGCAGTCAGTTCATGAGAGATAGAGACCTTTCTATTCTCCTTCCCTCCTTCTCCCTGTCTTGTGCAAGAGCTTCAGTGATGTTGCCCTTAAAAAGTCAACAATTTCTCCCAGGAACATTACTGTCCTTGTGTAATGACCAGTACCTCAGGAAACAGCCTGACACCCTGTCAGGTACTGACACCCTGTGGGTCAACACTGGCCCGGTGTAATGGCAACTGCCTCATCTGCACAACTCTTTGGCATCTCGTTCAGCTATGCTGGCATTATCTGAACTTCATGTGGACTAAAAAGAAAGTCCTGTTTTTAAATATTATTTTAATGAAAACTTCCTGAGAGTGGGCTAGGGAAACCACCACCGTCCAAGCTGTGGAAGGGAGTGAATGAGAGGGAGATTTTTGAGCTGCCTGAAGTAAATTTTTAAGTAAGGCTGGCAGCAATGTTATGCTAATATTTAAATTAAAATAACCACACTGGATTGAGTTCTGTCTGGAAAGAAGAGATAGCCAGAAGTCAGATTAGGACAAGGTTTTGATAGCTGTAAGTAGATACTTGCTAATGCAGTCAAGAGTCTATCTTCCTTTCAAAGTAGTGCATGGTTGAAAAAAATTGGTCAGGAAAACAAAAGTGGAAATGGTTGGGATGGAAGTCAAGTCTCTCAGGACTGGAAATCCTTCTAATTTCTCACATGGATCCAAAACCAGAACTTGAAATCTCTTTAAAGCCAGTGGCCCCCAGACACTTAAATTGAAGCTGGGGATGGGGAGAAGATCCTCTTGTTTCAGCAGTTGCACAACTTGTCATTAGTATTTGCAGACTAAAATGAGACAGAAACAGTCAACAGAAGTGTCCGGATGGTGCTATTAACTTTGTTTCTAAACAGGTTGACAAACACCTCTTTTTTAACTGAGTAATTTCTCCTACCCTTGGCACAGATGGGCAGGGACTCTGTCTGGTCTGTTCCACAGTAAGATTACCAATAGCTTGAGACTGGAAAAGAGACTTGTTTGCCCAAAGGCTTGTCTGGTTTGCACAGCTCTCCTATCTGGATTCCCTGTAGTTATCTTGTTATTTACATCTCTACCTGTGGCAGCATTACCATGACAATTCCTGGAAGATGCAAAGTTTTTGAAATCTCACTTAAAAGACTCACAAACTCTCCTAACCAACCTAGTCAGTGCTCTTCTACGTTTGGAATGAGAAGGGCTTCCTAAAGGCTAACCCTTATTTCTCCTGCTACAATGTAAGTTGTAAGGGAGAGCTCTTATCCTATCTAGCACTGACTCAGAAAATTGATTTTCTTCTTTCTTTCACAACAAGCTGAGGGGTTAGTGTACAGCCTTGTCAACAAATTGAAAAAATGTAGAGAATATCTTCCCTAGACATCTGATTGGTTTTTTTTCTTGTCTCAACTCTCTGTAACTAATCTATGGCTTTTATGAAACTTGCAATCCACAGTTAGGCATAACACTCAGTCCAAAAACCCATCAATGCAGAGCAGAGAAAGGAGGCTGTTTCAGAGACTATATTCATGTCTGTTTGTGTCAGGATAAGAATGGACTCTTAACAGTAGCAAAGCATTTGAAATGTTCATTTTGTGATCACCTAAAATCACTAAAACCTTCTTGCTGTCCTGCAAGCTGTCACCTACGCTGTATTTGTGCAGTGGATTATTAATTCCTATTTTGTACCTCTTCATATTGAATATTGTTTCATTTGGTCCTCCAGCACCTGAAGACACCTTTGAATTCTGACCCTGTTCTCCCATGTGCTTGTATGCCCGTCAGTGTGACACCACCATCACGTTTGATAAGCATTATCTCTGTAGCATCTCTGAAGCCATTAATGGCAAGAGTCTCCTCATTGCTCTCTCCCATTTCATGCAAAGTTCCAAGCGCTATTCAGTGAATAAGCTTTTCCATAGGACTGTGGCTGAAATTCCTGGAGTTTCACATGGGAACTGAGTTCATAGCTGCCTTTTGAGTAAAATGTGAAGTAACATGGAAAACCTTAGCCATGTCAGAATACAAGACATCTTTTCCTTCTCTGGTTGGCTCCTCTGTCAAAAAAAAACAGAGAGCAGGTGGCTCTGATAGGGTTTTGACAGCCTGTGTATCTGTGATTTACCACTTTGTTATCTTCTATAGGCACATATAGGCACAGCTCATTTTCCCCACTTTTTCCAGAAATTGCAACTGTGGTGACTACTACTTAGTTTGTTTCACTTCCTTTTCTCCTTTCTTCAAATCTATCACTACATGCACTCTTATCTTACACTTTGGAATCTCTTCCTTTCCTGTGATAGCTCAGAAATATTTCCTAATCTTTCTCAGCCAATTCCCTTAATGCTGGACTTCATCGAGGGTGCATGAAGACATGTATCTAAGAAGTGCCTGAGCAATCCCAGGGTTAAGTGGTACTACACAAAGCCAGCTCCCATCTCACAGAGGCCCATTCCCTCTGACACTGATAGTGAGCCAACCCAGTCCTCAAAGCACAACAACTGCACACGTGCAGTGTTGAGTCTGACCTTATTATCTCTGCCAGACTCCACTGTTTCTTCTCACTAGTGTGCATTACAAGGGTGCAGACCCATCCAGGAGACTGTCACAAAACTACTTATATCTGCTGGTCCTGAGTCTGCTTTTGTTCAACATGCCAATAGTGTATTCTTCCTACCAGCCAAACAATGGGGAATTGACCAACACGCATCCCGCTACACTGGTCCAGTTCCAAAAAGGTTAGCAGATGGAAATAATTACTCTTAAAAATACAGTTCATGGTCACCTCAATCTCATTGTCTACTACAGAATAGGCAAATGCCTTGTGTGTTTATGACTGCAACACTACAACAGAGTTATACAGCTTGTTTCCACTTTGCAAAGAGAGGCACAGGGCAATTCAGTGACTTGTCACAGGTCAAAAGAAGTACTAACCAAAAATTCTCCTTGTGGAGAAGTACCAACCAAAGGTGCTGGATGTCTTCTCAGAGTTCAGTGTCTCATGATAACAACAGTTTCATTTATCCGGAGCTAGAATACCCCAGAAATTAACTACACCCATTGTCTAAAGCAAGCAAAAATAATTCTTCATACTTCACAGCTGAAGCAAAACATGATTGGAGTAAGATAGTAATAGTTTGCTCTTACCTGTGGACTTTATTGGAAGAAGAAATGGACTGACAGTCAGACAGATTTTGCCTTATGATCCTGGGTACAGCTGCACTTATAACTCTGGGAAAAGGCTGAGGAAATGCTCTCTTTGATGTTTATTTACTTTGTCAGGTATGTTCATCAGATTGCATCAAGGAGGTTCCAGAAAAACATGTGTGAGAATCACACCCCCCCTTGGAAGGTTTTCCCAGTCAGAGGCTATGTCCTTGTGCCTTTAGTTTGAGTCATGTGACTTCCTTGAAGTATTAAAGAGCAGAATTTGTGCAAGTTATCAGCCATCAAGTGTGTGCCTTCTGGGGTGGAAGGGAACATTCAGAATTTTAGCTATTGCTAAAAACTTCTGGAAATCTGATTCTTTTGAGGCTGACAGGTGTTTTAATACACTAAGGAAAAGAACAAGTTGTTTTGCAGTTTCTGGCAAACCTTTTATTTGAAAATAGTCTTGGTGTGAACTGTGCTTTATTCAAATCATTTTAACGCTATGATGTTTACTAAACTGTTTTTTAAAAATGATTCATTTTAGGGAAGTTCATAAAAGGTTCTAGAAACATGTAAGAAAATACTTCTAAGTCTACAAATGACAGGTGTTCATCTACTCACTTCTCGAGATGTCAATAACAATCAGATGTTGGTGCCTTGAAGAATGCCAATGCCTACCATTTTTCAGCCTCTAACTTCAGAATTGCAAAGAGAGTTTCTGCAGAGATCATCTCCCAACCCAAGACTGTCACAGCAAATCCCCATCCCAGAGTCTGAGGGAATACTTGAAACCCCTCTTTGCAAAGCTAATAAAGATCTGTCAAGCTGAGGCCCAGCACCCTTTGCAGGTGTATATCTAAAGCCCACTGAAAGCCAGTCTCTGCTGCTGGCATGTTGAGGTCACTTTCCAAATGTGATACACTGTGGGACCAAAAGAATTTCCTCTGGTGTAGTAAGCTGTTTCTGAAAATAGTATGTAAGTGCAGTGGCAGTGAACTGAGCCAGGGTAGTCATACCCTGAGTGCAGCCAGAAAGGCCATGTCACGTTCAGCCAACACGGGAAGATTTCCCCACGCCACTTGCTGCCATTGCACAGCTTAAAACTGGTGGGTGACTGCAAGAAGTAAAAGAAATTTTTTCAGTTTCTATTTAAACCTTCAATGCATCTGCCAAGATTTCAGAAAGGGATCTGCTTTTGTGCCATGAGTGTTGTGCAGTGAAAACTGAGCAGGGGCCAGTTCCACCTAAATCTCCCCTCCAGACTACTGGAACATGTCCAGGACCATCACCACCCTCACTGACAAACGGAAGGAAATAAAGCTCACCAGTATTAAAGATGTGAGCTGCTTGGCTCAAATTTGAGTCAGATGTCTATAACCCAGACTGCAGTAGTAACCTTCACCTTTTGCAAATCAAGAACAGGTGGGAGAGAGGGAACATGATCTCACCTGCAGTACTGTCAAAGGGTTACGAATAAGAGTCTTCACATCACTTTCCCCATTTCTCAGCCTTTCAGTCTGTCCTGTCATCTGACTGTACACTCCTTGAGTATCCTCGCCCTAAAGAGACTTTTGTTCTAAGTAAACCCAAACTTGACTCTCTAAAGTTGATACTCTAAGTTGATACTCCAAATACTCTTGATACTCTAAAGTTATCTTACTGATCACATTTAGTTCATGTGCCTTCATCCCTTCCCCTCTGCAGTTTTGGCTCCACTGCAGCTGAATAGGACAGTTATGAAGAAATACACACAGTAACTTTCAATTTGAAATGGGTGCATTATTGCCATCTTTCTTCTCTCCGCTTTCCTGTTTTTCATTTTAGTGAAGATGCTTTCATTCAGAAGTGACTAAAATTACAGAAATATTTATGAAGGAAATTAGTTACATTTTGAGCCAGTTATTTAGGAATGATGAATACCTAACAGAAAAACCATTAAGTCTGTTGTTGGCCCAGAGGTCATGACTCAAACAGGCTGTTTGTCCCACAAGGGAACTTGCCTTTTTCCAATTAGAAGAAAAAATATTTTGGCAAGCAAAGCAAGCATATAGTAAAATGTGTTCTACCTGTACCCAGGCTGCTTCAGTCTGATGGGATTTCATTCATTCTATCTCTATGAAACTCCTTAAACTTCTCTCAATTCAAATATACAAAATGAGACAAATGGGAGCATAGTTATATTCAGAAAGACATCACAAATTTCCAAACCAGCTCCCCTCATTAGCATACTTTGAACTTCTTTGTCTGCAAACAGGAGGATACATATTTTTCGCAGAAAGCACCAGCATATGTTTAAGCTAATATTAATCTACTTTAATAATAGCAGGTAGTTTTAAACCGCTCCACATTTCATCTTTGTTACTGACCTTTGATGCAGAGACTTTGCTCAATGGCAGTGGTCACTTGGTACCCCAGAGGCAGTGTTGTCTATCACCTGTGTATCTCCAGGAGTGGAAGGTATAGAAGACGTTGGGTACCCAAGCAGGACTCACCTTAGCTGTGTTGTTTCACCAGGCACTCTCTTGTGCTCCAAACCACTGGGGGAAGAGCAAGATTATTACTGTCTCACTTCCAAACCCAGGTGCAAGCCACATGCCTGTCCCACCCAGAGAATATGCCAGATGCTCACAAGTGATGCTGGGGAAAAGGCACAGCTGATTCACTGATTAAGTGGTCAAGGTCTGGCCTCCAGTCTAAAACAAATCATAGTTATTTACACAACAATTTGCAAGAAAAGAGGAAGAAAAGAACATTTATTTACATCTTTCATAGATTTTTTCTTTCTCCATCAGGTGCTCAGGTAAAAGAAAAATACATATATTAATAGACACAAAAATGTGTAATTTTTGATGTCTGTGTTTCCCTATTCTAATAAATAAAATTAGGAACTAAACCAGCATCTATATTGAATCAAAATATTGAGTTAGGAAATATTCAAAAATTATTTAAATATTAATAAATAAACACTGATTTCCATAAAGCCGAGGCATTAAGGAAAGCAAAAGCAACTGTTGGGAATGGTGAGGCAGGGAGACCTTATAGATATGATTGCTTAGAAGGAAATTCTGAAAGTATGAAGCCTGTAAGTGAAATAGAAATGAAGGCAAGTTTTGAGATGTAAGCATGGCAAGCAGGAAGAAGGCGATTACCTAAAGGTCGATTGAGCAATACCAGATAAAGGGACACCCATGGACCCATGGGTAGGGCCCCCTCAAAGTATCAGGGAAAAAATAGACTAGGGAGTAGCCTTTAAGGTTTAGAATATAGAGTGATATGGTAATGTAGCAGTTCTCATAGGTTGCATGTAAATTCTGTAGAATCTGTATGTTGCACCGATTGGTTACTGTAGATTAGAATATTCAACATGGAATGAGATAAAAACTGTAAAGCAATAGGAAATAGCTCTCTTCAGACTATGCTTTCAGCTGAACACTGGTAGCTGAAAGCAGGGCTCCTTCTACCTAAAAATAAACCACATGTTCCAGAGCAACCTTGTCTCCAAAGGACTCTGTCCCATGCCATCACGGCCTGCTCCCACAAACTGGTTATTTAAACATTAATAAATAAACACTGATCTCCATAAAACCGAGGCATTAATGAAAGCAAAAGCAACCACAAGATTGATAGAAAAATCTAGACTTTGGAAGGCGGTGCTGGTTCACTTCTTCTCCCATTTGCAGTCAGTCAAGCCTTTGCCTTAGCCCTTGCCTCTCTCTCTCTTTTTCCTCCGTCTTATCCACTGGGAATATTTATTTGCATGTGACCAGGCTTCAGATGGTTCCCATAAACTGAGGAGCTAAAGAGTCCATTGCTGTGCCTGGGGTGGTGCAAAGACACTGCATGGCTGTGTAATCTGTAGCCCTATTTCAACACTCGGCTGTAGCGCAGAAACAAACCCAGTGGCAATGCTGGTGTGATTGAGTGTATCTTGGGCAGCGGCTGGAAGCAGGTGTGCAGTGTTTGCATTCCCTCTCCCAAACCAGTTCTTGTGCCAGCTGACAGGAAACTGATTAAATGTGTTGCTTTTACTCAATGATAGAAGCTCTAGAAACCTTTACCATGGGCAGGAGGCAACTGGAGGATGCAGCATGCTCCAGTCACTGGCAGACAGAGCAAGCACAGACAGGCAGCCAGTTGTCGTGTCTCTCATGCATTTGGACATGAAGGATCCTCCATTTTGTGTTACTCCAGCATCACTGAGGATAAATTGGACCTCTTTCTCCAGAATCCCATTTGCTTTCCATTTCCTCTACTGCTTTCACATCCAGGCCATGTGGCAGTAGAGGAAAAAGAGCTGCTTTCACAGACGTGTCCAGTCTGAAGGCTTGATTCATACGAGCACTAAAGTCCGAAGAAGATACTCCAAACCTCTGGTACTTTTTTCGGACTTTATGCTCTGGTTCACAGCTTCTGTCAAAATTAGCTGCAACAGTATAAGCAAGGCAGACAGTCCCATCTGTATCCTTTACTTTTCTGTTGAAGTTCACCACTCCTATAGGTTGTGGTAACCTTTGGAAAACTTCTGCACCAACTCCTATGAGAAGTTAAGAAATTTCACAAACCTTTGCAGACAAAGTCGCTGGTGTCAGGTTCAGCACTCATAGCAGTAGGTGATGTTTGTCTCATCAAAGATGAGCAGTACAGTGCCTGTACTTCAAACAAAACATGCTTGTCCATAATTCCTCTCTATGTTCATAGAAAGTACTGAAAGATTAAAAGAGGAATGAGCAGAAACAGCATAAAGATGGTGGTCTTCAGTGAAAGAGGCTGATCTGTGCTAGGAGGAGTCTGGGATACTACAGAATTAAGAAGTCACCACCACCACTGGTATTTCAGTGCTCTGGGGTTAGAAGTGAGATGAGTATGGTGGTGTTTTACTCCTGTTACCAGACTTAAGTGAGATGCTATGCTGATTACAATGATTCATAATTTAAGTATAAACCTTTCCTAATCTGATCCAAGACCTTTCATAGAAATGGTATGATATTTCCTCTTCTGCACATACTAAATTATATAATTTTGTTCTGAGGGATATTTAGAGCTTTTTTGGTGACACAGATTTGTTGCTTTCTCCTAAATATTTAGCTGTGCAAGCTTATGCTGTTAGGCCTGGAATGTCTCAAGACGGAAGAGGGAAATGAAACTGCCTGGAGCTGAGCCCAGCATTTCTCTGGCAAATATGCATCAATAAAACAAAACATTTACACACATAAATGAGAGATCATGGGGGAGGAGAAGCAGGGAACCCAAATATCTCTTCCATTGTGTCCAGCTTTAACTCAAACAAAAATATTAGAGTGAGGGGGAAAGGGGCAGAAGAAGAAGATAACATGATAGACAGAAAAGAATGTGAAAAAGCTATATTCCAGCACAATCTAAAATTTTCCAGGGAGACAAATGAGGATAAGCAGGTAATACTGTGCAACCTTTTGTGGGAAGTCTTTCATTCATAGGAACTCTCTTCATTTCTCCATGACCAAGTCTCACTGCTCTTTTTACCCACCATTGTCTGATTCTGGATTCACAGGTCCTCTCTACAGTTAACCACAGCAAATGTTTTGAGTACAAGTCACTTTGCATCTCACAGAGTTCTGGAGAAGAAACCTAAGAGAGACCTACCAAGGCAACCTCCAGAGCTAATAATTTACTTTAACAAAAAAAAATTCTCTTTTAAACTAGCATGTTTAAGGTAAGTGGAAAGAGATTCAATCTTTCATCTACAGATCAGAAAGCAATGAACTCCGTGTCTCCCTCAAACTTCACTTTCCTCGTGATGTGATCAAGGAGACAGAAGCTGTGGCAGTTTCTGTCTGGAACAGAACTGCCCCAGGGAACATGATTGAGACATGCCACTGAACAACACCAGGTGAGAGCCTGATTGCTATGACCTCAAGAGAGAGTCAAGAAAGTGACAGAAGCAAAAAGATCATTCCAGGGCTGCCTTAAGATAACAAAGTTTTCATGGACTTTGAGTCATCACAATCTGTTGTATTCCTTCAGGGAATTTTAGCTTTAACTTACTCTCCATGAAATCAAAACATAATTGTAGTCATATTCCTTCTAGAAAGCAGGAATGTCTGTGAGTTACTCTCAGAGAGGCATAAACAGGTTTCCCTAAAAGTAGGTGATACTGAGATAAGAATGCTCATCTAGATAATTTCAAAATACCCATTTAAGCAAAAATGCAGTGGGTGGGAATATGGCATGAGTAGTCATTTTTGGCATAGAGGTATCTGAACTAGGAAGCACATCATTTACCCCTGACAAAGAAAAGGCACCAGTAGGAGTTTCAGAAGGTCCTAACTTATTAAGAGAACTAGGCAAACTGCCTTAGCTGGTGTTTTGGGAACAAAATTAACCACTTACACTGAAATAACAGTGTTCATTAGTCTTCTTCAGAAGAAACAGCCAAAATAAAGTTGAAATTTGTGAAGGCGCAACTAGAAAAATTTGAAAATCCATATAAAAACATAGAGAGAGATCTAGAGAAAAGGTTCTCTTAATGAGCAAAAGAAAGCAAATGAGCAAGAATAGAAGAGGACCCTAAAGTATACCCATGTAAGAGATCATTTAGGCATCTCTAAAAACCTCACATTAAAACATGGCTCCACAGGAACTTGAAAGATACGGCCCTTGTCTTGAGATCTCACTTGAGAGATAGTGCTCATAGGAATGAAAAAGCATCCAGCAGAGATGTATGGAAACAGCAGAAGTACTCTCCATACTCAAACATGGTTGCTAACATGGTGCTACCCAATGTCCATTTTAGTGGTGTTTTGTGCTGTCCTTTGAATAAAAGCAATAAAAGCTGGGCTCAATGACAAACCTTTTGTCTAAGCCACGGTGGCAATTCCTGTACTAGATTGCTGCACTGATATGCTGATATATATTTCTTTTTCTAATCCATTTCCACTGAGGGAAATCCATTTTTCCTTTCTAAAAGTCAGTGGGTTTGCTTCATTTTTTTCCCCCTGAAAAAAGTCTCCCAATGATTCACCTGTATATTGCTCAAGAAAGTGCCTGCAAGCAGTGTTTGCTGCAGTCCTGGGCAAGGAGGAGCCTCCTGCCTGACTTCTCTGAAGCAGCTGAATTTCCAGGGCCACAGCCTCACTTTTTCAGAAAAGACAGCCTCACATGCCAGGTCAGAGAGGCTGCCTCTGTTCACTGCTGAATTTGAATTAAGGCTTTTTCTATTCATCCTTGTTCAATGACTCTGGAATGTTAAAGAATAGAACAAATTGCAACGGCCAAATTTCTGCATTCAAAACAAACTAGCACCAAGAAGGGGATAATTAGATGAATTAGTCTGTGGAGAGGGAGTCAATCTGGGAAGCCTGTGCTTAAGAGTGCAATCACAGAGCTCTAGAGATGGGCTCATGGGTGGGTTTTCCAGGGACTGGGGAAATTACTGAGGCAGCCAGACCAGTAACAGCTGCTGTAACAAAAGCACAAACTAGATGCCAGGCCCTGTGAGCTCAGGAGAAAATACAAATGAGGATCTGACACTGAAGGCATGAGGCGCTGACGTCAACAGTGTTGCACCATGAATGCTCTTGGCCCCTGCTCCACCAGAATTCCCTCTGCAAATTCCCTTTGACTCCCATCCAAACCCTCTGCCCTTTGAAGCCACTGGACCATTTCGTGTTTGTCTGTTGAGAACACAAGGGGTTGAAAGCCTGTTTTCCACTTTGCATCCCACTGCACGGCGTAGGCGTCTGCAGCAATTGAACCCAACTGGCTGAGGCTGCACTGATCCCAGCTGGTGAGTGAAACCCAGGCTGAAACCAGGCAACAGGCTCCTGGTTCAGGGTTTCATTGCAAAATAGAGTGAAGGCCAGATCTGCTCAAGTTCACAAATGCTTTGTCAAATGGGGTTATGTTTTGATCACATCTGACTGTTTTGGGAGGAAAAAAATGTGCAGTGTGGAGAGACCGAGAGTGGTTTTTTTGTTTGTTTGGGGGTTTGTTTGTTTGTTTGTTTGTTTTTGTCTGAGAAGAAACCTGCTTTGTGTGTGAGAGCTCAATAAATATCCAGGCAGGTCAGGGCAGCCACAGTTGCTGGAAATTTCACTCCCAGTTCCCTGGGTGGGCTGGGTTGTGAGCCAGGCTCTAAGCTGGAATTTCATGCTGCAGTTTGGACAGGCACGTGAAAATTTTGATCTCAGTAAGAATGAGCAAGGAGAACGTGCCCAAAGCCCCCTTCCAGATACAACCGTGTTGGAGCCATAACAAAGCCCTGTATGACAGTTTGAACTTGGCAAGTTCAGCCTCGTCTCTGAGAGCTGCCTGGTCTGGGGTAGTCTCTCCGGAAGGACAACATTTCCTAAGACTTTTAGCTTTCTAGATCCTGGTAAATATTGTAGAAGGTGGTACACCATGTACAGACTCACACCTCTGTGTCAGATCCCTAAGACAACACATGCTGAGAAGAGCAGATGTTTTTCAAACCTACAATTGTAACAAACACCTGAGCATTTTGCATTTTCAGAGGAGGTCTGAGGCAGTGGAGGTTCTGGCAAGAGGGAACAACTTTATGCTTTTCCCTTAAAGCACAGTGCGAGCAACAAGGGATGTTTTCTCTGCAGAGACTCTGTGTTTCAACAGGTCCATTGCAGGTATGGCCCTGCAGAGCATATCACAGTACAAACAGGGAGCAGGTGGAGCCTCAGTAGCCCATGAGACTTTTCCAGCTGTGAGTCTACACAGAGCCAAAGAGGAACCCATAATAGCTGCTGTCCCCAGGGGACCTCCCAGACCCCCAGGCATCACCTACAAAGCTAAGAAGACCTCAGCTGACTCTGATCACACCCATCATCACTCTTCTTTTACTTTTTGCTAAACTGGGTGGGAAAAGTTTTCGTTTTTCTATTCTGTTCTTCATAAACCAGCCTGCTTTCTGCTCAACTTCTACGCTCCTTCCCTTCTTCTTTGGCTTGGATGTCACCTATGTTTGTCATAGTTTAGGAATGCTACTCCCCAGTTCAGTGCCCCTACTGAGACGCTCTCAAATCACATGCCGCTTCCTTGCTCCCCCTTCTCCTCCCTGTTCCCACTCAGGCGGGATGGAGTTGAGAATTAGGATACAAAAGATGAAGATCATGGGATGAGATAAGAACGATTTACTGGAAACAGCAATGATATAAGAAAAAAAAAAACAGTAAAAGCAACAATATTTATTACAAAAGTATACAAAAGAGAGGGTGATTCACATGCAAAAATGCTCACCACAGACCCCAAGACAATGAAAAACTAACAGTTTAACCTTCCCCCTTCTGACCACCACAATTTTTTTTTTGCCAGAAACCACACTCTTCTTTTACTAACACAGAGAATCCCTTTCCTCCACCCTCAACAACCATGTGAGGTGGTATAGATTAACATCTGTGTCATGACCAAGACTAGGACAGAGATGCTACTCCCTCACAGAAAATATCAATGGGTGCACACACTTTCCTGAGATAATGTGCGAGGGCAATTCTTATTCGTTACCCATGCACCTCAGCATAAAAACCAGGGCTCATTCCATCTGAAACACAGCATTTGCACTCAACAATTTCCACCCCAAATATCAGCCTGGAAGATCCTATGGGTTATATAGGCTGCCAGAGAGAATATTCTCAGAGATTATGCAGCTTGGTAAAGTTAGTATTTGCCTCAGCAAAAGGAAAAGCTGTGGGCCTTCCAAGTCCACTAGTCTCAAGGGATTCATCCTCACTCCCAAAGGATTAGCTATTATAAGGATTAAAAGCTACTGAAATAGAACATAAGGAAAGCAGAGGGTAAAAAAAAAAAAAAAAAAGGTGGGGCAGGCATATGTTTGACCTACTCTATTATCTAATCACTTTGAGAGTTAGAACATTGAATTTTCTGCTATTCATTTGTTAGCTTTTTATTATTATACGCTTTCCCAAAATATTTGAATATACTCTACCATTTTCACCCACACTTTCAAGGGTTACAGAAATAGAAGGGTCTGCATATGGTCTGTGATATCACAGCCAGCATGGAAAAAAATCTCTGCAGCGTGGGAAGATGGAACTGAACTAAGAAAAGAAGTTACTAACTGAAGAAAAAGGGCTGAACTTATTCTGCCATGAGACAAGGAACAGAGAAAAAGGGATAAAGGAAGGAAAGAAAGTAGGGCAGAGCCCACTGGGGAGCACAGTAACCAACTTGAGTCACCAGTACTCTGGCACAAGTGCAGTGGGGGTCCACGACCTGATTTGATATCCCTGGGGGTCTCTTGCCCTAGATCTGGCAGGGTCAAAGCTTTCCTCAGCTAAACCTCAAAAAGTCAAGTCTCTGGTAGTGGGGGATGAAGCTATTCTGCAAAAGTTATTTTGACAGAATATCAGAAAATATATCCTGCCCTGAAGGGCAGAATGGACAATCCTTCTGGATAAGATCTGTGGATGATGTTTTCTGCGATACTTTCTCTTAGTTGTGTGTAGCACATTGCTTGTAAGACATTGTCAAAGTGTGAATTCAGAGAGGAGAAACAAACTCTAGCCAGACTCTCAGAACTGAGCTCTGTCTGCCATTTGGCTGAGAGACAAAACAAATATGCTCCTAAGTCTGCAAACTTAAGTCAGCAAAAAAAAAAGAGAAGAAGATGTTTTTTATGCATGTGAAAAGGACTTTAACTGAAAAAAAGAGAAAGATGTGAGTAGGGAAAAGGTAATGTAATACAGCAGGTCTGAAAGATTCAGCACTAGAGTATTTTTCAAGTCAGACTGGCCACAATACTAAGAAATCCTGCAGAGGGACTGGGTTTGTTTTAGCAGAAAGGACAGGAGAAGAAAGGAATGATCTGTGATGCTAGGGAATCAGAATAAATGAGGTTGGAAAAGACCTCTGAGATCGTCAAGCCCAACCTTTTACCAATCACCACCTTCTCAACTAGATCACGGCACTAAATGCCACATCCAGTCTTGAACACCTCCTGGAATAGTGACTGCACCACCTCCTCGGGCAGCCCATTCCAATGTTTAGCAACTCTTCCTCTGAAGAAATTTCCCCTGATGTTCAATTCGAATGTTCCCTGGAGCAGCTTGAGACTACATCCTCTTGTCTGTTTGCTAGTTGTACCCAAAGCCTTTCCCTCATTCACTGGGCATGTGACCTTGTCATAAAAGTCAATGAGGTTGGTCACACAGGACTGCCTTTCTCAAACCCATGCTGGATGGGCCTGATCCCTTGGTTTTCTTGTATATGCTGTGTGATCACACTCAAAATTATCTGTTCCATAACCTTCTCATGCACCAAGGTGAGGCTGACAGGCCTGTAGTTCCCTAGATCCTCCTTCTGGCCCACCTTGTGGATGGGCATCCCACTGGCCAAACTCCAGTAATCTGGGCTCTTCCCAGTTGGCCAGGACAGTTAAAAAATGATGCAGAGTGGCTTAGCGAGCCCTTCTGCTGCCCCCTCAGCACCCTTGGATGAAGCACATTCAGTCCCATAGACTGGTGAGCATCTCAGGAGGTCTCCTGAAGCTCCCTGTCACTGTCTATTACCTCAGGGAGCCAGTTGCTCTGAGAAGAACCACCCTTAAAGACTGAGGCTCAGAAGTCATTAAGCACCTCAGCTTTTTCCTCATCCTTGGTGATGCTGTTTCCTCCCACCTTCCATCCAATGAAGAATATAGATTTTCCTTGGCCCTCTTTTATGGTTAATGTACTTATAAAAACACTTTTAATTATTATCTTTCACAACAGTGGTCAGATGGATTTCTAGCTGAGCTTTTGCATTTCTCATTGTCTTTCTACATGGTTTAATGGCATCCTTGTACACTTCCTGAGAAATCACAGAGATCCATTTTATGATGTGTGAGAAAAGGGTATCAGGTCCTTGGGTACTTTCAAAGACCTAAATGCTTTTTCTGGAGTGCTCAGATCTGATGGTCTGGTGAAGTGATTCCATTTCCTGAGTGAGAATTTCTTGGAAAAGGAAATGTGAAGAGCAGCACTGCATCTAACTCCCTGCTCTCCAAAATCTTCACATTTTCAGAGACATGACATTTCTTAGCTGCCCACTGAATGCAACCTCCCCACTCTGATGCATGCCCATCAGCCTGGAGCTCACAGAAGTTACTAAGTCACTCAAGTGTTTAAGTAACACAAAAGAACATGCCACAGAGGAAGAGTTACCTGAAGCTAGCTTTCATCACCAGCACTGTTTATTTGCCCAGCACTTCTTCCTGTACTTGGCTCCCCTAATTGAACCCTGCCCTGAAACAACCTGTGTGGTTTTTAAAAACCTTCCACCCAAGTGAACAAGAAATGCTGCTGATTTCAGCTCAAAGGAAGAAACCACTTAAAGTGGGCACTAATGACGAAATCAGGCCCTAAAAGTTTAGATTAAGCTATGGAAAATTGCACCAGTGACTCATTCTGTCTGGTGACTCCTCATTTAGGATGCTGAGAAATACAGCTCTGCTTGGAGATGATCTTTGTATGTGAGGGTACAAAGAGGAAGGATAAAGGATGTTCAACCTCATCTTGCAGATGAGAAGAGAGAAAACCTGCAACACATGGTGGTATAATGGGACAGTGAAGTGCAGCAGACCTGACTTCTTCCCAGAGTCTGTCCAGATTTTAGTCTCTGTGAAATCACAGAATCACAACAGATAATAACATCCCAGAAGCATCTGTTGTGTATCTGAACAGCTGAGCAGTGCAGCCCATCTACTCAGAGCTTAGCACTGTGGTGCGCCCTGGCAGCACAGCATCAGGTGGAACAGGAGAGCTGGACAGGCAAGTGGTTGTAGCATGAAGCCTGCAGTAGAGTGCTTTACATCACATAGAAAGAGAGGATTCATTTAAAAAAATCTATAAAAATAACAAGAAATGGGGAAAGGCCGGGGCAGCCCTTCCAGCCCAAGAAACAAACATAATTAAAGCCTTTGCAGTGTGCCTCACAGCAAGGCTGCATGTAGTGGTTTCCCAGAAGCAGGGTCCCATGCTGGTCAGGAAAGCTGGAAGACCATTGCTCAGCTGAAGGCAGCAGGGTGGCAGGTCACCCAGCCCTGCCAGGACAGTGGGGACAGGGAATGTGGTGGCAGCTGCTCTACAGAGTGGAGAGGGAACACCCAAGCACCATAAAGCACTGCGCTGAGGGTGGGAGTTGGGAAAAAGCATCACGTTTTACTGACTTCCACAAGAAGGGAATAAAAAGTGGCAAAATGAGAGCCTTAATTGCAGAGTAGAGACATATCATCCCCTCTGCTCTGCACTCCTGTGGGGATGTGCCACGCAGATGTCTCTGTCTGGGGTGGTTGCCAGCAGGGCTCTGCAGAGGCTTTGTCTCTGGGCTGTGCACTGGCAAAGAAATGATGGCTTTTATGTGCTCTCTAACTGCAATTGCAGCTTTATGTTCCTGCTTTGCTGGAAGACAGTTTGTCCCTCCTCTCCCCTCCTGGGGAGCATAGGGGTGTTATCACAGTCCAAATGACAGATCAGGAGAGAAAAGACTGGTGAATGAAATCACAGATTTGACATTGTAGGCTGAGGTGAAGGTATGCCCATAACACAGACAGGCATCATGCCTGCAGGCAGAGTTGCTGGGAAACAGGAGAGCCAGAGGCAGCAGCTGCAGGGGAGGAATGTAATTGAGCCCACAATCTTTCCTTGGACGCTTCTGAATGTAACCGAGCCCACAATCCTTCCTTGGACACTTTTTGTGGTGCCTGGAGGAAGGTCACTGTCATGACAGCAGGAACTTCAGTCCTTCATACTGTTCAAGCAAGACAGACAACTCCAAAGAAGGAGCATTTCAGTGGCCCCAGGGCTTGTGAAAGGAGCAGTTCAGCTGTCAGTGGGTAGAGAAAAAGGTGCCCAAAGGATAGATGGTGGTGTGAAACTCATCTCTTTGTCAGAGGACAACCTTGAACCTCTGAACCACTGACATCTCATTGCAGGGCTGCTTTTTCACTGGGAAGCAAACAGACAGGTGTGACTCACTCAAATATGAACTTGACCTCGGGGCTGGAGGGTGCCCCCTTCTCACTGCCCCCAGTGTTTCCCTCAGCCTGAGCACATTTTGCAAGGCAAGGGAAGATAGCTCTGCCACTTTTGCCACCTCGCCTTTAGCATGAGAGGAGGTGAGGCACTAGTTAATTAATTCTGTTCTGTCATGAAACAGGGGAGAAAAAAAAGGAAGTGTTGTTGTGGATCCTCCTGAGAATTAGTTCTTTTGGAATATCTGGCAAATTGGAAACATTTGGCTTCAGATTAAGTGAAATGTTTTATTAGGTGGAAATCAAGTAATTTCCCTTGGGAGGCGTTTTCTACAAAAGCCAAAAGAATCAGGCAGAATGGCTGGATTCTCAAAAGAACAGAAACTGTTCCTGGGCTATAGAAGAGAGACAGAACTACCTGGGCTGAACTAAGCACCTGGCCATGGAACCCACTTTGACCTTGGGATTTATTTGAAATTAAGAAGAGCAGCTTCAGCAGAGACAAAAGGCAGAGTAGCCCTGGCACTGGTTGTTCATCATGTAGGAGAGAAACCCAAGTTCATTTACTTCTATCTGCCCTAATTAACCTTCCTCTTAGAGTGTCCCAATCAACAAACCATCAAATATATTCCCTGTGTATTTCAGGCTTCTCTTCTGAAGCCATCCCATTTCTACAGCAAAACCTAATGTAGGCCCCTGGTGACTGAAGCACCTGGGCATCAGCCTTTGCCAAAGGAGGCTTGGATGTGGGTCTCTAACACCAAAAGATCTTTTGCTCTAATGGGTGGACTGGGAAACCCAGCAGTAACTGCTAGCCAGTTCTGCATAGGAACCCAGCCTGCAAAACATGAAACATCCTGTTACAGAAACAGCAAAAAATGGATCAGTCTGCATTCAGCTATAGATAGACAAAACAATCTGCTTGTTTTTGCAAAACTAATCAATCATTTTGAGCAATTGGGTACTGCAGTCTTTGGCAAAATTAAAACAAAATCTGGTAGGGCGGAGCAAAAAATGTAATATGTACATATTTCTGGATTTAATTTTTCTCATATCTTTCCATTAAATATTCTTTCCTTTGGTCAGTGATGAAAATGGACACACTTTTTTTGACCACGTGCATATTTGTCAGTAACTTTTCAATAGGCAAACCAACTGTGTGGCAGAACCCAAAATTGTGTGGTACCAGGCAAATGTGCAATGCTCCGAGAAACATGTGAGCAAAGCCTCCTATGTTCCACTGGTATGTGGGATCAACAAGGCTCTTTGGGATTCATGAGGGTGCTGTAAATACTAGAGGGAAGGACAACTAAATTTTGTATAAACAGCGTCAAGGACTTTTTGTGTCAGCAGTCAGCACCTCAGAAAATTACCTCATGACAAGGTTTTCAGGGACAGAAGAGTTCTGCACAGATTTCTAGCTTCCTTGACGTAAGTGCTTGCAACACAAACTTACTGAACATGCTCTTCTTCAGGGCCAATTTATGCTTGTTTTAATACCCTTTCCAAAATATCTTACTGGGGTCATGGGAAGTGCTACGCAGCCAAGTCAAGTGACAAGCATCAGCATGTTGTCAGCATGTGAAAGCAAAAACAAACCCTTTTAAAAGGAATTAGAGAGTCTAATGACTGAGCTAATCTGAAACTGTTCCAGGAAAAAATGCATCTGGTAAAGTAGAGAAACTAGGGGTTTTTACCTCCAGTTACTCTCCCCAGGTGAAACTCCTCTGCACCCCAGATGCAAAGCCAAGCATAGCAGAGACAGTAACGGGATGGTCAAAGCAGGGATCTGGTGTCAGAACATGCTATTCCCAGTCTACACTGATTAGTCCATCATTTCTAGCACAGCCTCTGACAAAGCCAGCTCCCCACGTTGTCTTTGCCATCTGTAAATTCAGAAGAACAGGTAGATTTGTCCTATTTCCAAACCAGTAATGACCAAGCCTCACAAGCTGTACTGTATTCCCACGCCTGTGAGACAGAAAGAGATATTACTGCCCCCGCTTTGAAAATGAGGAGCCAAGAATAGGCAAAATGTAACTGCCCAAATTTTCACCTAAAACTGCTGACAGAGCGGCTGACTCAGAACCAGTTGTCCTGTCCGTAGGTAAGGACTTTAATTCTTAACACCTTACTCCAAGCCTGGCCTGAGATTTGATCTAGAAGGTAAATACTGATGGCTGTGGGTGAGTTTTTAATTTTTCTTACAGGACTGCAGTTCTTGGAATTCACTTCATTAAGATCTCAGTCTCTGTTTACTTACAGACAGCAAAATTGCCCACAGAGAAACTCAAGCATCTCACAGATAGTACAGTGTTAATATCCTGTGAAGCCACTTGGAAATGAAACAGTAGGTGTGCCATGGCTTTAGAGGCATAATATTTCAGATTTGATAAAACAACATAGAATTGGGTCATAGGATCTCTTCAGCCAACAATTAAACTTCCCTAGAGGTTTTGATTATCTGGGGTGGGGGTGTATTCAAGCCCTAAATATACCTGTGACCAAATTCCCAAGAAAGGAATATCTCCTGAACGTAGAAAATACTAACACTATTTTCATTGGTGGTATTGAGCTTCAAACTTATTCTGTTAGAGGCAGAACTGACCAATACCTTATCAGAACCTGTAAAGCAATTTTCTTTCTAGTGAAGAATTTTAGAAACAGCCAAATTCATTCTGCCCTTTGTCTCCACTGGATGAACCTCTGGAGCCTGTGTGCAAGTAAATTTCAGTGTAAATTATATTTTAAACAGCAATAAAAGCAACTGCTACCTAAGACTATAGTGGTTGTCACAACACCTCCAACCACATCTGCTCAAAATTTCAGCAAAAATGAGGTGGAAGTCAGGTCTCAGGCTAGCCAACTAATAGGATTTTCTTCCTGTAAACATTTTCAATATCTTGAAATGTAATTTCAAATAGGCATTAAAAAGTTTGCAAGTTTCCTGTGAAGCTGAAATCCTGTAAGATTTTATTTCAGAAATGCTGATATATACAAAATATTAGATGCAGCCCAGGACTTCAAGAGCTGTTGAGTAAAATTACCATAGTTCAGTCTTTTTCCAATATCATGGCTACTCAGCAGTGAATAAGGATGGCAAAGGTATTTGGGAGTGAGCAACAACAAAACTGAAGAGTCACATCAGCCTCATTCAAGAATCAAATTTCCAGGTTCTAAGGAGCAAAACAAGTCCTACTTCAGCCAGCCAGAGGATCCTGGACTGGCTACAGGACAGCAATTCCTGGGCAAACCTCAGCAGCTTTGTTTCTGTGCATTTCCCAGATCAAACATGTGATACGACAAGCAAGTTATCCAACATGAGACTGGCAATTAAAATTTGTCAGACCGTATGTTTCCATGAAATATTTCTGCTTCAGCACATGCACATTTGCTAACTGCATCAGCTTTGTTGAAACATTCCTCCTCACTTCCTACTCTGCTTGTGGAAACAAGCTCTACTTAGTTCTGCTTGCTCCCAAAATTACAATTTCTTCTCACACAAGCAACAAGAGAGCTGTCATTAGGACCATATCAAGATCCTTTGAGCATGCAAATGGACAGGGTAATTCTGTTACTGTCATTCATCAGCTGTAGCAAATCGTGTACATGTGCTCCCTCAACCAATTTGTCACAGTACTTAGAACCGCACTAAATAGACAGCACTGACCAGCTCTGCAACCCTTCATTAATTACTGTGGAATTATAACCTAGCACAGGTAGGTGCTTTTCAGAATGGAGCCACAGAGACAAACTTTTTTTTGGAAACAGGCACTTGCATGGTCCATAAAAGCCCAGCTAAGAAAGGAAAGCATGTTCCAATTAATCACTAATGACTGACTTTCCTTTGTGTTGAACAGACTGTACTGAACAAAGCAAACCTAGAGCTTGGAGTATTTAAACAAAACACCAACTAGTGTGTTGAGAGTCTATAAAAGGAAGCAATGTATAAGAAATCACATTTCTACATGTTTTCACAGTACCACCTAGGAATGCAGAGTACTGGGTACAGCAGCAATGCTTGGGGCCGTGGAGTCCTCACATTTCAGTCAGCCATGTAGGAGGAATCAGATACTCTGCAAATTACTGAATTCTCTATTAGAAAGAATACAGTTCTTTCTGTATAACAGAAAACCCAGTGACTCTAGTTCCCACAATCAAAGAGGTCCATCAGTGTGTAAAGACCATTCGGTCCCCACTATCACAACAGTCCTTGCCAAGTCACTGTTGACCATCTGGGATGCTGGTACCCAGACTAAAGACAGAAACATCGGGACAAAGCGATAGGGTCTCTGAGATATATGGCTACATCTCACGTGGTTTGGGTGGCTGCAAGCACAGTGTGTGCTCAGCGACTTGCCTCCTCATGAGCAGCCCCCAGCCCAGCTGCAGAGTAGCCTAAATAGATGTGCCCAAGCACAGAATATCCCAGGAGATGCCTCCAAACCCATACGGAGATGACATCAGGGTGCTCTTCAAGGAGTCCCTCAGCTATGGTGTCACAGCTCTAAGCTCTCTTTGGAGCAGGGATTGTTTTCTGTATATAACTTGCATCAGGTTTGGAGCCTCTGGATGTTACTGACATGGGGTGACTTGGACCAAGAAGGCCCAAATCAGCTTCTACTAGATGCAATCAGATAGATGTGCAAATGCACTGAAGAAATTACTGTGGCTCATTACTGACCAGGGGACAGATTCACTGACCTGTGCTCATCTGTACAACCCATGTATCAGGCACCACATTTCATCCAGAAGAGGACAGAGCCACCATGACAGATTTTCTCTTCCATAAGTTCAAACTCAAAAGAGTTAAAACAAAAAGGACCTCTGCCCCAGCTGCATAAATAAGAATATTTCCACTCAGAACAGAACTGAAATGGAGGTTAGATAAGCAAGGCCTTGGCAGCAGGAAAAACAAACAAAGCCAGTCCCTGCTACACCCACTGAGAAGCAGCTTGTTTTGCCATGAAGCAGTTTGTAACACAAGATCTGCAAAGGCTCACTGACAGGCAAGAGCAGCCCATCTATGTTTCTGTGAGCCCAGACAGAAGGAGGAATGGCTCCCAATTAGGATGTTTCCAGTGTTGTGACAGGAGGGCAAAGCTGCAGCCCATCCAGGCACTCAGCACACACCACCAGCTAGATGCACCCTGGGCAGAGGGCTAACCTGGAGCCTACCCTGGTTACAATACACCATGTCAGCTGAGAACAGGAAGCCAGTTTAATCAGACCATGTAATTCCCTGGCAATCCTCACTTCCCTTAGAGAGGTTTCCCACTAATAACAGCCCATCTTGGCTCGGGCAGTGGTGGGAAGCTGGGGTTCGTCTACTGAGACCTCAACACTAAGTTGAAAACAAGAGACGTATAAGATCTAGACAGACATCAGAGCACTCACTTCCACACACCTTTCTAAGGGATCCCAGAGGTTTAGGACAGAGATCTGAGCTCACCCCAACACCCTCACAGAAATTACACTATTGCAGTCACTCATGAAGGAGCTTCAGCCCAGCATCCTCATGCTGCTGACAGAAGCAGCGTGGCTGTGCTGAGCCCAGGTGCACCCACTAAACCCCTCTGCCCCCTGGGACACCTCGCCCTTTTTTGCTTTGGGTAGGCTGGGTGATGAATAGCTCCTTGACTGAAGGGATGATTCAGATATCACTCTAGAAAGAAGAAACTCTTCTGCTATGACAGCGACACAGAATGCAGTATCTCTGTTTTTGCTGCTCAAGTGTCCTTTCCCCTCCTGCACCTCCCTCAGCTCTCTTCCTCTAATTTTATTCCCAGAGCCAAATGATTGCTTTTAACAAAGATGGTTGAGTCATTTCCCAGCTCTGATGTGCCATCTACCAAATGTTTCAGATGACTGATGTCTTAAGAAAGAACCCTGCCTGTTCCCTTGCTGCACATCTTAAAGCTACCAAAATGGAGCAATTATACCCAATTTCTGTGACAAAGAATAAGTAAACCCGTCATTATCACAGCTTCCCCTTGGAAAGGCAGTGGGTGAGAGAAGGAAATACGCGATCAGTATCGCAACAATAACAGGCTGATGCATGCCATGAACCACAGGTTTACAGGAAGGCACCACTGCTCAAGGGAGTAGAGGTGCCCCTGCAGTGGACCCTCTGCCAGACAGCTGCTGCTACACCTGTGGTCCAACTCTGCTCTCAGTCCAGGCTCCAGAGGGCATTAGGCATGGCACATTTGACTCCCCACACCACGCAGCACGGGCCCAGCAGAGCATACCCAGGACCTCCAGAACAGGCAAGGCAGCTCTCTGGGGAGATGCATTACTCTGCTCTGACTTTTCAACATAACACCCACCTCTAACAGGGACAAAGTTCTTTCAGACAGCTGCCAAGTAACCTTTGTATGAGGCTACAGAACATTTTTCTGTGCCTTCACATCCACCACGAGAGAACATGTGTACCTTTGGCTTTTATTCTTTCCTATACATAGTTCCATAAGGGATGCTAAAGGTTAACAGAGGAATGGCCATGCCTGTGGTCTCCAGGCAACACTGGCATCTGTTGTGGATTTTGGCAAGGCAGTGTACACAGCATCTTGCTGGGTACTTCCCTGACTACCTCAAGCAATCAAAGCCACATCGTGCATCCCTCTCTCCCCACACTCCTCATGTTCAACCCCATAACTCCCCCACCCTTTCTTGGTCACTAGTTTCTTGTGGACATAACTGATTGGCTGTTGTCTGGCTCAGGAGATTCCTGACATGCTCCAGTGTGCCTCACAGCAATGATGAGTCCTGCCCTGGGAACAAGGAGGGGAGGCAGCAGGCCCTGTTCTCTACAACAGGCTCATGTGCAGGAGGTTGGGGACCTTCAGCTTTGTTCAGCCATAGTGTGAGGCTGACAGATGAAGGAAGAACAAGTGGAAGACCAGAGAGACCTCAGCTGTCCCAGTCATTTCCCTGCACTCAGCCTTCAACCTCCTGACTGGGTCCAAACAAAACAAACCGATGAGAAGCCTATGGCTTGAGCCAGCCCTTTTACTGGTTCAACACTTTATATTGCTCAAATAAAAGTGTGAGTGAGAGCAGAATAAAGGTAAGGACCTACACTCAGGAGTCTGGAAAGCAATATACTATTTGAATTCCTGGCAGGCTTTATATGTGAGTCAGCCCATTCTTATGTTTTCAGGTTTGAGCCTAGCCTATATCCCTTGGAAAAAAGCCATGCACACCTTCCCATGCACAAAGGACAGTCACAGGGAACAGCTCTTTCAGGCATTTTGTGTATTTTAGCAGTATGAATACCCTTGGACAAAAGTTATCATTGCTCTGTGGCAGGGTCACTGATCCAGCCTTGCCAAAAGTACAGCAAAGTTTTCTTTAAAGCTGAGTGCTTGTCTCCCCAGAGCAAGTCTCTGCCTCAGATACCACAGCCTGTCAACTCACTTCTCTGTTTTCATCCGAAAGAAGGAATAACAAGTGAAAAAGACAAACCAGTGTGGCCTGGGAAAATTCTGACAGCCTGACAAAGGAAAGCAGAGGAAGTATCTACTTGTTTATACGTTTTCAGATCTTTGAATAAAGATTTCCCTGAAAAAACATCGTGACTTCCTCTAACCAGATGAAGAAAAGAAGATGTCAGCTTGTATCTCATCAGATTTTCTGGTGTAAAATCTAAACCAGGTATTTAGATGACGATGTCTTTCAATGACAGAAATGTTCCTTCTGAGAAGCACTACCTGCATTTCAAAACACAGACTAAACCAAACCCAGTAAAAGAACAGAGTGTTCAGAAACTACATACCACCCACTCACCCTTACAGATGCAAAACAACTGAACCCACAAGGAAGAAAACAAACAGGGAAGGCAGCTAGAGCACAATGCCTGGCTCAGGCAGCAGCAACCAGGCAGCAGCTGTATCACAGAGGTGGATAAATGGCAGCACAAACACAGCCCTGGGCATGTGGTCCCTTATGTCACCCCAGAGGCCCCTCCAGAGCTGCCAGGGGTTCCAGCTGCCTCCTGCCCCAGCATGCTTCTCTAGCAGCAGAGCATATTTCTCAACATGAAACACACTTGCAGAGCTGTAGTGCCCCAGACTTTCCCAAGTACAGCAAGTACATGCTTGGCCCCTGTTGGTTCAGACACTTCAGGAAGGGCAGCAAGATTAATATGGGAAATGGAAGGGAAAGTTGATACAGGAATACATTAGAAGATTCCAATAAAGAGCACAACAATGGGGTTGCATAGAGTCAACAAAGGACAAACCAAGGGAATTTTTCTTGAGTATTAAGACATAAAGCAAACCCTGATGAAGCTGGTCAAGCAGTGCAAGAGACTCCTGGAGAGGCTGTGAATTCACCATTAATGAAGATATTCAGTAATCAGCCAGATGTGGCCCCAAGTGACTTTGCAGTTGGTCTTGCTTTGAGTGGATGGAAGGACCAGGTGATCTTCAGAGATCTCTTCCAGTCCAAATTAAAGCAATGGTGTTTGATCAAAAGCTACCATTAAGAATTGGAATAAAACAGGAGCTTGAGAATAGCTATTCACAGTATTTAGGAAGAGAACTGTGATTAGGGAGACAGAACAATTTGGAAATATTCTGTTATTAAAATGAACTTGATCAAATATGTTTTATTGAATGGCAAAGCCAGACTGAGGAGAAAAGGAGAGGCACCTTTCTGCACCTTCAAGAGATGTCTTTCCTGCCCACCATGCTTTGCATACTGCAGAGGCAAGGGTACGGATGCGCCCTAGGAAGAGGCAGCTCCCTGTCCAGTGCCGACAGGTTCTGGCAGGCAGGAGTGACCTCTCCTGGAGACTGCCAGCCTGGTAGCCCTGCTCCAGGGACGACAAGAGCCCAGCCACAGGCTCTGGTTGCCTCTGTTTGGCCAGAGTGCAAGAGAGAGGCCCCTGACAAATCTCTGCAGTGTCAGCCCCCAAGACACACACACAGTAGACACCCACCGTACCATTGTCAGCCTGCAAAGAAACACATCTTTGGAAAGCACCTCTGTTTTGCATTTGGCACGAGAAGGGTTACTTGATAATGAAATGCTCTCTGTTTCATCCATAAACAGAGTTCTTTAAGTAGATTTGATACAAAAGATTTTTAAATCTGAAGGGCCTATTCCAGTTAACCTGTCTTTGGAACAGGGTGAAATGCAGAAAGGTGACTGTAGAGAACAGTGAGAGTTATTAAAAGTAGTGGCCTAATTAGTCATAATTATATAATTACAGAAAAACTGGAGTTGGGAGGGACTTCTGGAAGTCACCTCATCCAAGGTTCTGCATGAACAGGTGTGATTAGGTGGTGAGGTTGCTGAGGGACTTATCTGGTTCAGTTTTAGTGTCTGCAGAGACAAAAATTCCACTTTCTCTCTAGGAAAGGTGCTTATCTTTTAATGGGATCAGGTCTTACTAAAACACAGTCCCATATTTGGTGACATCACGAGTTTATTTTATGCAGATAATCAGTACATTTATGTCAAGAATCATTTTACAGCCTAGCTTGACATTGTCATATGAAAACAGCAATCCACAACATTAGTATTGCTCATGGAAAGCAAGTAGCATTAACTACGATACAAAAATGGTGAGCTTGGAAAGAGCATGCTCAGATGTACAAGCCCACCTAAAAGCCTGTCCAACATGACAAATTAAGTCATACATTATAGTAGTTAATGCATCCAAATTTGGATCACTCATATGGTGAGGGCTACATGGATACAGTGGAACACAGTCCCTCACAAAACAGCATCTCCATAAGGGGTGGTTAAAATCTGACTCTACCCAAGGGTCATGGTACATAGTTAAGCACGATCGTGTTGCTAGAACAAGTGTGATTCTTGGACCTAAAAAAGCACAAAAAAATCCAGCAATAGCAGAGATGTGGCATTTTTAGTATATACTGCCATTGAAACAACAGCAGAAACTACTCTGCTGTATCAAAAGAGAATGTGTAGTTTTATGTCAGTGTTCACAGTTTAAAAACAACACAGAAATGGTCAAAAGTTCAGGGAAGAGCTTCAAGAAAGATACAGCATCTGGAAAACATACTTCTAGCAAGAATCTTAAGAAGGTCAATCAAAGTTTACCCAACAGAAGGTCAAAAGACAATTTGTAATTACCAGCACCAGAAGAAAGTATAAGAAACAAGATTTTGCATAAGGTAGAGAAAAAAACCCAGGAATATAATTTGATGCAGTGTTAGTTAGAAGCTAAGCAAATTCAGAGGAACTATAGAGAGTTTTAAAAAAGCCATTAACTATTACAACCATTTACATAGGAATGGGATAAGCTTCCATCGTTTGAGACCTTGAATTGAAGAAAAACCAGCCTTTTTTCAAAGACACAATGCATCTCAAGAAATGTTGAAGCAGAAATTATTGGGTGAGTTTTATTGTCAGAACAGATAATTGTAAAGTTCCCTCTGGTCTTAAAAATATGAAAAGTGCCCAGGAAGAAGAGAAAAGACCTCTGAAAGCACTGAAATACATCTGAACAAATTGTGCTGTGTTGTGAAAAAGATTTTAATTACTATTAGAAGTTTCAAAATAAAATTAAATCTTTTTGAAAGCCACAATTTCTTTGATAAATATTAAAAATCTAGTGAGGAAATCCTTCACGTAACTGCCAACAACTGAAGAAAAGAGGAAGGGCATCTGTAGAAAACAAAAAAGAGGTCACAGAAATATTCCTTTTCTGCAAAACTTGAGTGTAAACATAGATTAATTTTGGTGCAACTGAGTGCAACACCTGGCCTCTCATTTTAAACAAATAAGGCAGAGTTTTGTACTCTCATAAAATCAAACACAGAAAACAAAGGAAGGTGTAAAAATTACAGTCTAGAGACTGCTCAATGTTGTTGAGTTTGCTCTGCCTGGTTTTTGAAAGCTGGCCTTGTGCCTTGTGTTTTTGTATATTTGCAGAGATTTGTGGGTGCAGAATACCACCAAACCAGCCACTTTGTGCTGTGCCAGTGACAATGCGCAGTTGCAGGCTGCAAGGCAGACGCCAGCTCTGGCAGAGGATTGCCTGGGAAGGGCTGTTTTGATGTGAAACCAGATGGTGTTTCAGTGGTGTTTTGCTTTGAGATTTCTGGGTTTGCTCAAATCCAGGAAACTCAGGAGGAGGGAAACCATAAGCAGATGAAAACATACCCAACAGAGTTTGCACAAGCTCTCCCCTGTGCACGTCTGGGGAGAAATGTAACCCTGGCCTTTCCCACTGGAGCCACACTGGGACCCAGCACAGAGGAGCCATGCTGTGAGCGAGGACATGCAGGCAGTGGGAGACCTACAAACCCAGCTCCTTGGGCAGATGGGAAAGGAAACAGGAACTCAAAACAGAATAATGCTTTTCAGAAGGTTTTTTTTTCTAAAATAAATCCCAACAACCACCAGCTGGTTCTCATTTCAGTCTGCAGATGAATATATTTTGAGCAGAAAAGCAGCAACAGACGCCGTGGTGCTGCTCTGGAGGAAGCAGAGAGACAATTATCCACGTGGAACTCACCCCTGGGACTTACAACCCAGGGGGCTGTGCCACACCAAGCTGGCCTGCAGCCCAAGAGCTGCACCCTGCCAATGCCTACTGCTGTTGCTCTTCCAGCCCTAGGTGCGTCCCTCTGGGGCATCACAGGGCATGGCTGTGCTCTGGGAGCTGGAATAAAGGCTGTCCTTTCCTTTCACATCCTCAGAACTGCTCATGATCCAGGGGAGTGTGGAGGGAGGCACAAGAAGAGAGCTGGGACAGACAAGGCAAGACTTTCACAGGGGTCCCCAGGAGGGAGGGCAGGACCTGTGCTGAGCTCTCAGTGGTCTTTTGGCAACAGAAAACAAAGATGATTTGCCGGTTACAGGTTTTACCTACTCAAGTCCCCATGATTTTTTAGTACTTAGATGCAAGGGAGAAGAGCTGAGGGCCACAGGCTTTTAGGAAGCATGTCACTTCCCTCCAGTGCACCTTACTCTGTGTGAGAAAGCCCCTTGAAACCAGCTCCACACAGGCCCTGCTGGACTTGCCCTGAGAGCCTCTCTGCTTGGTCTGCAAAACTGACCACAAGGGTTCAAGCTGCATCAAGGAGCTCTGGGACACAGCCCAGCCATCCAAAGTCAAGTCCCCCAGCCTGGGGCTTACCATCTCTCACACCACCATCCCATCCTCAGCCATAGGGGTCCACCTGAGAGAGCAGCAGCAGCCTGAGCATCTTCAGCCATAGAGCCAGTAGGTGGGAAGTCCAACAGGTAGGGAATTGGCTTTGCAAGGTGGCTGCACATTTCCTGCACTTCCAAGGACCACCCCTCTACCGAGAAGGGGACCAGGAAACTGAAGCTGCTTTTACAGAGCCTACAAAATCCTCTCTCCAAGCAGGTGTATATAAGGAAGCTGCACTGGTGGATTAGTTGCAGCTGAGCCTTGAGGAGGAGGCACCAGGGACAGGACACGTGTGTGTGCTGCAGAGGCAGCTTCAGGACAGTGTAGCCCATCATTCCTGCTTCCCAGGGCTCTTCCTGGGGCAGCTGGCTGTAGGTGTGCTGCAAGGCTGTTTGATACCTGCTAGAGCAGGGGTCAAATAAGAAATAATATGGGTAGAGATTAGCACAGCAAGTTTGTGGCAATCACTGTCTCTTCTGAGGGTAGGATCCTGTGTGTTTTCCAGCCATTCCCACCCGTGCCACAGTCAGCACCCTTTAGTGTTAAGCCTCGATCACAAGCTTCCTGGGATGGACTGCATGTCAATTTGTATATAAAACAAAGGGACAGCACATAGACGCTTTATATAAACGGATATTGGAGTAAGGAACTCTGCCACAGTTAACATTTCCGCAGGTCATCCTGAGTCCTTGTTATGATTGCAATGGTTTTTCAAGTACAGCTCTTCCTGTCATGGAATGTGCGTTTTGAATATCTGTAACATACCGTGCACAGACACATCGCTATGTCAACAGTGCACACACACACACACACGCTCAATACTCCAGCACTGCAGGCTTGCGTTTATCTCATGCTCTCTCCTGATCAACAATCTTCCAAAAGCCACTTTTCAGGTATCCTGTTCAAAGAGCAACTTGGACTTGCTAGTTAATGTCACATCAGCTTGTTGTGTCAAATGAAGAGGATTGATTGGCTTTCTGTGGTCCTGGAAAAGCAGATTAGGATTTCTTTCGGACTAAATAGTCCAGTTTCTTGGACTGTTCCTGCCATCTTAGAACTACCTGGCATAGAAAGCTGACAGCCCTGGTGAGGGAAAGGGTCACAGAGGAACACAAGACTAGCAGGCCATAATTCTTGCACTTGTTTAGAGCTGGACTAAAAATAGAGGTTCTTGAACCCATTTCACCGTAAAAAGCCTGCATAATTCAGACAAGTTTTACCAGTAAATTGCAGCTACAAAGGAAAAACCCCACAGCCTTAAAAGGTCTCTGGAAACCCATCCAAAACAATGTTCTGTCCAAGTACCCTTTACAAGAAGGCAGTGGAGGACAGGGTGGGAACTCAGATGCTAAAGACAGCTCTGGCCTGTCAGGAAAAGCGCAAACTTTGCCCCCTGTCTCTGCTGTGTGCCTGCCACCAGGACAGCATGTCCGAGTGCTCTGAACTCAAAGCAAGAGGCAGCCCTTTGCTTACTCATTTCTGTATTGCTGCCCCTAGACTACGTGCACACTGTGTTCTGCCTCTGCCCTGGGAGCTGACTTCAAGGGAACTACGGGAAATGAGGAGGAATCTTTGCTTACCAGACTGCAATGCAAGGCTGTATTTATATACGTATCCAAAGACAAAACCAAACATTAAGTGAAAAAACCTAAACAAATACAACACCCAGATACACAGACCTTGCTCTCCTCATTTTCCAGGTAAGCTCTCCCCTTTGTTTCTGCAACACTGTAAGTGTAAGGAGTTGACATACTCCACCAGTCTCCTGCCTTCAAGTGTCATTTCTGGTTTTCTCTCCTTTTATTCCTTAAGCCCCTGCTTGCTTCCTCCTTCCTTCTCACAGTCTGCCCTCAGCATTTCCTCAACACATAATGGACCCTGTGACCTTCTGCAGATGGTGTAGTCAAATATGAACTATCAGAGCTCATCCCTCCTCATTTGGCCTATAAAGAGTTTCCCCACAAGTGTTCAGTTTTATTTCATCAGCTACCACTTTTAGACATTCAGAGATGCAAGCTTTCATTTAATTCTAAATGCTAAACCCTCTACTTAAATTCAATATCCTGAATGCCCCCTCACTAGGTGAGGAGCAGCACCTACTCCTGAAAATACAGGGGAGAGATTTCAGCTGAGCCAAGATGAAAAAGGTGGGTTCATTCCCCGGTTGAAAGCATTGCAGAACTTCTGGTAGTTACGAGGATGCCCAAGCTTTACTACATAACAACAAATATCAAAGCTGACTTCCATGAATAATGTGTATCAGAGTAAATCCATCTTTGTCATGAGTAGGAATAGCTGTGACAAAGCAGTTGGCACTTCAGGCTCTGAATTCAGGAGTGCATGAGCAGAAGGACATCTGTGACTCAAACCTGTGGGTAAGATCATAAAATGTCCGTTCCAGCTTTCCATGCAACTATTTGGATTGCTGTCTGACACTCCTGACACCAGCCCTCCCTGAGAGGGCGATGTTTTCATCTGTATTTGCACAGGGAAATTTATTGAACGATTAAATCAGTAGCAGCTCCCCCAGGGCTCCAGCTGGCACAACAAGTAAGTAAGGCACCAAGGCAGGAAGCAGCCAAGAATGTGGGGCAGTGAGCCAGGAGCAGCTGCCTTCTCCATGGGACTTCAGGTGCTATCCCCACTCTCAGCAGAGTGGTCTCTGACGTGTCCTGGGCACGCTGTCATGGTGCAGGGCCTGGAGTCACTCAAGCAAAAATGCTGCTGGGGTTTCCCATTTAGGCCTGCAGCATCATCAGAGAGACGAGTGCACTTACAGGTGGCAGACCCAATTTTTCCACTAAAGATCCACCTAGAAATAATGGGAGAAGCCCAGGCAGGGAAAATAAGCATGGTGACATTCAGCAAAACTCCTCCACTTTCATGATAAATTAATTAGTCTGGAGGCAGCAAGCAGAAGCATCCCCAGCTTGCTGCAGCAGAGTGAGTCATCCCCTACTCTTTCCACTCTTTAAAGACTGCCCTGCTCAATAGCCAAATGCATCTGTGGAAACAGAGTGAAACAGAATTGACATGAGCTAGTAAGTAAGGGCTGCCATTCGGGTTTTGCTGCAACCCTTATACAATCAAGTTAAAGGAGGAGTATTTAATTGGAAAATTGTAACTGCTCTACTGGTGTTGAGAGAACGACACACAACTGGTAAGTCAGATTTATTGGCATTTTCCAGGCAACAAATGACAAGTCACAAGACCCTGACAGTGCATGGATGGAGGTCAACAGTAGCCACAAGGATTGTCTAGTCAGCCTTCAAACTTGACATAATTAGAAATATGATCTGCCTGCTCACCTCCAGCCAAGCCTCTCCTCTCACAAACACTGAAATAAAACAGAGAGAAAAAGATTGGCTAATATTCTTTGAAGGCTTGTCTGATGGTTCTGTTGCTACCAGGCTTTACCCTTTTAAATAATAAAGAACAAGAACTTAGCAACATTGTGAAAATTCCCATATCGTCCTGAAATGTTAACTGTGACTGTCAAAACATATGAACACATATTTTGCACACTGTAAAACATTTAACTGGGTCTCAGGTCAGAAGAGAGAGAAAAGTGGATTGGTACCATTGTATTCTTGATTAAATGCACCAATTCCCTCCATCATACCAAAGAATCTATCATTATTATGCTGATGCAGGACCAGGATCATGCATCCAAAACTGTCTCAGGTATCACACACACAACAGGCTTTCTGCATAGCACTGTTCATGAACCCCTTCTGGTCTGCATTTCAGATGCCTGGGTTTGAATATAAGAGATATAAATAGATCAAGGCCAGATCAAGTGGTCTTCAAAGTCACTATAATGAATGCTGGAGGACAGCAATGCGCCATGAATGTAGCAATATTTTTCTAAATTTCTCCTAGGGCAACTTCTATCAGACCCCAAGATCCCTCATGTTACCCCCCAGCCCTTTGTTGGGGTTTTCTTCTTTTCCTACCACCCCTTTCCCAGGGAAGTCAGGCAGTAAGTCACCATACATATTATTCCTAAGATATGTTGCAATTGATTTAGAATTGATGAAAGATGACAGCCCCAGAGTCCAGGACAGAGCAGTAGGGCAAGCTGCCCAGGTACTGCATGGTAACAAAATTTCTCCAGGGAAAGGGGGCATTTAATCTTTTTAATAATTAAACATTTAATCTTCATCCTGTTTCAGGTTTCCTTCCCTGGGAATGTCAATTAATGTTCAATATGGCATTTTCTAAAATATAACTTTGAACAGTTTATGAACTTGGCAAAGATGGTGAACTCACCAGAGACCACGGAGTGGCCATGGGATGACTGTCAGCAAGGAGTTTTGAACACAATTAGCTGGGGTCATATTCTAAGCAGTGACTCAGAAATGAATGACTCTCTAACCTTTTTGCCAACCTTGCTTCTTTGCCTCCTAATGATTGCAAAATTGAATCTGAAGCAACCCCACTGATGACAGGAACAAGAGCTCTGATTCCTGGGAGCAAGTGTTGATGACAGAGGAATTGCTGGTTTAGTAAACCACTGGTTCCTGGGCTCTGCTCCATCAGATGAATGTTTCCTTATTATGTCCCCAAAATCCCCTGGGCAGGGGAGCATGCAGTAGAAGCACACTCAGTTATTTTTCAGAGACTTGCCCCTCCAGGCCTCAAAGATCTGAAGCAGCTGGCAACCAGCCCACACTTATTCTGATAAGTGCTATTTGCAACTAAAAATGGATTAAAATAGCCTCCGAAAGCTTGTCTGAAGGGGAACAAGCGGTCTTCTTCAGAGATGCCATTAGCAGGAAGATGTGGAGAGGGCTATTCTGAGGGCTGCTTATTTTTGGCTTTCACCTCACTTTGTCGTTTGCCCTGGCCAAATAGAAAGAATAAGGAAATTATAATTAGCATTTGGGGCACTGTCGATGGGAGCAGCAAACAGGCCGTGGCCAAAATTCAAACTGTACTCTCCTCTGCTTCTTCATCCATTCCCTTCCCCATGATATGGACTCAGGGAATCTGAGCTTGGGCCACTGTGTCCACCAGACAGCATGGATTCTCCCTTTACCACAAAATGGTGATATATCAGGAACTAAGCACTGGGCATATTTTTTGCCTGCCTGATCCTGCTTTTAGTCTTGTGGATATCCAAATATTCCCTTCACAGCTATCTGGAAGTGAGAGAAATGCAAAAGTTTGAAGGGAGATGTTTTAAGGGTTAACAGAGTGAAAGTGCCAATTTCCCATTACATTTTTAGTCACTAAATAACTATATACAATCAAATGGTTGAACTGGGAGGAAGAGATGAGCTGATGCTGTGAGAAGACAGGTGCACAGTGAAAAAAACCAAAAGGACCCTTTGGTCTTAGAAGACAAGTGGGTAGATCAGGATTTCCAAAAGCTCATCCCACTGCTGTAAGACAGGAGCTGACAACAGTGGTGGGAGCTTTGCCATGCATTACACTGAGAACAGAGTGAGTCTTTTGGCCCAATATCCACCACAAATTCGGGAGTTTTGCTGTTTCCAGAGCTAGCTGTTGCAGCTCAGCTCTCCAAATTAATCCTTCTCAGAAGAGACAGCCCCACCAAACTCCAGACATGACCCAATAGGGGAAGATGGGGATCCTGTTTCCATCTGATTAGTTGATTGTTCTGTCTGCCCACTTCCTCAGCACTGTGAGGCCCTGCTGGCCAGCAGACCAGATGCCCATTTCAGTCTCAGTAAACTGCTTGTTACTTCTTCCCAGCCTCCTGGGGGTCAGTGTACCTCATCAGACATCACAGGTCACAGGCAGAGCAATATGTTTTGGCTTCACGGTGAGGTGGGATACAGTCTGTCTCTTAGAATAATCCTGGAGTTTTGTACCCCTACTGCAGCCAGGACCTAGAACACCAGGTTTGCTCTTGATCGTTCACATCCTGTTCCTACGACACCTCGAAGCTGTTGCAGGTTTTATCATCTGTGCTGTCTGCAGTTAGTTTGCAATGAATGCACTGTGTGCACTGTGATTGTGGTGGGAGGGATGCAGGAGTCAGGCAGGAAATTCTAGTTGTGCCCTTCTAGACATCAGGGTACCCCACTCAATGGCAATTCTCAAAGGCACACTATGACTCAACAGCTTTGCTGTCTTTCCTTGTTTTCTACAGTCTCCAGACTCTTCCTAGGCTACAGGAGTCTGTAGCAAACCTACATTACTAGCTTTTTCTTTTCCTAGTTGGTATTCTGGTAATCATCAGGCCACAAACAAAAAATTCGGTTACAGCTGATACTGATACTCAACCCAAGGCGGCAAGATGACTACTGTTTAATAGCAATAGCCTCCTGCCTCCGTGTAAACAATTTTTGCATTAAAAGATTTGTGCTTTACACATTTATGAGTTAATTGCAAACAAGGAATTAGAAAATTAAACCTGTGTATGTAATGAATCATAAATTAATGTATTTTCCCTTAAAAGCATCATGGGTAACTGTAAGGAACTTGTAAGAACTTAGCTGTCTGTTTCACAGATCTTCGTAATCCTTACCTTCCTCCTCCATATATTTGCTGACATGATTCTGTGCACAGTCTTCCTTTTGGTATAGATTTGCAGCTTGTGGATCTTTGCACTGGAGGTCACAATAGTCTGCTCCCCTGACTGATCTACTTGGATTCTTCCAGTCATCCTGCTTAGAAATCCACATTAACTGCTGTACGAACATCAAGAAAGACAAAATGCCATTAATTTTCTGTTGCTTTTCAGTTAATAGAAATAAATTTACAAAGAGCCATGGTTCATTAAAGGAGTAAACAGAACAAGTTGTTTCAAAACCTCTTTGTCTCCCTCTGATATGAAACTGCTAGAAAGTCATGATTATTTTTTAACAGTTGATGCATTTCCCCTCTCTTTTCCCAGCCTAACAAGAATACTGGAATCCCACTTTCATGCTCTTTCTTTCCATGACACGAAGTGTAGAAAGTGTTATAGAAGCAAAAGGAGAGATATTTGCCAGACCACAGCCTTCCAGGAGCCAAGATAGTCAGAAAAAAAATCCTGAACTAGCATAAGATTTACAGTCAAATTGCCAGAGCTGGGACTCAGAGCTGAGTTACCGTGACATGAGTTGCCATGAGTAACCAGCCACGCACACAGGACGAGCCAGGACTATTGCAAGGCAAATGAAATTAAGCTCAGCCTGTGATGAAAGGCAGTAAGATGATCTGCTCATCCTGGGCTGCAGCACGTACACTCAGACAGCTGCCGCAGCTCAGCAGCTGCACTGGGGTTTGCAATGGCATGGCAAAGCCAGGGAGCGTGGGAGAACCTTTACAACCCAGAGCCCTTCAAAGCAAACTGTCCCTTAGGGATATCTTTGTCACAGGGGATCTGAGCACACAGCAGAAGCAGGAGAGATGACCACAGGACACTCTGCTGCACCTTCCCAGAGCAGGCTGAGTGTGCACTCCTCCAAAAGGTGCCCTAGAAGCCAGAGGAAAGGAGCTGTAGCAGCAGGCAGAGCATGCAGCCAGGGGCAAGAGCTGTCACTGCAAGAGGAGTGCTCACTGCCCCCAGGTTTTGCTCCTTTTCCCTCTCACATGTCACCTCCACCCCTTTTCCCATGCCTGCAGCCAAGTAGGCTGCAGGTTTCCCTTTGTGAAAATATTGCCTATCCAGCCTTAGGTCAGCCACCTCCTGCCCCCTTGTAGCCAGGTTAAATAGCAGCAGTGACACATCAGCTGTACTGCAAACACCTCCAAAGGTGTCTGGCTTTAGGAAGATGGAAAGCCAATGCAGAATCCCCAAAAATTGTGCTGGTCAGCAGGCCAGAAGCAGCACTTCATTCATTACTGCCATGATGGCTCCAGGAAATGTTTGAAGCATGGCAGGAACCATCATACTGCAGCATTAATCGCATCACGTACTGGAACAAGATAAATGGGATGCTCTTGCCCTGTACTCCTTGATCCTATCAGCTACAAGAGAAAGCAGAGCTCAGCCCTAGAGAGGAGAGAATTGTCTGTACCTGGTACAGCAGGAGGGAGTTACAGTGGTGGGACAAGTGTCCCACAGCACCCAATTCTTCTCTATACTCCCCCCATGCCCACAGCTTTCATTTTACAGAGTGGTTGACTCTGAATGTTAAATATTGTCCTGGAGACTTTCTCACCTGAAATGTCAAAGGGGTGTTTTAGTACAAGTGCCCACCTCACTTTTTCCTCAGAGCAGGGCATGGTACTAGGGAATGTCCCATAGCAAAGCTTTCTACCCTGTCCCCACACTTTGATCTCAGGGCTGAAGGACCTCATTGACCTCACAGGGCTTTTTGTGGCAAGAAGACAGGACTAGAAATTGGTGGCAAGAAATGCACTGCAAGGGATATATTTTGAGCTAGGCTAAAAATAGAGCTCTGACCCTGCTTGTTTATATATAGCAAGATCTATATGTAGACTTGCTGGCAGTAAGTCAGTGTAGGGGCAAAGACATCCCTCCAATACACCCCCCAGCTCTGCTGAAAGAGCAAAACTGTTGGGTGCAGCTCTTAGGTGTCTCCAAAACTGTCTCCCAAGGGCAGAGGGGCAGCAAGTGTGGCTGCCCCATGGGCAGGGGTGGTAGCTCCTGGTGTGAAACAGCCCTGAAAATACCTTCTCATCCAGGACATCAGACAGGACAAATCCACAATGAAGAGGAGCACCACCAGCTCAGGACTGCAGCTGGAGGGTTCTGCAGCACCATCCTGCACAGGACTTGTGTGGCCCCCTCAAGGCACCTAGGGAGAAGCTGCAGAATGGGAAAGAAGGCACAGTGCTGTAATGTGGAAGGTGTAGACCGTGCAATGGGGGTGTAAACTTCAAGTGCAAGACTTCTGGCTTGTGGCTAACATCTTGGCTGCAGAAGAACAAACCCTTTCCTTTCAACCCACTGCACCCAAACACTCACACTCCAGTCTGGCACTTCATCCAGACCCATGTGCCTTGGGCTTTTATCATGATTGCTCAAGACACATTCATTACTATCTTTAAATCCCAGTCTTTGTCTTTGAATAAGATTCTCAGTTTCTGCTCAGAAAAAACCCAAATTTCTGGTCCTCCTGTGTTACAGAAAAGTGTTTGAGTCTCTTGAACTGTAGTTGAAAACAAGAAGAAACTAAAATTAATACTTTGTTTAGTCTCAAAACTTTTTCTGCACATAATTCCTATTCTTCACAGCCTGAAGCCATGGCTGAGCAGGCAGGGGCAAATGGGGCTGATTGCCTGAGTCCTCTATGCAGAAGCAAACCACGTGTCTGATCCTGTTACATCAGGACATCGCTCTGCTGAGCCTGTATGTACAGAGTGATCCTCTCTCTTGCCTTAGGCCTCTTGAGTCCTCCTTGTGCCCATGGTATTAAACACACCAGAAGAATTGCTTTTAAAACCCAACAGGATTATAAATACCAAAGAGCAATTCAAAGCCCTGTACCCTTCCTCAATATCACATTGCCCATAAGGTGTGGGCTTTATAGACCTCCCTTGCCTGAGACCAGCCCTGTTTTTGTAAGCACTTCCTGAGATGCCTGTGAGCTCCAGAATCAGGAACTGGTTTTGAAATCATCTTCCTTCTCTGTGATTCCTTGAGCAGCCATGAAAGGCTTAACTTGTTGTGCACTATGCTGCCTCACCACCAGCAGCTTCCCACGTGGTTGTAGCATTCAGGGCTCCCAAGGAGCCCACAAATAGCTCACAAGTTGCCTGGCAATGCCAAGCTCCTTGGTGTCTTCTCACCCACAGACGGGTTCAAGAATTAGATCCCCAGGGTTCGCTGTCCAAGACAGGACAGCGGCAGAGGAAGCTGGAAATCAGCTAGATAGCAGGAGGGGCCAAGGAGAAGGGCTTTGGTGGCAGCCTCTAGGCTAAGAGCAGCATGTCTCTCTCCTCAGAACCATGGAGCTCGAGACCCTGCCTAGAGTGACGAAACCAGACACAGAGCTGTGGACCTCTGTCACCTCTGCCTACACTTCCCTCCAGGATGTGGTGGAATCAGGTTTAATCCCAGAGCCAAATCAGGAAGAGTAAGGAAGGGGCACAAGTCTTCATTTCTGTCCCCTCAAAGGTTAGTGCTCTATCTGCTGGACTGCAGGACAAAGTACCACAAAAATGCCAATGTTTGTTGACATTTATCTGAGGTCTATTCTAGGAGGCTTGCTCTGAGTACAATTATGGGGTCAGGCCAGTCTGAGACTTCAGACAGCGTGTTGGGCAGAAAACAAGAAACTTGATTATCATGATTAGCTGAGCACCTACAGGTTTAAGGTGGAATGCTTGTGACACTTAAATGTTAGGTACAAAATCCTAAACACACAGTGGGTCTTGTTTGGATTTAGTCCTTCAGGACTAGCAAGTGCTGACTTTGGGGTGGATGTTCAGCCTTAGCTTTGCCCTCTGAGATCTGGCAGGACAACAGATTCAATATCTGGTATTGACATGATTAACTCCAATGCCTGCACTAAGCAGACAACTGAATGGGAAATGTATTAATAAAACAAAAAGGGAAATGTATTAAAGAAGAAATACATGAACAATATTATATAGATCTATAAAAAATAATGAATTAAATTAATAAATAACAGCTCCTGGAGTCATCTGGTTCTGGGATCCTGTTTTCTGAGGCTATGCCTTAAACAACAAACCTGCCCAGAGCTGAGCACACTGGAAGATCTCACACTTGCAGCATGACTCCAGCACAGCCTTGCCAGCCAGTCCAGGGAAGAGGTACTCTTTCTTTGACAACTATAGCCCCATGAAGTCTGTGGTGGCCCCAAGGCTAAAGTAAAAGCTTCTTCCACTGCACAGCTGCCCACACAGCTGCTGCACCCTCAGGTACCACATGGTCATGTGTAGGGGAGCTTGCCTGGATAATACAGAATCCATCCCTAATGTACAATACAATTACCCTTTGCAGGTTATACAGCCAAAGCCTACCAATACAGACAGATGGTTTTCTTATCTGAAGGTTGTGCTGGTTCATGGATGGATCCATCCTGTCTGGGCTCAGATATCCTGTCACACCAGCCCAGAGAAAACTCTTCTGCCTCAAGCCAGTCCCCTATGCAATGTGCTTCAATCCACATCACTTCCTTTCAAAACACCAGCACCTCCTGGGAGTTGTTTCCTGCCCAGGAGATAAATGCTGGATCAGACTTGTATGTAATCAGAATTACATCCAGCCCCAACCTGCTTCCCCATGCTCATGCCCTGCAGACAGGATGCTGATGTGCATAAAGTGCATACACTGCTATGGTCAGGCTCTTGGGAAACGAAGCAGGCAGATGAGAACAGGGAGCTGTGCTTCCCACTCATGCAGAGACTTTGGAAGAGTCACACTAAATAAAGTGTGAATAAATAAATAAATGTGAATAAATAAATAAGAATAAAACACTAACCACATTTCTCATCTTATCACAAAATCCTCTCTGCTGACCCCTTGTTAGAAGCAGAAGTCACAAGCAAGGCCCCAGTGAGAAGCAGCACCCTTAGGTCTGCCATGCAATGCCCTGGCTGTATTTCAAAAGCCAGCATTTGATTTTATTGCTAAAGATATCAAGATATGTGGCTCCCACAGCATGAGGAGCATTTTGTTCTTTCCACTGATCAATAACCCACGACTGAGCAGAAATCCCTCTTCTAAAAGCCTTTTTGGATCCCTGTTTGTTGGAACCTGATATGTAAGGAGCTGAGCATTTTGTCTCCAGGGAACATTGCACAGAGGGAGAGCTGCTAGTAGTTAAACAACAAATCCAGTTCACTGGAACACACAGAAAGGATTAACAGGCACCATTTATCTCTTGGATTTTATTTGCTGTCTTCTTGTCGCAGCTAACAGCAAAAGAAACCTGACCTCAGCTCAGATATAGCCCAGCAGCAAGTGTGGAGAGCATTAAGTGGGGCTCAAAGCAGGCTCAGTGGTGTAACCAAGGGCAAAACAGATCACAGAGGACACTTTTTGATGTGTATTACCATGCTGCCCTTCTGCACAGCAAGCCCCGCAGAGCCCAACCTGCCCTTCTTAGGTCTTCCATAGCCTGATGCTATCAGACATCATCTTCTTTCACAGTGGTTTTCCAAGGATACAGAGCAGGACCTGTTTCCACAGCTTCTCAAAGATTCAGCATTGCTGTGCATCAAGTGTCAACAAAGATGCCCACAGTGCCCAAGCCTTTGTAGCATTCACCCCTGTTTTCTTGTAATCTTACACTATTTTTCCTGCCACATTTAGCCTTCCTGAAGCCAGAATGGAACAGACAGTTCTGACACTTTCATATTGCCTCCAGCAAGAATCCTTCCCAAAATGCTGTTGGAACAAATAGCACTTACCTCATCTGACCATTCCAACCTTAAATATTTGAGCACCAATGGTCAGAACCCCAAATTACCATAAGGTAATGCTATTCTGATTTCGTTTTGTGGGAGAGGAGTGGAGTGGTACATAAGTGATTATGATAAGGACAAAATATTTGAGGTTTCTGTTCTTTATCTCCCATCTCAGAAGCCTTAAATGCAACTACTCATGCCTTCAATTTTCCTCCAAAGAAATTTGCTCCTATTAACAGTCCCCTGCACCTCAGTCTTGTCCTTGGCTTGCAGGTTGTTTCTCTGCTCCAGCATGCACATGAAGTATGAGAAAGCTGGGGTGAAACCTTGGCTCAGAGGCATGCTATGACAGTGGCTGTGCAAGACAAGAGAGCCCTAACCTCCTGCCTCAGCCTCGGTGGGCTGACAGATATATTCCATGATAGAGCTGAGCCAGCAGGAGCCCAGCCCACTCTGTGCCTTAGCAAAACCCACCTGAGTGCCTCAGTTTATTCATGGTCACTTCAAACTCCTGGGGTAAGACAAGACCCCAGAGATTTCTCTCCCAGCCCAGAGAGATATGAAATCAAAGCCTTAGATGAACTCTTTGTGAGATTACTGCTAAAACACAACAAGCATGATCTAAGAGCAAGCAGTCATAATTGGAGGGCTATTTGTGCTCTTTCTATGGTTTCAAGAATCAAGGGATAAGTCCCTTCTTAACAAGTCAAGGGCTGATTTTGACTTGTCAGAAGTGCCTTTCAGTGCCACCACCGTTAATGGCAACTTCTTTCCCTCCTGGTTATCCCTTCACCACTAGCCAGCTGATACCCAGTGCTAAGTACAGAATCACAGAATTAGCTAGGTTGGAAAAGAGCTCTGAGATCATCAAATGTAACCTATGACCTAACACCACCTTGTCAGCTAAATCATGGCACTAAGTGCCACATCCAGTCTTTTCTTAAACACCTCCAGGTACAATGACTCCACCACATCCCTGGGCATCCCATTCCAATGCCTAATCACCCCTTCTGGGAAAAACTCTTGCTAATGTCCTTGTTCCTACAAAGAGGATACATATACAGTATTCAGATGCCAGGAAACCAGATGCTATCTGACCTCTGAAATCCCAGTGGCATTTCAGTTTGAGGTCTATCCACTGATCATCCCTAAGGGCCATGCCTGCTCCTGCTCTATGGACAGAGGCTGCAGGTTCCTCCCCATGGATAGGTTTTTGGTGCCATGCGTAGTGCTGGCACTCAGGTGTGTGATGCACGTTGGAGTTTGCACATGGTTTTCTGTGTGCTGCATAGGGCACTTCTGATCTTGTGGATTTACATATGGAAGCACATGGAAATGTGTGCCCTGGGCATGCACTAAGTGCCCACGTTTCCGGACAGCACACGGAGCTGTGTGTGTGGGTCAGGTAGGTATTGACGCAACAGTTTTCTCTGCAGCTCAGTCTGGCCACAGCAGCCCCAGACTGCAAGGAGTCTTTGTCTTCAGCTGGCAGCTCTGGCCTTGGCAGGGGCCAGATGAATCTGCTCCAGCAGCACAGCCACCCCGCAGCAAAACTGGGCTGGAGCTGCTTCTCTCATGGAGCTGCTTGTGCAGCTCATCTTCTGCTGCACACAAAAGGCTGTCACAGTCTTTGGAAGACAAACCCTATGCCATGAGGACACATTTTGCATTCAGCATACGCATGTAGCACCAGGGTAAACAAAGCTGTGGGTTTGTGTTTGTGCATTCAAGCAGGAGTGCATGGGATGTGCTGGGTTTGTGTTCAGTATCTGTAAGTGGTGGATAAAACAAGAGGGCCTTGTGGAAGGCGGTAACCCATGTTTTACAAGGTGTGGGTTTGTGTGGGTGTTTAGGTGTGTTTGTAGGTGGCTGGAGGATCTCCAAGGAGCAGTGAAAGCAGCTGGGGCTGGCACTGTGTTAATCATGCTAGAAAAGCAACACAGAGGGGTCAGAGCTCTTCCTGAGCTTTCACCAAGTTAAAGCATGTGCAAAGCCAGGCAGGACAGAGGCATGCTGAGCATAGATGTCTGCATGGGAAGACTTTAACCAGACCTGTGGCCCCATGAGTGAGCAGCATGCACCCCCAGGACAGAAGTGTGTCTGTGCCTGTGCTGCAGGCTTCTCACACGTTCGGACACAGCCTCCCACAACACATCAGGATCTCCTGCCTTTTGCCACAGCAAGGGAGCCCTAAAGCTTTCCTTGTATAGCAGCATTAAATAAAAAGTCTCAACAATGTTTTTTTAAAGTCTAAAGGTTCTGACAGAGGCACTGGAACAGTTTTACAGGAGTAATTGCAAAGGTTACCTCAGTCCTCTGTCTGTGCTGGTGTGCGGCAGCAGCGTTTCCTTCCAGCCCTCTGCCTCCACACCAGGCTCTCTTCACCAGACCTGAAATCCGTGGTGGCTCCAAGAGGTAGAGGCAAGAGCAATTCCCCCCTAAAAATTGCTGTCTCTCAGGTGAAAGAAACAAAAGCAGGGCATTTTGAAAATTTGGCTTTATCTGTCACTTGATCTCCTGCAGCTTCCCTTTTTCCCAGGTGACCCCCCCAAAATGGTCCACCCACTTCCCCCTCTGCCAGCAACCTTCTTGCAGCACTGGCCCAGGAGGCTTGCACTGGCTCAGGGTGGGGAATGGGGTGCCCTCATCCACTGCAGCCAAGAGAAGGGCAGTGTCAGGCCACAGAGCTGTGCCTCCCAGGAGACACTGCTGCAGTACAGGCACAATTAGATTTTTCCAGTTTTAATCAAAAGCAGGCATTTAAGCTGGGTAAAGAAAAATCAAGAGAGCAGAAAAAGATATGCAAGCAATTTCCCAGCCAAGGGAAAAGAGATAAACTCCACAACATTTTGACAGGAAATACTTACTTGTTAGTATTTTTATTTAATTGTGTGTGCTGTGGCAGTCAGAGATAGGACGAGAGATCTCCATAATGTATTAAGGGTGACATAGAGGCTTTTTCAGGCACACACAAGGTGAAGCACGTGGAAGGCCTGATTCTGGCTGAGGCTGCATCATGGGAACTGTGAAATGGGGCTGGGGATGAGGGAAGAAGCCTCATCCCTCTCCTGACCCAGTCTGCCTATGTGATGCTCCCATCTCATTGTATGGAAGCTGTTGGCCAAAGCATCTCTTGGCCAGGACACTGCTGTGAGAGCTGCTTTCAGATCAGTGCTACCAACAAGCAGAGGGAGGTGGTAAAAATAACCCCTGCTTGGAGAGAACCATGATGTACTTACAAGCTGCTAAGAAGGAGGCTGAGCCTGATGTACTGTCCCACTTGAGCAGGCAGCAGGCCGAGAGAGAGATAGCAAAATGGAAAAAGTGAATCTCCTGGGGTACAGAAACAAGCAGTCTCTGGGCTGTAAATCAGAGCTGAGAGCACAGGGAAGACGGGGAGAAGCAGGCAGGCAGTACAAACACTAAGCAGAGTTCCAGCTTTCCGTGAAGTTTGTTCATTTTGGGATGGCAAAAAAGAGCAGAACATTGTGCAATGGATGGGGCATATGCCTGTGGGAAGAGGTGCTCAGCTCTCCAGTCTCAGCACTGCATCCTCAGGGCAGGTTATATTCAGCTAGGAACATTAACAAACCAGAGCTTTACAAAACAAAATGTACTTGAGAAAAGCTCTGCCAAGAATTGTGTCAACTGTATTTGTATTTTGAGGAACACACAGCTGAAAGAGGTGGGTTGGACAGCACATATTCTTTTAACAACCCCAAACTGGTGTTCCATAGGGACAGAATTGCAGAAGGTGCAAGAAAATAGTCCCCAAAGATCCTGAGTCTTGTCCTTCTTTCCATACAGCCCTGCCAATGTCAGGGAATGAACAGGAGAAACTTGGCTTATAGATCTCAGTCTGCAGAGAGCCCAACGGAGCCCAGAGGAGCCATCTTGCTGCAGTCTGGCCTGGTGAGTTTTCCTTACAGACCTCAGGTCCAGCATGGTCTTAAGAGATTTCACAGAGGACAAGGCAGCATGTTGAAGGCTTCAGATCACAGAAGCCTGAGTTGGATGTGATGATCCTGGTGTGTCCCTTCAAAATCAGCATATTCTGTTGTTCTATGATTCTATAAGCCTTAAGGATGGGCAGGATCCAGAGAATTCTCAAGAGCTTGTGTATGGGCAAGGGAGCTCTGACACTTCTTTGCTTTTACCACATCTGGTGTGTTTAAATCCTGAACAGTATTAAAAAAAGAGAAAACCCTGAAGGCCCTGTCAGAGAAGTGCAAACAGTTCCTGCAGGAAGCCAAGACCTCCCAGCTCCAGGGGTTTCCACAGGGAATTCTGCTCCTGCCCACTGCAATCAGCAGCAGCCTTCCTCTTCAGCCTGCCTCCCACTCAGATGGTCCTGATCCTCTGAGACTGTAAATCTATTCTAAAATGCAAGGAACCCACAGGCACAGGTCTCGTGGGGAAGCTGAGAAAGGATGGGGGCTTGGAAAGCTCTGAGCAGAAGGGCTCAATAGGTTCAGCAACACAAGGATCTTCTCCAGATTTTCACTAGCCTGGTCAAGCCTAGCAGATAAGAAGCAGGAAATGCGTCAAGCCAAGCTACAGAGATCAGCCAAGACCTTCACACGTGTATGAGTTTGTTTGTGCAGGAAGCAGGGGCATCACACAGTGATAAGGGCTTTCAGCCCACAGTACACGAGCTAAGAATGTATTGATAAAAATAGGCACTGCACATTTGGTAACAGCAGGGAAAAGCAGAGTCACGGCTTTTCACGTACAATCCCAGTCTACCTGTTGTTATTGTCTGGGCTCCAGCAGCAAACCCTGAGCCAAATTCTGGGACGATTTATTCCTCATTCAGTATCATTCCATTTATTGAGTGGAGTTACTTGGCCATTGCAAAATTTGGCCCAATTATTTTATTTGGACACCTATTTTATTTTTTTAATCTTGTCCCTGAAATATTAACCCTGCAGCTTATGAAAATAATCATTTTCTCTAGCAGGATCAACATGGCATTTGGAAAAGAACCATATGCTAGCACTCAAATTCTGCTTTATTTAGGTATGTTCTGGAGGTGGTGCTGATGCGCACTTGAAGATCAGTCTCCAAGTACCTACGTAGGAATTAAACACAGGATAGGAGATAAAGCTCATGTCCATAGGGACGCAGACATGGCAGAACAAGAACATAAATCTTGGCTTTCCTCTCATAAATCTGAATTTCCAATCACTTGAAAACAGACAAACTTGTCAGCACAAACACACAGTGATGCACACACTGGACATGGCATCGCCAGGGGAGCAGAGAGGGGCAGCACAGGGACAGGCAGCCTCTCACTTCAGCCACCCATGATTGTGTCCTGCCAGATGGGGAATCAGTGAAACCAACCTTGGGGGCTCTTGGCTCCTAGCAAACCTTTCCCTCGGTTTTGGGTGGAACACAGCATCTGTGCAGCAAACACCACGGCCTTGAACACTTCCTTCCATGGCAGGTGCTTGTAATGCTCTTGGAGGGACCATGCCAGTGCTAGCTCCCTGCTGGATCTCTGCTGGATTCCTGGAGCCATGTGGGCGAGGAGCTGTTGCTTCACCACAGCCACGAGAAGTTCCTCAGCCAAGAGTTTTCCACTGCCACCAGGGGAGCATTGGCAGGGGATCGGCACCCTGCCCTGCCCTTGCTCTGCCCCGACAGACAGCTGTGGGCACCACACAGGATGGGCCAGGCAGATGGACTTCCCCTGGAGAAGTGCAGGCAGCCAGCACAGCTGGGCAGAGCTCAGGGGTGTCCAGAGGCTGCTGCCATTTGGATAAGGGTCCCTCATGCCATTTGTAACTGTGGTCACTTGCAGAGGCTGCAGGGAAGCACTAGCACAGCACTCGAGAGTGCCCACCTGGCTTTGGACACCAGAGGTTTGGAGAGCCTCTGTCCCCCATCCCCATATGATCACTACTAGCTCTGCATAAACCTGTCTCCTAGGAATCTGCCTAACTGCATTTTGAGTGGGCTGGTCGTTCTGGCATCTTTGACAGTGAATTTTGGGATTCTGTTATTCAATGTGCAAAAGAAGTATTTCTCTTTGTTTGTCCTGTTATTCATTGCACAAAAGAAATATTTCCTTTTGATTGTCCTAAACCTGCTGTCCAATAACTTATACACTGTTCCAACTTTTGTATTGTCAGAAATAATTACGAAGATCCAATCAAGAAGATTGATCTTCAAAAACTATTCCTGCATCTCCCTCCTTTCTTCACTTTTTTTTTTTTTCCAAACTAAAAGGTTCTACACTTAAATTTCTGTTCAAGAGCAGGAAATATAGATTTTTTTAAAAAAAAAAATTTTTTTCTTTTTTAATTACTAGGCCTAAACAGAATGGTCATGATACCACACCAATGTCATTTTAGAACCAGATTAGGATTTTTGCTTTGCTCTTGATTTCTTTTTGCCATGGTTTAACCCCAAAAAGCTACCAAGACACACACAGCCACTCACTCACTCCTCAGCAGCAGGGGGAGAATTGAAAGGGTAAAAGCTGAAAAACCCATGAGTTGAGATAAAGACAGTTTAACAGGGAGAGCAAAAGCCACACACACGAGCAAAGCAAGGACTTAATTCACTGGTTCCTGTGGACAAGCAGGTGCTCAGCCATCTCCAGGAGAGTGAGGTCTTATCATGTGTAATTGTTGCTTGGGAAGACAAACAACATCACTCCAAACCATCCCTCTCTTCCTTCTTCTTTCCTGCATTTTATATGCTGAGCATGATGCCATATGGTCTGGAACATCCCTTTGGTCTCTTGGGGTCACCTGTCCTGGCTGTGTCTCCTCCCAGGCACCCCCAGCCCCCTCACCACCGTGGCAATATGGAAAGCAGAAAAGGCCTTGGCTCTGTGTGAGCCCTGCTCAGCAATAACAAAAACATCTCTGTATTATCAACCCTGTGCTCAGCACAAATCCAAAACACAGCCCTGTACCAATCACTGTGAAGAAAGTTACCTCTACCCCAGCCAAACTCAGCACACTTTCCTAGCAATTGTCAACATCCTTAATAGTTGCTGAGCAGCAAGTTGACTTCAGACTACCTGCAATGACTCCAGCTTTTTTTTTTTTTGCCATCAATAATTGCTCTTTTAGACTAATTTGTATTGAATATATAGTCAAATATGCCTAATTTACACTGTTCCAGGGAACAGAGTTAGATTTTATGATATTGTCTTATTCTCCTTGAGTGGTCACTTTAGTCTTCATTCAGCCAAGGGTCCAAGACTTGCTAATGGGCATAGAACATATCTCTTTCAATATGTTTGCAAAAGTTTATAGTAGAAAATTCTAGCCTTTTACAAGCAATTCTTCAAAATCTTTTTTATAGTATGTCTCTTTATGATTTAACATCCCAGTATTTATGATCCTTTCTGTTTCCCCCTTTGGACATGACTTATGCTTTTTGTAGGATATCTTTTTATTTCTAATAATATTCTTTCATATTTAACTATGCTAGCTATTTTTATTCCTTTTGAAAAGTCTTTCTGGTAGTTTATCCATTTATCATGGACTCCTAATATCCAGAGCCTAGATACCCTCAAGCTTTTTTTACTCTTTTGAGTTCTTTTAATTTTCATCCTTGAAGCTAAGAGTTTAATGTAGAGGATGCAGGGAGGAAGTTTCACCCTACAGAGATAAAAATTTGAATGCTTGATTATCGCTATTGCAAAGTGCCTCTTCATTGCATCTGCACATTCACTGAGCAAAATCAAGAGCTCACTGCAGCTTGTGGGTGCTCAGACTTGCTGCTCTGGGAAGCACTGCTTAAAATAGTACAAAACCAGCACCACTATCATTCCCTTTCGTAATATTTACTAAGTCTGTGTCAAGTTCAATGAAATCTTTTGTTACTGCTCTCTTGGCTACCTTTGCACCCTGTCTTTCTGTCAGAATAGCTCATTCATTGCAGCGTCTCCTCTGGGTGCTGAGTTTTGGAACCTGGCCATATGCAGATACTGTGGAGACATCCCTGCCTGTAAGGACTCTGTGTTACTTGCTGGCACTGTTAACTCAGGTTTTCCTTCACTAGTTGACCTGGTCAGCCACCATGCATTTGGATGTGCAGCTGGTCAGTTCCTTTCTATTAAGCCCCTGAAGCAACCACATTTCAGCTCAGGCATGATGCTGCTCTCTTCCCTCAGATGTTTACAGGAAGCCCTCCTTCCTCTCTGATTCAGACTCACTTTCACACTGACAAAACAGGCCCTTTTCTAATGTAGAGACACCGTGGGATCCCTGCATGGCAGAAGGAGGAAAGGCACCAGTCTTAGGTTCCTGAGCAAGGGACACCTGAGAAGGCCTCATGCAATCCCAGTAATTTGTAAATACCATTCATCAGCTTCCTCAGCCTGAAATCCAGGTCACCAGCAGTGGCAGAACACTATTTTCTCCCCAGTTCCTATAAACATCTGCTGAGCAGCCAAAAGTATGCTTGTGTCTCCAATGAGCAAGTGCCTTTGGCCAGCCAGGGGCTGCACATAGTCTCTGAGAGGTGACATGGGAAATGGCTTTAAACTGAAAAAGCTCAGGTTTAGGTTGGATATTAGAAAGAAATTATTTACTGTGAGGGTAGTGGGAGCCTAGAATTGGTTGCCCAGAGGAGTTTTGGATGCCCCACACCTGAAAGTGTTGAAGGCCAGGTTGAATGGGGCAATCTGGTCTATTGGAAGATGTCCCTAACCAAGGCAGAGCAGCTGGAACTGAGTGATCTTTAAGGTCTCTTCCAAGCCATTCCATGACTCTGGCCTGGAGGGGCTTGGACTCTGTGCCAGGCTCTCCAGCAAAGCAAAGCCTGCTTCCTTGGCATAGGTGATCTCCCCAAACAGCTGGGGTTTTTTAAACCCTGACATCACATTGCTGGGCATTTGTCCTCTGAATAAATCCACTTCCTTCCCATTTGCCAACTAAACATATCTGCCATGGCTGCAAACCAAAAGATCCCCATCTGCATGGATTGATGAACCAAGCCTCGTAAATTTCCAGCTCTCCTACATGGAAACTGAGGTCCAGAGAGAAGCAGTTTTCTCAGGATCAGGCAGTGCATCAGTAGCAAGATCAGGAACAGCACTCTCTTCCCTGACCCAACTCCCTTCATCTGTCCCTGAAAGCACGAGACCATATTCTGTCCCTGCCCAGCTGTCAGCACCCTTGCTCTGAGACCTGCAGCACCATGGCATCTAAAGCTAAGCAGAAACCTCTGCAATCCTGCCACCTTCCCTGTTTTGCCTGCTTGCTTGCTTGCTTCATCTGCATGGTAAAAATACATGGGGACATGATATCCAGGGGTAAACACAGACATAGACACAGTCACAAAATTCATAACTAAACTCATAAAACTAATGGATTTGTTATTTTGGTTTGATTTTCTGGGAAAAGGAGGAGTTGGTAGATAACTCCCACATTTATTTCAGGAAAAAGAACTAAAAATGTCACAGGAAAATGTCAATATGCTTCAGAACTTGTAAAAGCAGACAAAACTTCATTCTTCATTTCATTTCATTGGATCCCAAGGGTGAATAAATTGCGGGGTACTACTAACAGAAGTTGATTACAAACAGGCTCTTCTTCGCTGTCTTGGGGCACATCCAATTTTGCTCTGAGTTTGAGTATTTTTGTCTTCACTCCTCTCCTCAAATGACAAAGCTTGTCCTTCCAGTTTTCTCTGCTACTGCATCTTTCTGGCCCTTCAAAACTCAACCATCCAATCTGCCTCTAAAGCACAGGGAACCTCACAGCATATTTTCCCAGCCAATAAATGCCAGTCACTTACAGCTGAAACGCATCCAACTTCTCTTAACAGCAAATGTTTAACAGTAAGCATGAGCGAGAACCTATGTGTCCAATGCTGCTTTCCTTCTGTTTGCTTTTACATACAGAACAGTGAAAAAAAACATGTTACCTTGCTGAATTTCCCCTAGAACATTTGAGTCATCAGATTGCAGGCTCCCTCAGACATTAGAGGCTGTTGTGAAAAGAGCCTGAAATGTATCTTTAACCATCACGGTCAGGACCTCCAAATATTTCTCCAAGGGAAAACTCTCACTTGCAAGAATCCAAGATTAAAAGTAACAAGCACATTAACATCCTTCACATGGTTTTGCATTAGCCAAGAGCTGTTTCACAAGCAAGCTATGCTGCCTCTCTCCTTTCTCTCCAGTCCTCTTCCCTCTTGCCCAAGAAAGGTCATTTTCTTCACAAAGAAGGAAAAAAAAAATCCCACTTCTACAACAGCAGTGTTTTAAATCACATTAAGGAAGAAAACTGCCCTTTCATCTGTTCCTAATAAATAACTTCAACCTCTTCAATGCAAGCATTTCCAAACAAAGAATCTCCGTTTAGGACAGAGTAATAAATTACTGAGGTAGATCTTGTTTTAGTTGAAATCAGATCCAGGTGAACCTCAGCTTGGTTTCAAAATAAGTCATCTGCAGTCTCATATTAGTATGGACAGACAGAGGAGACAAAGGAAAGCCCCATCCCCTCTTGCTCCAGTTTCCCCAGCTTTTCACCATTGCTGCTGTTGGCTCTCACTCCATGTGGGTGAAGGGAACAGATGCCCCAGCCAAGTGCACATACATCATTCACACTGCTTCCAAAACACAAGCATGGTTAAAGTTGTGCAAGGTTGTGTGAAACCTCAGAGGATCCCGGGCATCATGGAGCAGGGGAGAAGCGTCTTGGACATTTCAAGCCAGTCCAGAAACATGCTCAGCAACATCAGCAAATAGTATGAATGCAACAAGGAGCAAATCCAGATTGACTCCTGAGTACAGCTGAACCAAAGCCAATCCAACACCAGTGCAGCCAAAATCAGGATCTGTCCGTAAGGTATTTGTAACACACCATGACATTTACTAACACAGGAGTCACAAATGCATAATTACCAAGTGTATACATTTAATAGCCTTAAAGCTAATACTCTGGCACAAGAAATTGTTACATGGCTCTGATTTCACAGCTCTTGGTGTTGCAGGAAATATTTCCTCCTCCCCTGCTACCAGTTAAATAATTGCACTGCCAATTAAAAATCTGGAAGTGCTTTGTCGTACAAAGGTTGGCCTGCTCTGCCATAAGCAGCACTCACTCCAGACTATACAGGCACAGGGACACACACACACATACATGTGGCAAGATGCTGCTTGAGAATTAATTCATTCCCACAATTAATTAATTCTTCCAAAGTCAGTCACCTGACTTCAGGCTACTCAAGGAGACGAGCACATAGTAGTTGGTAAAGCCCTCAGGGTTGACCTGGTGACCTCCCTGTCCTGTACATTGGCCTCCTACTTCAGGAGAAGGGAGATCCTCTTGCTGTATTGTTACTGGACACCTGATTATTTTCTGCTCAGCATGTAATCTTGCATCTTTACAGCTTAAAAAAATACCCTAAAATCAGGAGCCAGCTTTGCTGAAACACTGCTTGCAGCTTGCACACTCTTTTTAAGATGGCTGTGAAAAGTCAAACTGTGAACCCAGGGCAGCATCACTGCACAAACAGTCTGAGCTCTGCTCAGAGATTTCAGTTTATCTGCACCTCCCCAAGGTTTTTTTACCCCACAGAAATACAAGCCCAATGTACAAAAGACAGCCCAGGCTGAGCCACACCTTGGGAGCTGAGGCTCAAACAAGATTTGATGCAGCCTGGGGAACCACGCTGGTCTGTCTGGTGGTGGCTCAAAAGCCTAAGACCAAGGGTCTTGAAGACTGAGATCCACACATGCTGCCAGGGAGCCAAACCTCATGGAAGGCAGCCAACAAACTGCTGGCACTGCTGACATTTGAGAAACCACAGCAACCAGATTTGCTAGAGCTCACTCATCGGCCTTTCTTACACCGCAATTTGTTTGCTGTCAGCCTGACAATTAAATAGATGCCTCGGTTCGTGTTTTGTCCCACGGCTCTGCTATCACTTTGGAGGTTAGAAAACAACAGCGTGGTGCTTCTTACCAACAGCAGTGTCCCAGTCTGTCCATTGTGCTCCTGCAGGGTCAGATCCCCAGCACTAGAAAGGTTCATCATTAACCAGGTCCTAAAGCAAATGCATTTTCAGGGTCCCAGCAAAAAAACCTGCAGGAATTGCAAGCACCTTCTCATATTTGTTCCTGATAACAGCTCCACTCTGAAGTGTTGCCAGTGAATTATTGGAAACCTGGGGGTTAGAGAAGTTATGCAAGAGCAGAACTACTCTTGCAGTTGCATAGTTGCAAGAGCATGTACTGCTCTTGCAGGTACATACAAAGCCAAGAGAAGAGATTGTCCTCAGCCTCTTGAGGTGGGCACTAAATTGCACCCAGAAATCCTCCATTAAGTACTGAGCAAACTTAGCTAAAATGTTCGCAAAAAGAACAGAAAAGTCTTTCTCATACAATGAACAGAGAGGATTTTTTTTCCTGATTCCGGTAGAGCAATGACACTGTGCTGTTCACAGATCCCCTCTACACTGATCAGGCCAAAATAAAGCATGGAGGTGCAGATCCATCACAGCAGCCTGATGAGTTTTACAATAACACAGCATTTAAAAACAAGCACAGGGCAGAAATGCTGACAGGCATGGAGGGGACCGGCCACAAAACAGAAAGAGAATAAAAGAATTGCTTTCAAGTTAAAGTTTTTACTGACCGGATGAACTTCTTGCCAAGAGGATAGAATGATTTACACATAAAGTGATATGAGAATAACAGGCAGTCCCATTAAAGACAAATTCTCCTGTGCAATTTCCTGTAGTTTGGAAAAATAGTGCTGAAGACACTCCTGGGGTGCTCAGTCTCACATCTGCCCTGAGACATGTCCTGCTGCACCATGAGCATTTGACTTCCAGCTCCTTCCTGTGCAGACACGGAATGCTCATGCCTACTCACTGCCATGCCAAGCATCACTATAAGTGGCATCTGTTGGATGCTTTTAAGCTGTGAATTGCTGAAAGGAAATGTACAACCCACATCTCAAGCCTAGAGAGCAGATGACAGACTTAAACCCCTTTGATACAGTCATTACCCTCACTAAAGTGAACATAATAAGTCTTCCTGCAATCCTTACAGGACAGATAGACACGATAATCATGATGCTAAAAAGTACTGCACAAGAAACCTTCCAAATTAGCAGCACAGGAAGACTGGGAGGGAGGTTTATTTTTCCAGCTGCATTCAGGAAGTCCTCTCCAGGACATAGCTAAATCACCCTGGCTTTTCACCCTTTCACCTTGATTGCAACTGTTTGGAAGATAAACATTAGCCTATCTTTAGCATTGGCATCTCCCATGTTATCCACTCTGAAATGGAACAGAAAAATGTCAACAAAGAACATTGAAGTGAAACTCATTTATTCAGCCTAACCACTGGAATATGACATTTTCCTCAAACACACTAGCACAGATTTTCAAATACTCTTTGTAGATGCATTAACATCTACATTTGTCTCTTGAAACAGAAAAGAGAACACAGCTATTCTCACCTTTCCAGGAAGTGACTGTCCACTGCTCTGCTGCTGGTTGGTGCAGCACAGCCTCCTGTGCCTCCTGTGCATGATGGCAGCACAGCTGCACGCTGGAGGAGGATGGCAACAGCAACGGTAAAGGGCCTGCTAGCAACCCCAGCTGCTAAACAAAAATTAGGAGTGGGGACAAGGATCATGTGCTCACAGCCTCTTGAAGCTACCCCACACTTTGTGTATCACAGGGAGTTGTACCAGACCTGAAAGCAAAGGGAAACTGAAAAGTAGCTGAAAACCTGCAATATGGGGAGGATGCTATACAATCTCTGGAAATCTTAAGGAGGTTATTACTGTGTACATTATGCAATGTATAGGCACATGGCTACAGAGTTCCCACATGATGTTTGGGAAGGGTTTGCAGATGTCGCAAACCCTTCCCCAGACCCAGAACACCCCAAATTGAAGCACTGTTAGGAATTTGTTGAGGAAAATTAGCCCAGCTGCTGGTAACTGATTACATCTTACCGATTCCTTTTTGCCTGCCTGACTGAAAGTTGTCCTGGAGGTCAAGTTGCTTTGCTTGGTGCATAGATGTTATGTGTGTGTGTACCATGCAGAGAAAGCAGCCATGAGGGTCTAACTGCAAAGGGAGAAAAGCTGTTTCACAGGCTGCATGCAGGGAGACACATGGGATCATTTAACTGCTTTTTAATGAGGAGGTTGGGTCAGAGTCCAGACCTGTTTCCTTACCTGCTGAATTGCTTGCACAACCTTCCCCTGGTGCTGGAGGTCAGCTGGAGGTGTTGATACTGCAGGGGAGTTGTGAAGGACCTGTCCAAAAACAAGCCACAACCCATGCCCCCCAGATTTTCCTCAGCTTTAAGCTAGAAAGAGACAAGCTTCAGTTTTGCTGTAGCTGGGAGCCAATCTCATGGGTCACCTGCTGCACTTCAGTGCCCAGAGGGTAGAAGTCTGTGGTTCTCAGTCCTCTCAAGACACCCTGCTCACCAGCACCACGTCCATCTTCTTCCTCTGTCCCAGCCCTTACCTCTCCAGTATGATTGCACCTCTAACCACGACATTAGAAACACTCTGAGTGAAAATCGTATCAGAGAAATATTAGCTACAGCTCAGTATCAGCTAACACCTTCTGATTGGGACATTTTAATTGCCAGAGGCTTGCCTTGAAGGACGTTGCTAGCACAGGATTACACTATTAGTACAGGAATGTTTCAAAAAAATGGAGAAAATGCAGGCAGAAAATTCCCAGTCCAGGAATTTGGTTTCCATTCTGCAGAGAGCTTCAGATGCTCTTCAGCATATGTCCCACAGACAGAGAAAATCTTACATGCACCTGCACACACACACATGCAGCAGCCCAACAGAAGCTTCACTCCTACAAATTTACCATCATCAAAATCCCCTTATTTTAAACTCCAAGAAAAGCATGTCCACATAGTATCAATTGCTTTAGTAAATAAAACTGCATTCTAACCAATTACCAAAACCGTCTGCAGGACTAAATAATTTATGAGGCTGAAGGGGAAGGGGAGAAAGACAAAACCAACTTGGATGAAAATAGAAACTATATACACATTTTTGTGAATGCAAGAGGCTTGCCCAGTTGCATTAAGGCTCTTGGGCACCAGTCACAAACATTCTTTAAACTGCAATTCAGGTTAATACAAAGATCTCAAAGTAAATAAAGTAGTTTAAAATCAGCCTAACTCGACTTTTGTCTCAGTTTATCCTTGACAGCACAGCCTGCAAAACCTCTCTGAGCAGCATCCCCGAGAAAAGCATTGCTGGCTCTGCACTAGCTACCGAGAGCTTTTAAATCCCTTTACCCCTCAAAGCTGAACAAGGACAGTTAGATCCCTGAAATAAGGACAGCCCAGTAAGTACTGTGCAAATATATCAGATTTATTACTCTTTTATGGAAATAATAACAGACATTCAGGTAGAAACATATTAAATTAATGCAGTCAACAGTTTAAATGCAAAAATAAATATAAAGTCCAGCAGCTCAATGCATCTAAAACAGCTCATTTCTTCTAACGAATAGAAAAGATTTTTTTTTCTTTTTTTTTTTTTTTCCCTTTTTTGTCTTTTAAATGGTGAGTTTCATACAATCAAATAGAAACGAAGGTACAAGCGCTTTCTTAGAAAACATCTCGACCCGGCTGCCCGTCCGGGCGCTCCTGTGCCGGCGGCGGCGCGGCTCCCTGCGGCTCAGTCCGTGCCGCCGCTGCCGGGCCGGGCCGCCCTCAGAGGGCCGAGTCCGAGTCGCTGGAGTCGAGGCTGTTGCGGAGNGCGGTACGGAGCTGAGTGCGGTGCCGAGCGGCGCGCTGCGGTGCAGAGAGGCGCAGTACGGTGAGGACCGGAGCGCGGTGTTCAGCGATGCTCCCCCAGCAGACCCGCTGCCGCTGGCACCCCGGCCCCGTCATATATAGGCCGGCGGAGCCCCGCGGGAGCATGCTCAGACGGCAGCGCACCCGGGCCGCAGCGGAGCCCACTCGCGNCGGCAGCTGCCCAGGCGGTCCCGCTGGAGGCAGAGGTTCTGGGTGCTCCGCCGCAGGCACTCCAGCGACTGCAGGAAGGACTTCTTGGCCTTCTCTTCCTCCAAGGGGGACACCCCCTCCTCCTCCACCTCCTGGATCTCGTCGAAAGTCACCGGCTGCGTCTTGAAGCGCGATTGCCGCGGCCGCCGCAGCTTGCCCTTGGGGGTCTTGGCGGGGCGGGCGGGCGGCGGGAACTCCTCGGCCACGCAGACGAAGTGCGGCATCACCGCCTGGTAGCTGGAGCAGATGCCCATCAGCTCGGCCGGCTTCGCGGCCATCCTGCCGCCCGCGGGAGAGCCCGCCGCGGGGGCCGGGGCCGGCGGAGCGGGGCTCGCTGC
>VWYP01017341.1:134964-237365 GCA_013400435.1 Pycnonotus jocosus | reverse complement strand
GCGGTGCCGAGCGGCGCGCTGCGGTGCAGAGAGGCGCAGTACGGTGAGGACCGGAGCGCGGTGTTCAGCGATGCTCCCCCAGCAGACCCGCTGCCGCTGGCACCCCGGCCCCGTCATATATAGGCCGGCGGAGCCCCGCGGGAGCATGCTCAGACGGCAGCGCACCCGGGCCGCAGCGGAGCCCACTCGCGGCCGGCCCGGCTCTCCTTTCCGCATGACGTGTCCCCGCACCGCCGCCCCCGCCCGCCGCATCCCCTCGGAGCGGGGGGGCCTGGCAGAGCCCGGGCCGGGGGAGCCAGCGCGATCGGTCCCGTCACCCCTTCCCGCCTCCTCTCCCCTTAACCTCCCTCTCCTGCCCCGCGGCACCCAGCGAAGCTTCAGGCCGGTCCCGGACTGCCACAGCGGTGCTTCAGCTTTCTGCGTCCCTCCGCGCTGCTCTTTTTATCAATACTCTGTTTTCTATGGCTATGAAAGAGTACCGACAGACCCATCCCATCAGCTTTCAGCTGATCGCTACCCGTCTGATAGCAAACCCATGGTTAAAGGAAGCTCCAAGGCAAGCCCAAATCTGAATATCCTAATGTTACAGTGTCCCAGATCTAAACTGCAGAGATCACACGGAATGGACCCAGGCAAGAACCATCAGCAATAGGGTTAAGAAGGACTCTGGGATCTTGTTCCCAAGTCTGCCACCTCTGACGAAGCTTAAATATTTCCTTCAGTGTGACTCCATTTTTTCCCTTTTGGAAGGAATCCTAAAATTTTCCATCCCCCTGTAGGCTCTGTGGTACTTCTTTGATACGATGCAGAATCAGATCCTCGGCCAGAAAATAGCATACAATTATTACTGAGCTGAAACAAAAGCTTGCAAATTAGTGACGGCGGGAACCACGCTTTAAAGCTGTGCGTGCCAAGCACTGTCAGTGACGGAAAAAACCCAACAGCATAAGAAAAACTTATGATAGGAATAGGAAAGGAGCTAGAGGGAGAAGGAGTAGAAAAGCATGAGGGAGGAAGAGCCTGAAATGGTTAGTCTGTCCCCTCTTCAGGGCTAATGCTAGATGATTCCCATTAAAGCCACTCTCTAGTACAGCTTCACCCACTCAAGGATATTTTTGAAGCTTGGTTAGGAACTGGGAAGGAAGCGGAGGCTTAGCAACAGTGTCAGGAATTCTGCTCTGTGATGCTAAGAGGACAAGGACAATGCACTCAGGGCCCCAAGGTTTGCCAAGCAGTACTCAGCACCCCCATGCTCAGTGTGCACAGCACCGCAGTGTGGAGGCACCCAGGGCACTGCCTGCACAGACTGTCAAATTCCACAGTGGAATCTACACTTACCCCAGCAGCCCTGGGTCTGTGTCCAAGCTGGGGCACCTGCAGCCAGTGTGAGTTCATTGTGTTTTGCCATGAAACACATTGTTTCTGCAGAGGAGGACAAATGCTCTGGGGAAAAAAACCCAGAAGCTTACATACATGATATACATTTTGTGCCATAGCCCAGCACACAGAAATGGCCTTGTTTCTGTGAGTTCACCATCAGAAACTCTCAACCTTGCCTTTGGGTCAGCCTTAGGACTTGTCCCTCCTCCTTTCAAATTGTCTTAGCAGTGGCAATGTCCCAGGTCCTGCACCGGAAAAAACCCCATTTTAATTACAGCCCTGTCTCAAAGGGGATAAAATGGAACAAGAACACAGTTTTAGGAGAGAGGGGACCAGAGGCACCTGCTAGTGTGTTTTCAGAAGGCTGGCTGTTTTTTACTTCTTCCAGTGTAAAAGCAACATTAAGAGCCTTGGCTCCACGAAGCACCTGGCTGGTTTTTTTTTTGGCGTCTTGGCTCCTTGGCTCCCCAAGGCATCTTTAGGGCCAGCGTATGTTTGAAGCCTTTTTGTTGGGAGATACTATTAGCTTAATAAGGGAACATTTTTATGTTTGGTCAAATTGAATCATTCCAGCTTGCAGAAGACTGTGTTTTTTACTGTTTATTTTAGTGGCTAAATTTAGCCCATACATCCCTGCTGCAGTGCAACAACTTTCTCTCCAAAAGCTCATTTACAACCACTTAAATTCCTGACAACTTGATTCTACAGCACAGCAAAGGCTGAACTCTGTTTCCTCAGTACAGCCCTCTAGGAAGACAAGCCTGATGACCAACTGAGAGGATTTCTGGGGCTGAGCTTGTTTCTTATGCAGAAACAAGATGACATAGGAGCCTTGTTCTGGCAATGCAGAAAAACATCGCACATTTATTTGAAGCAAGGTAATTTAAATCTGCTGTAGCCCAAAGTTACCCAAAGTTCTGTCAAAAAAAGGTTGGCTGACTTGATTTCTGAACATCAACACAAACTGCCTGTCTGGTTTCCTACAGAAAGTTCAGCATGAAGGCAAACTCAGGTATATTTAATACCCTCACAAATATGATTATGAAATGGTTTGGGAGAATTCAATGCCGAGTTGGAGCAAGATCACCATGGTAATAACTGAGAGGCCTTGAAGATATTATTTGAGAAAATTTAGAAAATATATCCCGTGACATAATCTCCAGAGTTAGATCTCCAAGGTGCTAACATAAAAAAAATATTTACTCAAGCAGTTTAAATCATGGTCTTAATTTCACTTGCTCCCAACATTATTTAATGAAAGGAAATGACATCTTGTGATTTCAATGAGTAGTATTTTGGCAAGTTTCGGTCCACTTCACTGCACTTCATGTCAATCCATTCAATTTAATTGTTTTCATTTCATAAATTTCTTTTTTTTTTTTTTGATTGCACTTCATTTTATCATAATTCCTCTCCTGTGTGTTTGGCTCACTTTGCTCCCTGATATGGAGAATTCAACAGATATCATTTTAGAAAAGTTTTGGAACTTTTCAGTGCAACTCATGTTATCTCATTCCTCTTAGAAGTTCTCACTTCATTTCAGAATTTTCAAGTTTTCTTTAAATTGTTAATCATTTCATTGTACCTCCTCTCCTGTGTGTTTGGTTACCTTCCTTCTCTGGTTTGGAGATTTAATTTCCTTTCATGAAATGAAAATTCTTCTTTTCATGAAAGGAAACGGAATTGCACGAGTTCAATGAGTATAATTTCAGCACGTTCCAATCCATTTCATGCAAAAAACTCCAATGCACTGCACCACCATCGCTCTCCCCACACTTTTCTCCCTGGCAGTACCCATGGGCTGGGCACCTCAGCCTTGGAAAATGCTGATTTTACTGCTCTGCTCAGCATTAGGGTTGAGAAAACCACAAAGCCCAGAGCTCCAGGGACACCGCAACTGCAAAAGGCATGCTAAGTGCACCACAGCCATAGCCCAACATTGCTCCTTCCACTCCTTGCTACCACCCATGTGCTGTGCACCTGAGCAAATTTCATCATAATTATTTTTCTGTCTCTGTGGTTCATTTCGTTCCTTGAGTTTGATATTTCAGTATGTGTTATTTCAGCAAGTTTTGGAACTTTTTGCTGTACCTCATGTCATCCCATTCCATTTAACTATTTTCACTTCATTTCAGAATTTTCTAGTATTTTTTCATTTGCATTCAATTTCATCATAATTCATCTCCTTTGCATCCTGCTCATTTCATTCTCTGATTTCAAGATTTCATTTCCTTTCATGAAACCACATTGTATGCCAGCACACTGCACAGGGGCAGTATGGAACCTTTACCAGAGCTAGGAACATCTTATATTCATATTTGGGGCCTTGCATAGTGAAATCACTGGTTTTATAGGAGGAGACAATTATCACTGCTTAAACAGCATGGAAATTACCTTGTCATCTGGTTATTCATTTAAAAATGTGATTACTGGAAACACACACAGCCTTTTGGCTGGCTATCAGATCTCATGCCATAGAAGGGAAAGGGAAGATTAAGAAGAGGATGTAGAGAGATACCCACCTCTTCCTGCAGGAAAAGAAACTTTTGAAGGGCCAGGGCCTGTAGCTGGGCAGTCACAGTGAACATCACTGTTCCCATGTCCCAAAACAGAGCAGTTACTTCGCTGTCTGTCAGAGTTCATGGGGTCCCTTGAGATCCAGCAGGATAAGCTGCTTCCCAGCAAGATGCCTTAATCCATACCCAGCATGTAAGTTTCAAATATCCTCCCAAAAGATAGTTAAGAGCAAGAGCTGCCTCTTGCTGTCCTGGCAGGTGGCATTTGCAGCCACCACACAGTGCCTCACTGTGTACATGTCCACTCACCAGTCTGGTCTGGGTACTCATTTTTATCAGGAAAGAGGAAGGAGTTGCTGTTCTTTCTCCACTAGAATTCGTATCTTGGAACAACCATTTTTAAAATAGCAATAAAAACATTCAGCCAACTGCAACCTAACAGATACTGCTTACAAACTGGAGATGACACACCAATAAAAAGGCAGCAAATACAAACTACCCCCAAAAGCAGAAGTCTTGTGTCTCTTTCTCTGCATGCACATCTGATTTAAATTTAAAAGTGTACCTTTCTGATGGGGGAACCCAAGTTACCCAACAAGACCCAGCTGAAACTCAGTTAGGCTCCTGCTTGGAGAAAGACAAACTGTTGTTTCTTTCTAGCTATCATAATAAAACTGCAGCACAAGAATGCAGATTACCTGGGCAGCCAGGCCTCTCTCCAGTACATGTGAATGCATTTACACCAGGGAATTACAACTTACAGGCTAACAACTCCCAAGAGCTATGCACTCAGGGCTCTCCTATCCCTTTCCTTATGTATTTGGTTGGATATCATTTACTTTTCTTTCCACTATTTTGACTTCAGTAGCCTTTTCTCCCTTTGAAATAATTAAATTACAAGCCAAGCCAGCCCAGGAGATGACTCCCTAAGGGCAATCCTACAGTAAGGATCACACACCTTCACACTCACAGTTGGGCAGCCAGCATTTTAAATGCCTCACGTGTCCCTTGAAGTATTTTTCTAAATTCCTCACATTCCCCTTGGCCATGCCAAGGGGGATCCTGCCTGGCACCATTTGAGGGCAGCCATGGAGAGCCCTGCAGCCAACAGCACAGGTGAGGAATAAGAACATCTCCCCTTTGCAGCAGGCAGGCACTGGCAGAGCCTTAGCTGCAGGACTGGAAATCTCCAGAGGCAGGAGAAGATTTGGCTTGTTCTGCAGCACATCCTGCTTCCAGCCTCCCACAGCCTGGGGATCTCCTTCACACCTCTAGCACCAAGATTTCTGTTCCCCACAGCATGAGATGAAAGAGCTGCCTCAGGTAATAAAACACGAGGAGAATTCCCTTCCCACAGACTGGAGGGCAGCTACATCCAACAAGGCACCTGTGAGTGGTAGCAGGAGGCTCAGGCTGCTGCTGGGATCTTTGTATGCAGCTTATGAAAACTTATTTCTACTAAAGCCACTTCCATGAGAAAGCCTTCCCAACATAGCAGGGAGCTGCTAGGATGGGCAAGTTCTCTGAGGGATGTTTCAAACTGGATATGTCCAGTGTACAGATTACAGGAGCACGGAAGGATTTTTACATCTCACCAGGCAATCTGCCAAGGAAATGGTGCAGTGGCACCATTGACACTTACTGGGTTTTAAGGTAATTTTTAGATAAAATAGCATTTTAAGAGAAAAGGTTTGTCACATTTGTAGAGGTCTCATTTTTATATATAACTTGGCCATTTTAGCTGAAAAAAATTCTTTCCAAGTATCCCTAAAGTAATGAGTGGGAAATTCAGCCAGGTTATTGATTCCTGATTTGTTCTTTTTTTACAGAGAGCTTCACGGTATGCTCCTCCTCAGCCCATCCTTGAAGCCCAGCTTCTCTTTCCTCCTATTCCCTCTTCCTCAGCCTCAGACACAGCAGTTTCACAGGCCCCATGTGAGCCCAGGCCCCACAGCTCAGCAAGGTTTACTGGCACAGGGACACCGTGGGGTTCAGCATGCTGGGAGCTGATCTGGGAGCAGCAGTGGGAGTGGGACCATTTCCCTCCAATGCAGCAGCCAGCGCTGCGAGGACGCACCCACAGCACGGCTGGCAGACATGACAAACACTCGTCAGCACCTGTGGGAAGCTCATGATCCCACACAGTTAATACAAAATATGTGTGTTCAAAGCTCCTTTTCCCTCAAATATCTGTTTCAGTCCTGCCTGCCTTTTTACGAGCTGCAATAAATCCCATAAACCTTCTGCCCCATGCCATTAAGAGAAAGTACAGACTAAAATGTTTGAATGTATGAATGCTTCTCACAGAAATGTATTATTTTGTTCTCTACATAGAATTGTTTAAATTGTAAAGTGACAGCTGAAGTGAAAAGTCAGTGTTTCAGTTGCACTTCACAAGTTAACAGCATTTAGCTGTCATCACACCACTAATAATAAATGTAGTAATAAAACTCTTTGTTTTGAAAGAGAGCTGCAAAGTGTTTCCTGACAAAAAACTGCTACATTAAATTTCCCTTGTCTGGCCTCACAGGCACGAGAAGGGATGGCAGCTTTTCCCAGCACTGTTACTGATGCATCAGGACACAGTGATATGAGGATACAAGAAAAAAAGTGTAGTTCCAATGACCAAAGACCAGTGATTGCAGAAAACTCAGCTCTTTAAAGAATGAAACGATACTTTAAACTAATTAAGATACTGACTGCTTTGAATATTCCTCCTGGTACAAATTGCTGCCACGTGAAGTAAAACCTCTAACCTCCCAGGGCTTTAACTGTCAAGGGGTATTGTCCTGTCCAGTTGTTCCTGTGACCCTGTCAAGTAAGCAGCACAGAAATAAGGATCTCTAGTTCAATTAATTCTGTCTCTGGTTCAAAACCTGGAAGAAACATTTGCCCCACAAAATGATTAAAAATGTCTAGGAAGGAAAAAAGACTTTTTGCATGCAGGGAAGAGCTTTGCTGATGAATCCTGGGAATTTCCAACCCTCCACATGCTCCACACTGAGCTGGTGGCTGGGAAGGTGCTGATAGCTGTGCATTCTGTGCTGCCTCCTGGGACACGAGTCAGCTGGAGAGCAGAAATTCTACTGGCAAGGCAGCAAGGAGAGAAGGATTCTCCTGCTCCTTGCCAGGGAGACCCAGAGTAACCTAGAGCTGTCAGAGCACAGAGCACTTCTCTTGGTTTCTCTTCTGTACCCAACTGCTGAGCTTTGCAAGAGCTGAACTGATTTCTGAGAGCTCCCATCCTCTCTGATTTAGACAAAATTGACCACACATCTCAAACATAACAAGGAAGGCCTGACCAGCAGAGAGCATGGTCACAAAAGGTCTGCTTTGGAGGCTGGACAAAAGGAAAATCTTTTCTATATGAGTCAAGATAAAAAATCTTAAGTTGGTGCCACAAAACAGATCTTAACACCTCTGATACATTTTTCTTCCATTTTCTTCTGCAGCTAAAAGCACTGTAGAGCATCCACTTATTTCAGCAGAATAAATTTAATTTTTTCTTCTCTTTATAAGTCCATTTGTAAGCAATCAAGAAAGAAATCAACCATGGTCTAGAGATTAAAACAGAAGTTTCTTGACAATTGAACCATCAAGCTTCAAGTAACCTAATCCTTGAGACATTTTTGTTCAATCTCTAAACATTTCTGGGGACTTTAGACAAAAATTGTAACCACCAAAGTAGTAAATTGCTGAGAGATGATTCAGCAACGGAAGCCCTGCCTTGCAAAGAGGAGCCAGAGTGGTGTTAAGGCAGACAAGCAGAAAGGAAAAAAGCATAACCCCATTCCTGTCAGATGGAAGCCCATAGCACCCAAAGCCAAGGAATAATCTTTTCTAAGGTAAAATAGAGTCACTTTAGTCTCTGCAAGGGAAGTAATGCCAGGAGATCACTGGCGAGGTCACCAGGAAAAAATTGTCAAAATACAGGGACATTACAGAGAAGCAGCCAATGCTCAGGATATTTTTGCTACCTGTGGCTGCTGCAGCACCAAGGTGCTGTGTCCTGTGTCTATTCTGCCCTGCCTCACTCAACTGTTCTCCTTGCCTTAAGGCCTGGGAGGATTTCTTCAGCCTGGCTTGTCAGCTTATTCCAGGGTAACAATCCCTTTTCTGGCATGAACTGTCATGGTTCCATCAGTGCTCTGAAAGTGCAGGTATTGGCAAATTCTGCATTATGTACAGTTTGTTAGACACTGTCTCACTGATGTGACTACCACTTCCTTTCCCTCCCACTGCACCTCCAAACAGAAAACACCACCAGGCAATTTTTAATCCCTCTTCTACCACTTGCCCTTGTTTCTCCCAAAAACTCAGGGAGCCTGCATCCTGTGGCCCCTCCTCTCCAAGCTCCTGCAGGTATCTCAAGCTAAAGGCATGCCGTGTCAGTTGGACAGACTGTCTCCTCCTTGGCACAGATCTGCCCCCAAAAAGCAGGAGGTGGGGCAAGGAAACAGGGAACCATGTAGATTCTGCACCCTGACAAACCAGCAAGGGAGTGTGGGTTGTGTATCTAGGCCGGTACACCCTCTGGCAACTCACGTCTCCACTCACTCCTGCTTTATCTTTTACTCTCTGCATCAGCAGCTCTTCAGCGCAAGAAGCCTTCCCACAGCCCTCCCTAATGATGATGAGGACCCAGTGATAAGTCTGTGGTAAGTCACAGCCACAAATCCCATCCCATCCAACACTGAGGCTCTTTCTAGTCCATGTGTTCCTCCAGCTGCATGGCAGCCTGCCTTGGCACAAGGGTGTTGCTGGAAATACATGCCCAGCAGCAGAGGGCTGGCACTGGCATTTCAGGGATCAGCTGTAATGTCAACCCACACTTCAGCATGGATCTGTGTGATGCCTCCACAATGGGAGCAGAGCAACAGAACAAATAACATCCACTGTGACCAGCAAAGCAGCTGCACGCAAAAGTTTAGATGGAAACAACTTTCAGCTGAGCACCATTCTGACCCAGAGTGTCATGATGATCCTGTGATGTGAAGACTTTGCTTCAAGTCTTGCTCAGCCAGCAAAATCTCCTGTGTGAACAGAACAAAGCTTTTGTTTCTGCTGGGAAACCTGAATCAAACAACGGAGGCCATGGAACAGACCTCCTTGCTCCTTATTATGATTAAAATTCTTCAACAGAGTCACCACTTTTTGTACTTAAAACAAGGCCTCCCAGCTCCCTCAAGAGGTGCCTTCCCAGCATGAGCCACCAAGGACCTGTCAGCTTCAAGGGAGCTGGCAATAACTCCACAAAGCTGTACTGAAGACTTCACAGAAGGAGGAGGTAAATCAAACTGGACAGCAAGGGAGAAAACAGTCATCTGTTTGAGTGGGTGATTCTTTGGGAAAGGCTAGTGCTGTCATGGTCAACCATCACCAGTCACTCTCAAGTGTGTCAAGAGGAGTTGGTATCTGCAAGATCTCAGCAGAACTTATGTGCAGACAGGACAGACCAATGCTCCAATTTAAACAAATTATCCAGGTTGCTATGGAAACCTCAAGGATTGAAAACAAACCATAGTGAGGCAGATTTCCTATCCACTCCCAAAAGGTTTATGACCAGAATAGGCAAAGTGAGTGTTAAATGCTTTTGAGCTAAAGCAATAGTAGCAGCACTTGAGGAGGAGGCGTTAGGGATTCACAGCACCCATCAAACATGTATCTTCTATCCCTAACCCCAAGAGAACAGGCCTCTGTATTTTGCCAACACTAAAGTATGAAGGTTCTGACTTCTTAATCCCTTCCTGGCACCCTGTCTCCTTCTCCATTACTATTGTAGCCATAAATTACTTTTTGTAGCTACAAATTACTATGTATAGCTATATTAACACTGTAAGTCATGACAAACAGAAATAACAGGTAGAATTCATCTGATACAGATAAAGTAAAATTATCCATGGCTTTCAAGCTAATCAAAACTGAATATCCTAAAGAGCTCTTTTTCACAAAAAAAACCCCAACAAAACAAGAACAAACCAAAATAAAACCCACCCCAGAGCAAAGAAACGGCAGAACTTTGCTACTGATTTCAAATGGTGCGTGCTCAGATCAACCCACTGCGGCCCAGAAGTGCAGCATTGAATCAGACGCACTCCAACCTCACCAAGAGTTTGTGCTTGAATATTCAAATATTCTGTGATGAAATGATTACAAGTAGCATGGGGACAGAGTGATGCCTGACACCAGTGTGGTTAATTTATAATGTTATTGCTTATACAGCTGTTAAATAAATAAATGGTTACATATGCACACACTTGTAGGTTTTTTTCAGAACAGCTCCATCCTGCATGTTCCCTGAAGAAGGCAGGCCACTGTCCATCCTTACCCAAGACAGCTTCCATTCATCTGCTCCTTATCACCAAATCTGAAGGCCATTACATTTTGGAAAAGGTGCTGGCTGTTTTGGAGAAGGGAATTTTACCTGGGGTTACTAGTAAATTCCACCTGTTTGAAAGCCAGGGACAAAGAGTTTTGAAGAATGCAATTTTTGAGAATTTTTTGGAAGAGATACACACTCTGCTGAAATCTTCAAGGACCCTTCCAACCCAAACCATTCTGTATTTCAAAGAAAAGGAAAAAAGTAAACGCACAGTTCACATCTTCCACATAAAAATAATGACACAGAGGTGTTCTGTAAGCAAAGCATCTCTCAGCAGCCATGCAGCCCCTCAGATGGACAGAATCTGGTGCCAGCCACAAAAACAAAACTCTCAGGCCAGTCCCCCTGCCCTCAAATCCTCTGTGAACATACAAACACAGCATATTTTACTTTACCTTAGTGTACACTGAGTTTAAATCATTTTTCAAAAAGTTTTTGGCTGAGAATACCACAACAGTCCTGAGAAGGAAGAAAAGCTTTATAACTGGAAAGTAATTCTTCTGGATGACGGTTTTAGAAATACTGTTTTCAAATCCATGTAACTAGGGGAAAGGTTCCTCCACCTATCTTTAAGTTAAAGAATGGAATCTAACTCCATATTTACCATTTTAAACATGCTGCCCTTTGTACCTGACTGCAATAGCAGAAACAGCTGAACAGCAGTACAAGAAATGTACAAGCTGCCCTGGTCTCTAGTGAAAAATCTTTAGGTGCCATGGGAACACCACCAGCTCAAGAACTCTCAAATCTCACTTTTGTGCACACCCATTTCGAGAACTCAGCAGGAGTGCCTGTAGCATTCAGGAACAAATTTCAACTGACAGGAAAGATGTCCCTGCAGAAAGGTCTCCTGAAGAGCTCTGGGCTGCAATCTCCTCTGCTCAAAGCCATTTCCTGCTGTCTTGGCAGGCAGGAGATTGCAATTTGCTGCTACCACCTGGCTAGCTGACTTTTTAGACAAGGAGGTGGGGGAAGGAAGGAAGGACCCACAGGCTCCCAGCTCACAAAGAAACTTGACCTCTAGGCCAACTATTCCCCTGCAGCCAGTACACAGAGGAGAGGCTGGGAAATGATGCCATATGTCTTCTCCTCACTGTCAAACAGTTGGATACAGTGAAGCTGACACGTGAGAGAAAGCAGGATGCAGTAGTCTCCAGCTTTTGTTGCTGGAGGATAGAACATTTCTCCTATAAATCATTTCATTTCTGGGGAGGAAAACCTGGTCTTTTCCCAAATTAATGGAAGTAAAGAAACTAAACTGAAATTTGCTAACATTACAAACTGAAACCAAGAAAAGCAAGTGAAAAACTGCTCTTCCACAACAGTATCAGCCTCCAGGGTCCTGCCATTAGTTATGTGCCACAGATTCACTGAATTCAAATGAGTTGCAATTTCCACAGGCTGAGGTTTAGGGGTTTAAGCTTCCAACTCATCCCCATGTCCTACTCTTTCTTGCAGCCTGGCTGCTCTTAACACAGTGAAAACAAATGGAGCTTATATGAATTGATACAGGCAAAAGTGTTGCCTTCTCAGAATACCTTGAGAAACTGGCACTCTCCCTTGGTTAAGGAAAACCACTCTCTGTCAGGACTGCCAAACCTGGACACACATACACAGATGGGCACTAAGCTCCAATGACACAAAGGAAGTAAATACGAAAGTGTCTGCCTCCTTCAACTTTGATTCCCATGAAATACATCACAGAGCCAAGACAAAAGATTCAAATGCAAGGAAATAACATTAAAATACTCAAAAAAATTTCTGTAAAAACTGGCATGAAAGTGAAGGCATTGTTAGATAACAAAGTTAAGTCTTCTAGTAACATTCATTCATTTTAGAAGAATAATGTATGGTAGTTTAGGTAGAGAAGCTGTTTCTAGGAAATGATTCTGCCCAGTTTCAGACCACAGAGAGGGAAATGGCTCAAACTTTATGTCATCAATAACATTAATACATAGACATAACTGAGTATTAATAACTCGACTGTTCTCACCAAGTAAGAACTTAAACCACAACAAATGCTGGGTAAGAAAAGACAGAAATTATCTCAACACCAATTTATTCTTACAGTGAAGAGTGACATTGGCTTGCTTAACAAAGCTAATGTGTCACAAGGCATAGGATATTTACCTCTGCTTAGATCCCACTGCAGGCAGACAGAGAAGGTGGACCAAACCCATGATTTGATCCAGTACAGTGATGATATTTGCCTGCAGTAGAACTTAATCACATATGCAGCACTCCTGACTTAACATCCAGACTGCAGCCATCAGCCCACTGCTTCCCAGCAGCAGGTGAGCCACAGCAGGCAAACTTGAAGGATTCCAGCAAGTCAGGCTGGAATCTGGTCTGAGGTGCTGACTGCTGATCTGTGACAGCAGAGGCTCTAGAGATAACCCTGTGAGTAATATTCTTTAATGCAATATGCACTGACCCACAAGCAGGGTTGTCAGATGTCTCTGTTGCTTGCCTTTGCCTTATCCTGTCTACATGGATAAACAGTTAGGATAAAGTCTGACCACAGAGTGCATGGCAGACGAGAGCCTTGACCCTCTGTTCCACCAGACACCAGTATAATTCAAGTAGTTGTGTAAGTTATGAAACTGATTGTTTAATTGGAAAAGACTCTGCAACCTTCAGATAAAAAGCAGTGCACCACCCTTTGGTGAAATGAGTAATATCCAGAGATCATCACCAAGTGCAGCATTCTCATTTCTGTACAGACACATAGAGGTGGCTTTACATCAAAGAATCCCATCTTGTCATTACTTCCAACAGAGATCATGACTTGGGAGTAAAGGAGAGACAACAAAAGGTGCAAACTACCTGCTCACTGAATCTGTCTGCTCCAGTTAGGACCTCTCAAATCTTTGTGCTCTTTTAAGAATAATCACTGTTCACAAACTTAAAGCCTGTGATTTAGTATCATCTAATAACATATGATTTCTGTCCACATAACACAGACAGCTTCTGATTGCCAAAGATCTTCATAATATCAACTCCTTTCCCCATGACTTCAAGGAACTCTGTCCTGTAAGGCTTCCTTTAAATCTGTAGCAATCTAAGGCTCTAAATCTGCTGTGGGTGTACATCCAACAATGTCCAAAGTGGTTCTTCACTTCCAAACTCCATCAGGTTCTGGATAAATGATCCTAAATGTCAAGTTTATCCGTTCATCTCTAGAATGATACTCCTTAGGCACTCGATGCTGTAAGTGGCATTGGGGAAAAAAAAAAAACAAAACAACCAGCATGAGCACGTGCATTAAAAAAAAAACAGGTAATCAAACAAAGACTAAAACCTTTATTTCCTGTGATGGCTTTTTATTCATATTTCTAAACACTTAAGTAAGGTAAAAAAATCAGGTTCTGACTGGTCAGGGACATTAAAAACAAAAAGTCTTTGTATATTACTGTAGAATTCTTAAATTAAGTTACAACTTTTTGATATTCCAAGTTTCTATTCTGTATTGATTTTGCTCTTTTTACTGCAGGCTGCAACCTTCATTGCTGAACTTTAATAATGGAACATCTGAACTGATTCCTACTGCATCATTTGGCACATGAAAGCAAACCCATTGTTTCTGTGGGTGCTTTCAAATTCTGAGGCAGAAAGCAATACTAATGCCTTGGAAAACAATTGTGCCATTGGAAGCAGAATGTCCCATACCTTCATGGCAGTGCCTCAATGTATCTGGAAAACTGCACTGCAAGTAAAGCACATGAACAATGTCAAAGAGTTCTTACCTGCCAGTCCTCCTGGGTGGCTCCTTCCATCACCAACAGAGTCCCATGATCAAGTGGGATTCTAAGTTTTTCTACGTAAGTATAGTCTCCATCCTCTTCCTAAAAAGAAACATTAGACACTGAAGAAGTAGGCATGTGCATTTGGTAGAAAACCAGTTCTTTACAGCAGAGTTTAAAAAGCCTGTGAAAGAGGAGGAGGCTCTTCCAAGATCAAGAAGTCTTAGTAAACCTGTATCTATATTTCATATAAAGTCCAGGAGCCGAGCATTTGGACGATGAAAAGAAGCCACTATATCGCACTGCCTGGATGCCACAGGTAAACTTCAACAACCAGCTCTTGTATTTAGTGCAAAATTCTGGAGTGAAGCTGCAAACCTTATGGAAACATTTTAAACAGTTCAGCATGGAGACATTCTGCAATAGTCACCCTAGATTCCAACAGTTAACTGCTTCATCAAAAGTAACATCTTCCTGCTACTCTGAATTTCTCATTAAAACATTACATGCTGCTATGGCACTCACTGCTGGAAGAAGAGCTTTTTTATTAAAAAAAAAGAAACAATCTTCTTTTCCTATAATACCCTGTAAAACAAAAATGTCTTAATCATCACTAAGCAAAACAGAATGCTAGACAAAAAGATGCTGTAATTGGCATTAGGGGAAAATTTGCCAACTTTTGTTAAGCCTTTAGATTATGTGCAACTATTTTAAAACTCAAATATAGCAACTAGACATAGTGACACAGCCCAGCAGTGGTCTCACACACGCCACATGAGTGGGAACAGCAACTCTCTATTGCTTTGCACTATCCTTCCAACTTGAAATCAGATTCATACATTGCTAAGTCAAGTGTGTCACAGTCCAACTTGAAGGAGGTCTGTCCTTTTAAAAGTTCATGGCTTGCTGAAAAGCTCAAAATAATGAGTCAGAGTAACAAATACTGGGAAAATTATGTCCTAAACTAAAACAGGGTTTGATTTTCAGAAAACCAACTGGGAGTATGTATGTGTTTATAAATAAGATGCAGATAGAAAGAGGACTACACTTTCTAAAATGCAAAAGAGGTTGGTTGGTATCAAGTCAGTATTAAGAAATGTTTTCTTATCTTCAGTGGAAACAAGGAAAAAATTTCAAAAATAGGTATTATAAACATGACTGCTGAGGAAAAGCAGAGAAATATCACTGCACACATACTTTCTATTTCAGAGGATTACATCATTTCACTTTGTGATGGACAACAGTGGGCTTATTTTTATCTCTTGCTCATCTTAATTAAAAAGGAATTCTGCTAAGAAAAATGATTTAGGAGAAAACATCCTTTTGGCTTAGAAAAGTCAGTATGTAAAAACAGCAAGTACTTTCTGGTTTAAATGGGACACCTCTGAACTCCATTTTACTTAGGAAAAGATATTTTTATGTCAATTTGCTTTGCAAAGCCAATAAACAAAAAGTTTTTACTTTCTTACATGTCATTACTGTTGACCAAAGCATATTTCAGAACTTTTCTTCCTAGAGCTGATCAGATATACAGAAAACTCACTTGACTTTCAGAGGTCAAGAACTTTATGAAGGGAATTTATTTTTGGTATCTAAGGTGGAAAAGACTTTCTGGTAGCAAACATGAAAAGACATGTGTCAGGTGACTTCTTTATGTTCACTTTGTAACTCTGTATATGTACCACAAACCCACCTGCTTACAAAAACAGGTATAGTAAAGCAACTGTTCTGCTTTTTAATATATTAGAATTTTCATAATCTTGAGTTACACATTTAATGCAATCCAAACTTTACACCATCCAAGTACACTGGCTAAATCTTTTTTTAAAATCCTTAATTGCAGTAACTACAGTTAGTAAATAAGGAAAGGTCAGTGTGAATTGATGGGAAGCTGTGAATACAAAATCTGTAGGAATTTCTGGACTCTATCAAGGTTGTTTTCTTGAAATGCTATCAAAATCAAAAAGAGAAAAGACTCAGTATAAATCTATATAAATCACCCAAGTTTATTTCTTAAGTCTCAGGAAAGTTTATTGCTACAGTGGTAGGACATGGTTTCTAGACAGAGGAATCCTCTACTATAAGGAAAAGTAAATGCAAACATCCTGTAGAAGAATGTATAAATAATAATGCAGTTATACAGGCAAATGATGCAAAATCATTTTCAATTGCAAGAGTCAGCATCTTTCACAGAGAATACTGGCTCCTAGCTCCTCTTCTGCTTCACCTATTTACTATTAGCAAAAGAATTACCCTTACAAAAGGTCAAATCTTCTGTTTTTCAGATTTGGTTGTATTCTTCTTATCCAGTTTATATCTCTAGCAACAGTTGCATAAACACCCTCCTCCACAACAAAGTACTCTCACCTATCAATGCTTCTGCATTTAACATGTTTATTTTCATTGTCCTCACGGCAGTTCTTTTCTCTATAGATTCAGTGATGATGGATATCAGTTTTACTGCTCTTTCCTCACATAACACACTGGCCTGCCTACACAGGCCTGCCTTTAAACTCCCTCAGTCCTTCCGCAGCTGAGCACTCCCTTCTTCCTCTCTGCTGGTCTAGCTCCTCAAGCCCTGCCAATACTGCTGCACAACACCTCCTCCTCCTCTGCAGCCACTGCTGAGTCTCCTTCATGCCAATCTAAAAGTTCAACCCACTTCAATCTTGATCTGAATCTCTGCTTCTACCATGCTCCACATGTTCCCATATTCATCTTCAATTTGGTCTGTTAATACACAAAGGGTCATTTTTCTGCTGTTTCCAGAAGTACTAGGAGATCTTTACCTTCTGCTACGAAAATAGGACTATGCTTCAGGGATTCATTTGAAGGACAGATCCACGTGAAGGATGATTCTTTGAACACTACAAACATCCTGCCATTATCTGATAGGTGTGAAGCTCCCTCCCTTCCCAGCAGCCATTGGTTTCCTTGGTTATAGATGGAAGAAGAGCAAGCTGACAGCTGACTTTCTAACTCCTTCCACAGCCATTTGCTGGACAACCACGCAGCTGGTCCCTATGGCACCCACCCCTCTGCCACGGGACACCTCGCACTGCAACGTGGCAGCTTAGTGAGACACCAGGTATCACCCTTCCCCCCTGTACTAACATTCCACACTCACCTTCCAGGAGGACACAATCAGATAACTGGCACTGTCTCAGAGCTGAGCAGTGAACAAGCAATAGTAAAAAAATGGCAGTGAGGCTGTATCAGAAACACCCGTCCCACAGAGTGAAATCAATTCCTCTCGATTGGGAGGATGAAGTCATGTCCAAGTGGGCCTGGGGGCTTGAGGCTGTGTGGGAATGGGAGCAGGTCACGGTGCTGACACTCAGGCTGTAGGCAAGCACGAGAGGACTCATTGACTCAACCAAGAGCTGTGTGAACTGCGTATGAATCACAGCTCCAAAGCAAAGCACTTGTCTCCTGATTTCAGTGTAGGCAGGAGCTACAATGATGAGGGCAGGGGGAGCAAGGAAGCAGGAGCAAGGTTAAAGCAATTTACTGGAACTGGAAGAAGAAAATAGAAGAAACCACATCACTGTAGACTTTTAACTATGAAGTAGGCATCCAAAAACCCCTAGAAACCATTAAAAGCAAAGGAAAAAATACCACCTCCTATCATGTTACTGGTCCAAATAAACAGAAAAGGCTGTTTTTAGAAAAAAAAAAGAATGCTTAAAAAGAAAAATTCCAGCAGGCAAAATAAAACAGTTTCTGGAGTCATGTTAATTCCCATGAAATCTCTTTATTCCAGTGAGGAATTTACACCTGAAATGTATTTACAGCTCTTTTTACAAGCACTGGGCTGAAATCCTGGTAAGAATTATTTCTACTTATCCACAAAGGATGCTTGTTTGAGAAGATACAAATAGTCTATGCGTGTCTCTACATTCCTTTACCCTCTATTATATGATGAAGATTTATCCAGTACAGTGCTCACCAAAAAGAAAAACAGAAGAATGAACCTTTCCTTACCCTCACCTTAGAACAATTTTCAAAATAATAAAAAAACCCCACTTCCACCTAAGTATCTTTTTCTTTCATTTTTGCCAAGTCAAAATAGATTTCAGATTGTGTGATTATTTCAGAGTGACTTACACAAACACTACCAAATTACTAACAGAAAATTGTCAAAATTCACATACACATGCACCAAAAATGCAAGCCATCAACACTACTGGTCATCTTTTCAGTTATAGAAACAAGATTTTATTCACTATCAGGTTCATCCACATTTCAAGATATAACCTAGAAAATATTTGTAGAGATACCAACACGAACTGAAGTCTCTGATCTAGTACTCTTTAATTGCCCTTCAAGCTGTGACCTCACTTGTGGTACATACTTGGTTTGTACTCAGCACACGATCCCATATTTTTTCCTAACACCATTTATTCACAGTGATGTTCTACCATAGTATTTTTCATCTTGTATGTTCATTATATCTTTCATCTCAAAATACTTAAAAGCATTTACAGGAACAGAGGGGAAGGCCTTTGAAACCCTAGAATCTGAAATAGCATAATGTTGGCCCTCAAAGCGGTTTAATTTGGGGAGGAAAAGTATTTACTTCCTATTTCCCTCCTCAATGAAAACTAACTCTGGAAAACCCAATGTATTGATATTGGCTGATACTGAAACCAGAGACAGTCTGAATGCTGTGATGACTGTTAATCCAAATTCCTTTTCCTTAGATTACATTCCTCTTCCTGTAACTTGCTTTTTAACAAAGGAATGATCAAATTTCAAAAATCTACAATCAGTTTTAACTTTCTCTTAATGAAAGAGAGGATGATGCTACAGTATAATAGAGTATGAAAATTACTTCTTTGCTGGTACAGCCTGAAAGGTGGTAATTTCCATCAGAGCCTCTTGTAACTCCCACTTGGCAAAGCATCTATTGTCATAGGATGTTCTCAGGAAACTTCAGGCTTTGGGAATGTGCAAAGAATATGTAATGTGTGCCATGTAATTATTAAGTATGAGTTCCCTTAGGCACAGGACACATTTAATAGCAACTATTTCAAAGATCTGCACATGGGGATCCTACCTCAGAGAAAAGGTATGCGACACTTGCAAAAGGAATACACTTCACAGCTAGCAAGACTCAGCTAGTCAGAAATATCACGTCAAAGGTGCTAAAAAAATCAAGAGAGCTTGAGGGATACATCTATAGAAAACCATCCACCTCTGGAAGAAAAGGGAAGAAATCATGCGGTACAGATCAAACAAGGCAGCCAAGTATGAATGGCACAGACTGAATTTCTCCTTTGCCAACAGTGGGTAGATTTTCAGAAAATCTATAAAAAAGGCATCTTACTCAAGAACTAGGACTTATTTTTAAGGCAGAACCTGAAAAGTTTATACTGAAGTTTAAGCGTATTTTATTCTGATTCATTGATGAGAACACAGGTATTTCTAAAATGAATCCAAGCACCATTTACAGTTTTCTAGAGGAATAAACTTTCCAGCTGATATTGCATTATCAACACAGCATCAGGGATACTTACTCATGCTACCCCCAGTGACACGGTAGAGTGGTTATGTGATCTCATGCTCAGGGACCAAGATTAAATTCACTTCAGGCAACAAAGATTTTACAAATTGGAGAACTGGTGAAAACTACCCACTATTTGTTTTCTGGTTCAATATCTGCCTTTGCTGCTCAGATTAGGTGACCCAAGGTGACTCTTGATGGGCAGGCTTCAGTATGTCAGCATAGAATTTTCCTGTATGTTGGTAATTATCACCTCTGCTTTCTGTACTACCTACTCAGAATAAATAGCAACACAAGCAGATAGCAAACTTCTTTCCAAAGTTGTCAAAGACTGCACAAACAGTAAATTCATCTGAAACAGGACACCCTGAAATAAGGCCTGTATTCTCAACCCTTGTGAATCCCTTACTTGGATAAATACAAACTGCAAATTTTAGGCTGACTTATAAACAAAGCATTCCCAAGCACAGCACTTTATCTAAAAAGAGTACTCACTACTGAATCACCAATTAACTCCCAAAAGGATATTCCACACATTTCCTTATCAAAGTAGAGGATCTCTGTTTAGCCTTCGAGGATGATGTGATAGCTTCCAAGGCATTTTATGGAAAAAAAATGAGCTTCTTCCCTTTGTTCACTGCCCCTCCATCTGAATACACACATGTCAAAATGCAAACAGTGTGAAGAGGATTTTTACTTACAAGAGCAGTCAGAACTACTCTTCACCCCATGTACACTCTGCATTACATAACATTGGCCTGAGTTTAAGAAAACTGTAGCAACTCTTTGATTCATTTGCACGGTGTAAGTCCACTTCCTGCATCACTAATCTCATTTTAAGTACCAGGAAGGGCCCTTATTTGGGCAGGAGACTGCCCAGGCTCCAATTTCACTGCAGCACTACACTACACTGCTGCACATTATTAGGGTGCTCCCATCCCCATGCTCAGAATGTCATGGTCCATGTGAGAGATTTCTTGATCCCTACACTTATTCCACAGAACTTTCCAAGTTGTGCCTTCATTAACTTTGAAATGCTTTAGTAATTAAGTTCTCTTAAATGGGGAAAACAACAAACATATTAGTAGCTATAGGATTCTCTCAGTGTGATACGAACACTCACAGGGGAAGGTTTTTTCCTCATCTCAAAGGTCCGAGTAGCACCAAAGCTCAGTGAGGCAATGACAGGATTTTTTCCCAGTGATGGCTCGTCATCACTGTGCCAGTCCACACTATCCTTCTCATTTCTGTAGAGGTTGCAGAGAAGAGAGTTGAAGGTGTAGCCTGTGAACTCTTCAATGCGCTCCTTCAGCATGGTCAGCAGAGGATGCCACTGCAATCAGCACAGAGGGGAATGTAAATGCCATGAACACACGCCAGGGGCAGGTAATGCAAGACAAAAGGCAAAAACTACTAAGAAACAAAATATACTGCACTTTAATCACAATAAACTTAAAACAAATTATTCACAGTAATTCTGATGATATTTTTAGTAGAGGAGAGGAATGGGCTGGGCTTTCTGCAAAATACGCACATTATTCATCGCTAAATACTAAATCATCACTTAAAACTCTGAAGCCAGGCTGCCTCTCATACTAATGGAGGCAATCAGTGACTAAATGACACTGCTCTCAATTGCCTGCAGCTGTTGACAGAGAACAAGAGGAAATGGTTGACATAACACAGCCCTCTACCCCAGTCTGTTAGCACAGCTTGTTGAGCGCAACTCATCACCTCCTGGGATTTTGACTTTGACATTGTAACTCTTCGGTGGGTCACAAAACCCATCCTGGCCCATCCTTCTCTTTACTAACATCTTGCTGAGCCCACAGCCCAAGGAAGCGCTGCACATTCCATTACAACTCAGTCGCATTATTTAATGTTATAAACTTACATCATGACTTTCATCTGTCAGAGTGCTTTTAAGGACTACATAAATATATAAAGAAAAAAGCCAAAGCAATGTAGGCCAGGTTTTTTGCGCATTATATAAGCAGAAATAGAGATTAAGACAGGATAAGAAACTGATTTCAAATCTCCCAGTGCACCACTGGCAGAAGAAGCAACAGACAACAGGAAATATTTTCTAGTATCCACCTCTAATAAACAAGGCTGCATTACCTTCCTTCCAAGCTTCCCCAAGTTTAACAGGTATTTAACTTACTGGTTACACTGCAGGAGCCTCAACACACCACCTTTCTCTAATGAGGTATTTTCTAGCTAAGTCATGCCTTCAACGATTAAGCATCATATGAGTAATTAATTCTAGATAAATACAGCTTGCAGCTATGGAACATAGTGGGAAAGCAATAATACCACCCAAAAAAACCCTCCAAAAAAGGTTGCTTGCAACTGGGCTGCCTGAACGTGCAGAAGACTCCAACAACAATTATTGAGAGCACTTTTCAGTGACCAATCAGGACTAGATTTCTTCAACTCCCATCACAGATGTATTACTATAATGTTACCATATGGTGAATTTTACAATGTAGTTGAAAGCCCACTACAAACCTACAGCAGTGGAAGTAGTTTTGTTGAAACAACTCTATCACTGCTTACAGAGTAACATTTTGTAATAGCAAAATTCATTTAGGCACAAACACTGGATAAGTGCTGCAATCACATCAATTCTTACCAAACAAAAAAGGAGGTGCACAAAGCTAATTACTCCTACAGATCAAGTATTTAAGGGAGCAGTGAGTTTTGGCTAAGCTGTGCACTAAATTACATTTTACTTGGGATATTTTTGTGATAGAAATCCTATTCTACAGGTAGGGACTGTGCTCTTTACACCATCCCCTACTTCTTCTAAGCTGCAAGTACTCCCACCTGCAAAGCTGTGTGAAGTGTCAGAGTGCCCGTGTGCAGTGTACCCATAGACCTGCCTATGGGCAGCTCCCAGCAGGGGAAGGGCTGGCTTCCAGCTATGCAACTTCTCCAGTGCATCTGACTTTCTGCTTGAGTTTCTTTCTCTCAGTAGAAAGCAGAAATATTCAGGAATAAAATACAGAACCAGCCTGAGTGACTCATTTAAGCCTTGTACCTTTTGGATGAGAGAAACAAGCCAGTGGCCCAACGAGTGCTAACTCAGAACTGGATGCAAAGTGAAATGAAACCTTGAATTCCGGGTATATGCGCTCTATCCAATCTCTGAGCAGCAATGGGTTTCACAACAGGCAGTTCTGAACTGGATTTAAATCATTAGTGTACAGCAGAATGATTTTGTGAGGGCACTTCCAATTCCTAAAGCCATTCAGCTTTCAGAAAAGCCCATTTAAAGTAGTATTTCACAAATGAGTACCACAGAAATGCGTGTTTTGCCACCACAAGTTCCATAGGTCACAGAATTTTTAACTACAGTATTTTTGAGACTACAAAATCTTTGCAATTCATGTTAAATAACACCTTTCCAAGTCTTCCCAAACATCCCACTTTGGCAGCAGTTCTGGGACTTGGGACATTTTTTGTCTCATGTTATCCAGCTTTCAACAGTGACACCTAATTACTGCCATGGAAATTTTAAACAAAGCAATACCAAGAGACAGGCTGATGGGACAACAGACTGAGAGAGAGACAGGGACAGAAAATGGGAACAAAACATCACTGAGTCACTCAGAAGGTTTTTAACTCTTCCAAAACAGTGTGGGAGATTATATGCTACAATCTGGAGTTGCTAAGCAAATGAGCTGCACGTGTGAATTTCACAGCATTCACACAGGAATCAAAATATGCCTAAACTTTCATTTAAACAGCTGAAAGTAACTATTTCAGTAATTGGTATTACTGTATCTTTACAACAAAAGAATCAGTGTGACTGTGTGCAGTACAATCTCCCATACAAAGACGCTTGGAGTAAGTCACACAGAGCATTTCAGAGTTTTGTCCAAAGCTACAGTGACCCAAAGCAAAACTTTACAGTAGTAACTCCCTTTTGGCAATATTTGGCAACTAAATCACACTGCTCTCAGTCAACTCACTCATAAAATGTATTTTATACAACTGACCACATTCCAGTACAATCTGCTACTGATCAAAATGAAATGCTAACAGATTCTCTAGATAACTAGAATAGAGGATAGAGGGAATCTTTGTTTCTTGATCTCTGCAAAGAATTTCTCTGTAGACAATAATAAAACACATGCAAACATATACTTACATTTGGATTTGGCTGCATTGTTATCCTGGAGTATGTGTAAGGAAGCTCCCCATACCAGGATGTAAGCCGTGGTTCCTCAAAAGACACTTCTGAAAAAACCAGGAAGACTTTCTCAGTTGCCTTATCAAAGGATTTGAAAATGGAAAGATGAAGCAATTCTGCCAAGAACCTTGATGACAAAAGAGATTGTCCATTCACCTGAACTTAAAAAGCAGCCCCTTAAAAACCTCAGCTTTACATAATGAACTCAAATGAAGGAATGAAATTATTCAAAATCTGGTGCCCATTTGCAGGAGGAATTACCTTGCCAAAATCTTGGCAACATATCCATTTTCTTACCCCTATATGCCAGACAGAGCAGGGACTGGATGAGTTAAAGATAGAAAATGAAACTGAAATTTTATCTTGTTTTACGTTCACCTGGTCCTGGTGCCCAGTATACTGGCATAAGTTGCAAGAGGCAGATGGATCCCTGGAAAGGATGAAGTAGAAAGGATTGTAGCATCCTTGGGACATTACAGAAACAAAATGTAGCAAGGCTGGACACAATATTTTGTCAAATAAGTGTGTGCTCTTTGGTATAACATAAACATCAGATTAAAAATACTTTCGGCTTCTGAAAAGACTATCTTGGCACCTATTTCTCATGCTTGACAGGTAGCATTCTCCATTATACTTTATTTATATACTTTTAAAATTTATATGTTTATATTATATAAACATATATATTAAAAATATCTATTTATTTATATACCATTATCCTTTATTGACAGCCAAGAAACACACATATTGAAGACATTTTCCAGCCCCGTCCAGTAACTATTCTGATACATTATCTTACATCAGTTCCTGACTGAGAGTGAAATTTAGCTAGAGCAGGTGCCCCTTAGTGAACAAATTCAGAATAGCAGCCTCTTCTCCTACTGCATACTGGAACTAATAACTAAAGCCAAAGGAAAAGGAGTACGCTCTGCTGGGAGCTGCATGCAATGTCAGCATGCTGCTGACTTTTAGTAAAAGAGGCAAAAAATATACTTCATGAAAGAAATCTCCAAGAACAGTCTTTGCAGCATTGCTAGGAGATTGTATGATGACCAGATAATCTTAAGAAATGAGTGAAAAAAAGAACTGGAGATGACAGAAGACAGTAAAATTCCAAGACTTTTAAGACAGGCAATTTTAATTTGGAAAGATCTCATTTGGTTGGCAATAGTACCATGGTATTAGAGATTGAAAAGCAAGCTGCAGGAGTCTTCAGATACGCAGGGAAAATCCACACGGAAACTTGAAGAAGTGAAAACACCGAAAATGAAAACCAATTCTAAACAACGCACAGATTCTGTTATGGAATTGACCCGTGAATGACCTGAAAAGGTGCTCTACACACTCTTTACCCTGTCTGATGTGAGTTCTCTGACCCCAGGGTATGTCTTGGAGGAGTTGCTCAAACATCCAGTCTGCTTGTTCTGCGTCAATAAAGCCAGGAATCAAATGAATCCTAAGGAGGAAAAAGAAAAATGGAAGGAATATACATTTCTGTATGTGTTTTGGGAAAATATTTTCATTTCCAAGATTCCCAGAGGAGTTAAAAATGGCTGTAGTGCATCATATCAAAAGTCAAAGCCCAGTATCCTGTTTCTTACCACAGCCAAAAGCAGGTGTGAAGGAAAGAACAGAAGGGCTCCTATTGAGTCTTACTCAACATATGCAATTTCTTTTCAAAACTTATAAAAACATATGACAACCAACAACATACCATGAATTCCAGAACCAGTCATATGCTGGGAAAAAATGGCATCCTTCTGTTTGTTATTAACCTCACATCTGATGTATCAGATAGACCTGATTATGGTAATACAATCAACATTAAGTAAATAATTGCCCTTTATCCACCAGCTCCACATCACTTAGAATTAGATAGCCCTTTATCTGTACTGCCATTCCTATTCTCTTTTTCAAAGCATAAAGAAAAGTATTTAGCATAAGGACAGTATTTAATGTCTCCTATTCTTTCATTTCCATATGTACAGCTAATATTTTGATTGGATTAACAGTCATCCAAGAATTATAGCCACTGTGGTGGGCTGCAGAGTAGGAATGCTGCTAACAGCAGTTTACTCTCACAAGTATTCCATGCCCCAAAGATGTCACTGTAAGAGTATATAATAAACATGTTTAAAAAAAGATGCAAATCCGATCATTAGCTTTCCAAAAATATATATGTTCCATCAGTGTATTATGAAAACAAACTCCAGAAAATGCAGGAAAACCCAGCTGCCTCTGTATCTTGTCTCTTCCCAGCTGGTCAAAGCTTTTACTTTTCAAAATGCTTTAAAAATGTATTTGCAGCTTTAGAAGAAACTAAGATAAAGGCACGAAAATAAAATAGCACAATATGAGAAGAAATTAAATAAATGCACAAAAAAATACTACGTTCTTGGCATTTTTTCCACTATTAATAAATAAATCTATCAAATTCAAAAGAAGAGGATTAACACTGATATTGTAGCTATGTCAGCAAGGTAAAATGTATTTTAGTTAGTAGGAATCACAAACAAGTAGGTTTTGTTTTGAAGTGACCTGAAGCTGAAATAATTAAGGCACGGCATATAAGCAGAAGAGACAATCCTGAAGTTACCACAATTGCCTTAAGTTAAATGCTTTTATTAGGTTTATTTAAAACAACTCCAATTTACAGTTACAAGTTTTGGGCCACTTTTAACTGCACAACACAAACATTCCTGCTAACACAGGAATACTGATCCAAATTTGCAGCAGCAACTTACTGTGAATCATGACATAAATGGACACAGCCCCTTGTCCTTATTCTGTAAAGAGCACCAAATTCAGTACACACCAAATGTCAAGAGGTTTATTTTTCTTCTCTTCAGTGCTGCTCAGAACCATTTCAGTCCCTGCTACCTGTCTCTCTAAAGTATTACCAGAAGTACTCTAATCAGATGGTGCACAGGAAGTGCAGTGTGCAGCTGCTGAAGTCAAAATCCACCACAGAGACTGGACTTCAGAAAGCTGAGTATCACCACCTCACTCTGCAAAAGCAAATAACATTTCATCCACTTACCTAGAAATACCAGTTGGTCCCTTGCTGAGCTCATACACACCAGGCTTGCTGAGGATGTAGAAAGGAAAGAGCCATCAGAAAGACAAACAAGAGATTATCTTAGACTGAGCAGCACAGACTAGAATTGATGTAAGCCTGGACTAGGGAAAGTTTTCTTTAAAAAAGACAAGAAAGTTAGAAAAGGGAAGAAACAACATCCTGGAGATAAAGGTCAGAGTAAGGCAGCAAGGTGTGCTGCAGAAGCAAATGAGTTTGTGTGTACTTCCTGTCCCTCCTTCCACCAAAGGCTCAGTACAGTTTTAGGGCTCTTAGAAAAAAACAAAAGAGGAATGTCACAGGGGAGTCACCCTGAACGAGTCAAGCATACATGACTGCACTCAGATCACTATGTTTGCATTTATAGGTACACTGAGAAAGAAAATTCTACCAAGATAGCCAAATTGAACCAAGCTGGATTTTCAGTATCTCTAACTCCACCATACACCACCACACTTTGTTACACTTCATGCCAAAGTTATCCTGAGAAGATCCCCATTTCAACACCAAGGGTAAGTGACATACAAATACCCAGCTTCACGATGAAACAAACTATCAGCTACTTCTCTGAGCCCTGAAAGAAGCTGCCATACTAGTTATATTTCTGGTATATTCCAGTAAGTAGTTTCCAGCATAGTTTACATTGGGATTGTCCCAGGAAAATGTACACTGCTAACCAAAGGAGACATACTGGCAATTGTGCTGAACCAAAATGTCCAACTGATCATGATTACTGGCTTCCCAGCTATACTAAAGGCACAAAAACCAGTTAACAGACTTGGGCTCTCCTGACAATATATTTAGCTCATGATAAAAGGGTTAAAAGCCTACAATTTCTACTTCTACCATTGATGACAAAAAAATGTGCACAGAGAAGTCAGCAAAGTACTCACTCTATCACACCTGCCTCAGGAACTCTACGCTCCACCTGAAAGGGAACAAGACAGTGCAGAGTAAATATTAAAGTATCTGGCACTTTCCAGTCAAACAGAACTCACAGTCATCTCTAATGACTCTGTGTAGCCACACATTGATAAAGCAGTGAGAAAAACACACCTCAGGGCAATAGTAGTAGTAACAGCTCAGCCACTCTCTTCTCATCCCAGAAACTCTCAAATGCAGCTTCCATTGCAGGCTGGTTTTCAGCCATCAACTGCCCCCTAAAGGACACTGATTTCTAAATTATTTGGATTATCACAATACTTGCTATTTATCAGCTGCAATCAAGAAAATTCTTATCTTTATATTTATAAAAATATCCTTATGTAAGGAAAAATTCAGAACAACCCTGAGAAGCATGAACAAACTGCAAGCCCCAGTCAAATGAGCAAAACATAAAAGATCAGACATAGCAGGAGCTTACACTACCACTGTAAAGCTGGCTGCACAGCTGAGACAGCTGTATTTTGTTAAAAGACAGAGTAGTTTAATCCAGCCTTGGCTATCGTTCTGGTTGTCTCAGGGATTTATGCTTCTCTTCTCTGAGCTCAGAGGAGTTCTGATTTGCAAGGAGTTACTGCATTGAGCCAACAAGAGGATCAAAACATAGTACTATAAAGATAGCAGGTCTCTGCCACAGGGGAAAAGAGAATCTTCCCAGGCCATCTTCAATGCTTCCAAGCCAAGATGACAGCCTTACAGATAAGTCTAGCTTAGAAAGAAGTGCTCATGATTACCTTCTTCCCCAAGCAAGGAAGTGCCCTCACTCTGCATAGAGCACAATATCCTTCATCAGCTGATGGGACATAAAGCCTATAAAACAAATCCCACACTCTTCCCCTGTAACAAGTTAAGACAGATACTCCACCTGAGAAAAACAAGAAGAGCTCAAACCATGCTTAGGATATTGCACACTGAATATTCAGTAGAATATATTCTTTTGGCTCTCTAAAAAAAAGAGTAGTTATGAACAGGCTAAACAGAGGGACCATAACTTCTGTTTGCCACATATGTAAAACAATTACCAACTCTGCTTAGTAAAATCTCAAAGTTCAGCTCAGATTTTGAACAATGGACTGTATTCTCATATAATTTTTGCCTATCATTTGAAGTTTAGTAACCAGTGAGATTCTGTTAGTTACCCTGTAATTTTTACCTCTGCTGGCTTTTCAAAGACAAATTGCTTTTGAGTATGAGGCTGATCTTTCTGTCTCCATGCTGGCCTGGCACCTGCAAGAGCAAGGCTGCTTGCTACAGGTGCCTTAGGTGCTAAAACAAAGAGAAAGAAAAAAGATCACATGAATTGAATATCACTATACTAAAAAATGCAGTTAAGAAAAACTAATGGAATCATTTCTTGGAGTATTCTCCTATGTTTGGCAGAGACTTCAGGAAATTGCCAAACCTAAGAGTTAAAATTTCACAGGAATTGAAATTTTTTAATATATATTTGTTATTCATGGACAAATAAAACTGGAAACATACTTTTATCAGAAAGGATGACATCTATAACTTTTCGATTCTACAACAAACACCAATCACACACCAGTAGAAAATGCTCAATGTAGCTAAGCTGTTTCCCTCTGTATTCCTTCTCTTAGGGGAAAAAAAAAAAAAAGAGAAAAAAACTTTTATTTCAACAGGATTTTTAAACCAGGGATAAAGTGGAGGAGCAACTTTGGCACACCACTTCAGGTATTTTATTTACACATGGAAACAGGCTTTAAAAGAAGCCTAGAACACAGACAAAGTCTTCACTCTACATAATTCAAACAATTGGGAAAATATTTTTTAATCCCCTTATGAATAGGAGCAATGAAATGCACCTGTGACAGAAAATTTTGAGGCCACAGGCACAAGTCAAAACAGTTGGCTATTCTTTTTCATGATTAAAAAAGCCAGCTTGCCTAGGCTGCTCAGTCTGCAAAGATCCGGGAGCTTTATGGAAACTGTAATCAGGTGAGTGGAACACGTTTTAAGCACGTTCACAAAAACAAACCAGTCCCTCCTGCGAGACTGGAAACCTTCAAAATGCTCCTCTGCCTCTGCACTCTTTGGTTTCAATGTTTGCTAAAAAACACGTGACATTAACTCCATCCTTTTGCACCACTTCTACTTATTTTACAATGTTTTCACGTGAAAAGCTAAACGAAGGCACACAATGCGTTTTATGAATAAGAAGTGACAGTTCTTACAGAAGCCAGCTCCACCAAACACTATTCGTCTCATTCGAGCTGCCCAGAGATGCGAACGACGCGCTCACCTCAATGTGTGAGCAACACCGCAATGTGTGAGATGCTTTAGCAACACATCCGTACCCTACACGTTCTGCATCCAAAATCACCGCACCCGTGGGACACGCGCAAATTTTACTTAAAAACTGGGTTCGAACACCTGCAGTTCATTTACCGATGGAGCAGGGGAAACGCGGCCAGCCGTCGGGGCCGCGCCGGGCGGTCGGGAAAGTGCAGCCGGAGACCGGTCCCGCTGCCTGGTGCTCGCCCAGAACGGCAGTGAAGAAGCTCCGGCCGCCGGGAAGGAAGGGAAGGGTGGCCGTGGGCGCTCCTTACCTGCGGGCCGCCGCGGCGGGGCCCCGGCCCAGCCGCCCTGCACCCGGGCCTGCCACCGTCTGTCCGCCATGCCCGGCCCGGGCCTGCCCAGGGCCCCGAACCCCGCCCGCATCCCGCCGGGCCCGCCTGTGCGGCCGCAGCTCCGCCCGCAGGGGCAGAGCCGCAATTAAAGGGGCCCCGTGCCCGGGCAGCCAGCGGAGCCCAGCCCGCCAGCGGAGCCCAGCCCGCCTCACACCCTCCCATTCCAACAAGGGACTCCACACGCACGCCAGGTCTTACGTGGCGCCCGTAACAAAAACATTCTTGGAACCCGCAAAGGACGAGAAGGACGCCGCCAGAAACCGCCTCCTATTTTCTGACAGGTGCACAGGGTAGTCCCAAGGATGTGGACATCTATTAACTAGACATTACCTCTGTCACCGGGGTGAACACACATTCGAAATCAAAGTCGAGGTAGTTTAGGTTAAAGTATAAGTAAAATTTAGGTAAACAATTAGGTTAGTGATCCCCTCCTGCAGCTTGGAAAACAGAAGACCTCAGAGGGCATGAGAGTGGGAACCCAACCCACAGCCTGCCACCACGTGAAGGGGGACCAGGGGCTCTGAAAACCTCCTTACCTGGGCACCCCTCCCTCTGGGCCAGTTGGATGTGCATGCTATTCCTTCTGCCATACCTTTCTGAACACCTTCAACAGTTAGAAAATTGATATTTGGAAATAATTATTTATTAATGGTTTAACAGTTCTAATAAAATTTGTGTTCTGATGATTTTAAAGTATCAGCACTGTAAAATCATATAATATCCTGAGTTGGAAGGGATCCACACAGGTCATCTGAAGTTCAACTCCTGGCCTTGCACAGGACAGCCCCAAAAATCATACTATGTGCTTTTTGAGAGTGTTGGCCAAACACTTCCCAAACTCTTGTCAGGCTTGGTACCATGTTTACCTCCCTGGGGAGCCTGTTCCAGTGCCCAAACATGCTCTGGGTGAAGAACCTTTTCCCAAGATCCAACCCAAACCTCCCCTGATTCAGCTTCAAGCTGTTGCCTTGGCTGCTGTCACTGGTCACCACAGAGATCAGTGTCTGCCACTCCACTTCTCCTTCCAAGGAAGCTGTAGACCACAATGAGGTCTCCCGTCAGTCTCCTCCAGACTGAACAAACCAAGTCACCTCAATTGCTCTTCATAAGGCTTCTCCTCCAGGCCCTTCAACATCTTCATAGCCATCCCCTGGACACTCTTCAACAGCTTTATATCTTTCTTATATTGTGGCACTCAAAACTGCACATAAAATATGCAAGGTGAGGCCACACCAGTGCAGATCAGAGCAGGAGAGTCACCTACCTCAACCGGCCAGAGATGCTGTGTCTAAAGAACTCCAGGTAGATGACAGCCACGAAAACAGATTAATGTAAGCATTGGTTTGGGCATGTAAAAGTACAGTAATTTTCACTGTTATTATACACAAAGGACAATTAGATACTTGATTGTACCTGCAAACATTTTTACAAGAAAAACCTAACACATTAAAGATTCAAGAGTAATTTCCATTTTATTGGTTTTACAAAGTCAAAAACATACAGATTTTTTAGTCCAATGCTTTCACATCAGATCCAGAGCAAACCAAATCACGTGCTCTTAGAGAACTAATACCACCAACTTCACCATCCCTGTTCCAAAAAATTAAGAAAACTATGGGATAGGATCTGCATCTCAGATTTGATCAGCACCATTGCATCGGTATTCAGGTTTTTTCAATGTACAGAAATGTTAGCCCCAAATCATGTCTCAGTGCAACACATCTTACTTCAAAATCAGAGCTTGAAATTATTCTTTGAAGGACAGGTTTCCTCTTCAACCATAGGAAGTCACCAAGAAAACAGTGGTAGCTGCTTGCAATTTCATTTGCCTTGCAAGTTTTATACATTTTATGTTTATAAAAAGGAATGTTAGAGAACAAAATCTTTAATAAAGAGTAGGTAAATACAGACAACAGTAGTGCAGATTTCTCATGTACTCTGATCCCTGTGTCCTGGAGTTAGGTAACTTGAGTCTCATTGGAGCATTCCACTTCGGAACGGAACCATGAAACAAATCAGTTAATTATAATGCCATTAAATTAAAACTGTTCTACTCATTAAGACATTTCCTGGTTCTCATTTTTAAAGCCATCTAAATATTCAGGATTCACATTTCAAAGGACCTCAGCAGAAAGACAGACTGATACATAACTTCAGAAAGAATTTAACTGCCGCTAACAAGGAGAGTAACTCATTTCAAGCTCTGCATTTAAAGTACCCATAATCTGTTACATAGCAACCAGCAGGTAACATGTAACTTGTGACATTTATCTACATTGTGTTATCACCACCTATTACAAAGAGCAGGCACTGAACTTTTAAAAATGTTATTACAAATCATGAAGATTACATATTACTGAAAAGTTAGAATCCATATTCAAGACCCAACATTTTAAATGCTTCCCAAAATGTTACTTTATGTATATATTTATAGATGAGCTATTACACTTGTTTTGGGTTTTGGCCCATTTCCCTCAAGTTCATTACCAAAAAAATCACACTGGACCATGTAAGCAGGGGAGCACTCTTGAGCTGGCCGATAGTACAGAATCCTTGCAAGTATCAAAACCTGAGATACAAGAGGTCAATACTCTGGAAATAGTGCTAGGTTACCTTTTAAAAGAATTATGCTCCCTTTTCTATCCTGTGCACCTGTCCGGGAATATATGAGAACTACTTTTGTTCTGCCCTTCACCCATGAGCACAATAATAGATATGATGAACACACACTATATAACCATGATGTTCCTCAACAGCGTGATATCTGATCATGTCCATGAAAGTATTTCATAAAGCACAATGCAATTATAGTTCAAAGCTCTTCCCCCCCTCATAATATCTATAAACAAATAAAGTCTATTTTTCAATCAATATTAGAATTCAACAGTCTTGTTTCATCTGTATCCTCAAAACAAGACTGTTCTCTTGTTAGAAAGCACACCTACAATTGAAGATGTTTAAAACATTAGGTCTACTTGATGTTGCAGCGTGGTATGGAACCTGCAGGAGTCCCAGGTTCCCAAGATCAAGTTGCTTCCCACTTACTTCTCCTTCATTTTTTTAAAATAATGAGCCCGTATTTGTTTGTTTGTTTTCATTACTAAGTTAATGGCAGTAGATGTAGGTAGAATAGAGATGACCCATCCCTAAAAAAAAACAAAACAAAACAAAAAAAACAAATCCAATTAAAAAAAGAGGACGGGGTGAGGTCTCAGCATTTTAAAACCTGTACTAATTACTCTTTTTTCCATAATAAACACAAAGGATATTTCAGATCCTTACATTTTCCAGGGTGACTTACCAGGAGCGCATGAGGTAGGTACCCATAGGTCCGGGACTGCAGGCCCACCGTGCCCAAGGCAGCTCTGACATACGTTTCAGGACTGGGCTTATCAAAAGTTGGCTTGCGGATTCTGGACATTTTTGTTGCCACGTAAAATGGTAGAACACTCTGCACACAGGAAAACTCATGTTAAACAGGGAATGTTTTCCAGATTAACTTACAGATCCATCAAGGATCTGAAGTAACTGGAAATCAGATAATCTGTACACTGAATTCTAGCTTAAGCCAGCCGTATTTTCAGTTCTAAGATCACAATGGGATCCCAATCCAAGATCAAAAAAATTTTGATCAGATAACCCATGGGTCATATTTGGGCATAGTTCAGTTGCCTCCTGACAGTTAACATCACCAGCTGGAGCCCTAGAAAAACCACTCTTGCAAGTGTAGTGTTGAAAAACCATTCTTACAATTTGCCTTGTAAGTACAAAACTTCATTCCACTTGTTTAATAGAAAACGCTGTACTGTTGCTTCTCTGTAGTAAACCCAAAACATTTGCTTGGGAAGGAGACACAGAACCTAAGACAGGAATTTTATAGTAAAAGCTCCTCAGTTTGGCATATGTATGAATGCAGGAGGAGGAAGGAGAAAAGAATGTCCAGAGACTCAAAACACGGAACTTGTAACTCCACAGCAGGGCTCAGAGGACAGAGGAGATTATCAGTATCAGAGTGGAAGGACAGAAGAAAGGATCAAGAATCAGGGCATGGTTAATGAGCTTTTATAGCAATATTGGGAAGCAAAACAGAAAAGTGATGCTGGGTCTCAGAACTGTCTGTAGTGGAGAAGCAAGAGGAAGCAGCATAGGTATATGTTGATGGAGGGATGCTGATAGCACAAAGGCATGTCCATGGTAGGGCAAGTTAGACCTGAAGGATCCAAAATCTCATTCCACCCATCCCAATCTCATGTTGCTGGAGAAGGAGAGGGAAATGCACATATACTTGTACAGTAGGAAGGAATGCTCTGTCCTCATATTGTGGTGCATTCCTCAGTTTCCCCTCCTAATTGCCTCATAGATGGTGCAATCCTCTGAGTGTTCCTGCCAATTCTCCTGTCTGTCATGTAAACCCAACCCTTAGCTTCAGATCCCTCCCTGTCTATCCCCAGTTACTCCAACTCCTTACCCATTCATCAAGGTCCATCCCTTCCCTTACATCCAGAATGTTCCATGAAGTTCAGTTCCCCATAGGTCCAGAGAATTTGTATCCTCCCCTTTCTGTACCCTATTGGATGTGAAGTGTTGTATCTCCCCTTTGCTCCCACAGTCACTAGCTACCCATTGGTAGTTATGTTGTACCACACCCTGTTTAAAAGTTGCTGCACCCCTGTGTCCTTCGCTTTTTCTCCCTGGACCCTTCACCTTCAATCAGCCTTCTCTGTGGAACCTCATAGAAAGAGCCTCCCTCTAACTCCTTTGCTGGGATCCTTGTCGTCGGCCTCCCTGCCTATTTTGGGATTACATATCCCAAAGGTACTGCAGCTGGTAGTCCCTGTGCCTCTGTAGTTCCCCAAGCCTGTCACTGAGCTCCCACACCTGACAGTGCAGCCGGAGCCGTGACAGTTATGGTTTTGGCAATGCTTTCAACTTGTCCTCAATTTTTGCCTCTAAAAAAGTAATCAAAAAAGCCCTGGTCCTACAGCCCTTAAACAGATACTAAACATACCGTATCTCAATATGCCAGAGAGGCTGGAACTTTATCACCACTTTGACAAGCACCTCCTAAGACACTGTCAGTGGCTCTAGCAGTGATTCAGTACATCCATCCACTACTGCCCCCACTGCCAGAACTTTACAGCAAGTACCTGAGAGGTGTGTGTCCACTTCTGCTACACTAATTCATCTCCAAATGAGAATACCATCTCAAAAATCAGTATATATATTTAGGCAAGTTACAGTCTGTAAACCTGCTTCCCCATGTCAGTCTCTTAAAGAATGACCACACATGCCTGACCTCAGAAACATCTGCTGTTGCTCTCAGCAGGGAAAGGACCCCTTCAGTTCTCACTGAGTGTGTATCCATGCCATAGCTGTGCACATTTCAACAGAAATTTTACCACCACAAACAGGAAACATTGGTATGTCTGCTCATTCCTTCACCTGAGAACATGAAAACTGTGCCCTTCTGTCTATAAATAAGACTGTCAATAATATCCTACATGAGTCCACCTTCAAATGGGAAGGAAAAACATGGACACCTAAACTTCAGAAGTGAAAGCAGCTACCATTGCCTTTAAAGTCATCAAAAGCTACAAATGCTTGGATAAGAAAACTACTGTGGCTACCATAGCAGCATAGGTACCTCATTTCAACTCCAGAACATGAACTGTGTCTATTTTTCAGATTACATTTCTAAACTGAACCTCTAATTTGATGTTTTAAGAAGTTAAAATTTTAAGCTTCTTATTCATCACCAAATTATATCTGCAACATTCCCACCAAGAAAGGCGCAATAGATACGATTTATTCTCTTTCTCTTCTCAAACAGACTTCAAAAGTGAACTGCATTATCCAGTTACACCACTGGATAGCATGAAGGGCAAACAATTGTGCATGAGGATACTTGAAAAAGCAAGCACGTGGTAGCACTACGGGATTGATCCACAGACTTCAAGGTTCATAGAAACATGGGATTACACTCCAACATTTTTCTTCTTGCAGATATACTCCAGAAAACAAAAAAATGGGTACTTAATTTCATATACATTAAATTTACCATCTTTGTATTAACTGAATCTTATTTTAATAGATACCAAGAGACTTGCTGAATCTATTTAGTTTTCTCCCTTTCATCCTTTCTACAAGCAATTCAGAGATTCATGAACTATATCTAAAACAGGCATAACAAATTTTTTTAGAAAATCACTGCTTAAAGCCTTTCAGCATTTTACATTCAGACAGATATAACCCACACTACCCAGGCAAAGACCTCTCCTTATTCAGGGAAAGCTTAGCCTGCACTACACAGTTTCAAAACGTGCCTTAAAAGTAGCTTATGTCAGTACAATGTGTCTTGCTCACTTAAAACATTTGCTACTTCTTATAGCTCTGATGCTTATTAAAATCAACTTACACTCAAAATTGGGTTCTTGAATATTTTTTAGATGTAAGAAGTCAAATCTCAAGTCCTGAATAGTCAAGTTGTAAGTCCTCCAAAGTCAGAACAGCTTGTTTACACAGTTTTACCACCTTTTTTTACCTTACTTTTAAAACAGTAAAAAACCCTGAAGTCTCCAATGTTGCCAAGTAAGTTTCCTTCCCTTTCCAATGTGGGAAAAAGGAGAATGGGGAACATAAAAGGGAAACAGAAGAGTTACATCAAGCAAAGCTGACTGCATAGGAAGCTAAGCAGCAAAGCCAAAAAGCTTTGGAGGAAGGAAGGTAATGCCATTAGACATCAGTCTGGTGACAGCACACTTTTGTGAAGAATACCTGGAGATAGAGCTGGGCCTTCTCAGTGTTGTGAAAAGGAAGTTGGTGGTGACATCTTATCTAAAATTATTTCAATGGTAGCTGTGAAGATAAGAGCCAAACTCTTCTGGGTAATCCTGATCAAATGACATCAGGGACAACTGTCAATTTTGGCTGTAAACTGTCAGACTGGGCATCAGGGAGAAAGCTTTTTTACTAGGAGACCAATATAAAATTCAAACAGACTGTCCAGAGAGCTCACAGCACCCTTGCCCTTGAAGATTTCCAAGTTTGGCTGGATAAAGCCACAATTAGCCCATGACCTAGTGCCAGCAGCAATTCCACTGCCAATTGCTAGCCAATCCAACTGCTGGGAGAGCAAGAGGTTAGGGTAGAAAACTTTCTGGTAATCCTTTTAAATGAACATTTTCATTAATTTGTGGTCTGGTATTTTATGTAGTGAATACAATAAAAGAAAACAGATAGTGCAAGTTTCTACCACTATACTTTAGCTATGCATAAGTATAGCTAAGTATACAATGAAGTATAGAGGGACAATGCAAATAACTAACTGAAGTTGAAAAAGAAAGTAAAATAAAGGGTCAAAGCAATATTTCTAAACATATTAAAGAGCAAAAATTTCCTAAGAGTCTGCAGAAATCTTTCAAGGAGAGATCTTTCCAAAAGTCTTGAGAAAAGTCATGGTCATCTCCTTCCTCTTTTGCCTCTTTCCCCCATGTAAACACACAGAAAGTTTTAACCTATGCTATTACAGTGCTGCTTCTGAAAAATTAAGACCTGTCAGTCAGAAGAGTATATTTTTAATCCAAAGAAGGCTACACTGCAACGAAAGCAGTATCAAAACTGAGCTTCCACAGATGGTAATCCACTTGAACAAGACACATACTTGAGGCTGATATGAAAAAACTGGCAAAATCCCACCAGCACTTTGTTTCTGCTTTTCACACAGTGGCACTCTGCAGGTATTGCATGGCAAAAGTTAACTGGTTTCAATGATGACGACTGGAACTTGCTGGAAGGGCAAGTCTGGAATTAAAAGTGTAATGCTTCTGAAGGTCATAGAGATGTACTTCAAAAAATCTAAGAGGGATGCAATCTTCCTTAGGGATTGAAGGAGATAGATCAGCTAGTCTTCACAAGAATGTACTTGTAATATTCATTAGTGGCTTAAAGTGACTTAGGCTGAAACAAGAGGACAAGGACATGGACTGCAACAAAATTAGCATAACAAATTGAAGCTGTGACAGCTATTGATAATCAGACCCACATAACTCAATGGCAATTCACTATCTACATTTAAGGGATAAAAAGCAGTCCTGTCAGGAATTCACTATCCTAAGCCAACACCAGAGTCACAAAGACAATTTACTGCAACCTGTGATGCTTTGTACAGGAAAACATGATTGTAGATATAGAAAGTTAGATTGAATTCTTCATTTGCTTATAATCCTAAAAATGTAAGACACCAAAAACCCTTTTCCTAGCTTTTCTGTACCCAAAAGCTAGATATTCCTATATATGTAGATTCATACTGTGCCTAATGCCTTTAGCCAAGCATGAGTTACTGGGTTATTTACCTTTTCAGTCTCAACAGGCACTCCATAGTCATAAATAAACAGTTCTTGCTCCTCCTTCATTCTCCTCTCAAACTCCTCAGAGTACTACTTAGACAAAATCTGGGGAGGAGGAGAAAGCTGCACATAGAAACAATGCATCTCAAAGATGTAACACTTCTTTCTCCTGCAAGCATCTGTCCCTAAGCACCCTCACACTGAAGTAACCTATGAGCAGCTTTGCCTAAGAAAACAGATGTTAGATGTGGTACCACAACACAGGCCCCAAAAAAATTCACACCATCTTTACTGTCAATGAAGATGTGTGTTGAAGGGGCCTGTGGCTCAGTTTGTAGACAGACTTCAGCAGGAAGGAAGTCCACCCAGAAGACTTGATATTATTGATGTAGGAAAGGGCAATACTCTACCAGCTCCTTGAGACTCATTTTGAGACTATGATCACAGACTGAGAGAGGGCCAATTGCATGTAGATGAAAATTATCAAAGAACAGCTGTCCGACAGTAGAGCTAAATCTGCTAGTAATACAATTTGAAAGACACTGAGGAAGTAGAAGTAATCAAGAAGGGTAGAAGTGAAGAGAAAGCTGTAAGGAACTTGCCACATGGTAAACACTGACCCATTGCAGGACAGTTTGGAGTAAAGCCCAGACTGACAAGAGAAAGTAACAAAGAGACACAAAACACTGAAAGTTAGTCCAGCTAAATCCGCTTCAAGAACTGAGAGCACACAAAATGACCCTGTTATGCTGAACCTGTACCTGTTCAGAATGCTACCTTTTTATGCATCCTTCATTGCTGCACATTGGTTTAGCTGTACATCCCAGAGTGCTAGGGCACAGAATCAAGCACTCAGGGGAAAAGTCAAGCTTTCAGAGCAGTACTCCAAGTTATAATGTTACCAGTGTAAAACTTAAGCAGTTGGAATGCTTTCAGGGTTGGGTCCACTTTCGCTAGCTTCCTCTCTCTCTACTGCCAACAAATCCCAAAATATACAGCACCCCTTCAGATATTTAATATAAAGTTTAAATCTAGGTTTACAGGAGGTTCCCATTAAAAGGTTGGTGACTGCATGGGAATAGCTCACCCATTTGTCTTTTTTCTTAATGCAATCCATTCTCAGGAAATGTGGCAGGACATTTTCTGGTGAGAAGTTCTTATTTTGCTAAATATATTCAAAGGGAAAAAATAATCTAGCACATCAAAAGGATAACATAGTCTTAATCTGGTAACAACTTCCCTATAGTATTAGCCAGTAACAAGAGTTGTGCTCTTTTGTATGATGATTACACATTTGAAGCAGGAAACTTGGTGCCTCACCTTTCACAAAGCCTTTGAAGTTCAAATGGCTTTGAGAACCACCACACAGAACAAAGGAATGGGAGGCATGGACATAGCTAACCTTGTTTGTAAGATCCCTAACTGAACTCCAAAAAGAGATACCATTGTCTTCACAGTACAGGTAAGATCTCATACCACCTTTATTAAACTGATTCTTCCTCTGGAGAGGTTTAATCAGCAATGGAAGATTCACTTTTTGTGATCAAAGCTGGAAATTCCAGCTTTGGAAGCAAACACTAAGAGTATGTGAGAAGTGCTATTAAAGCAAAATCCTATAAAGCTGTGAGAAACTGGCCTGGTTCACTTTTGTGGCACACCAAAAATAGTTAAAATCAAGGAAGGTAAACAAATGGGGAGGTGGCAAGGAGTGGTATGAAGCAAGACTCCTTACCAATACAGAAAATTAAATCAGTCAGTTACACATGAAGGGTCTTTGATGCTTTTGTTCATTCTTCAACTGTGCTTAGATTTGCAATTGATTCACTGACACTGCAGGGATTTGTCAGAGCTGTTACCCATGGAATGCCTGTACAATGCATTCCACAAGTGTATTCCAGTAGATGAAGCTTCATAAAGATGTATTCTACAGCACTGTGCACAGTTTTATGGAATACTTTATCCAAAAAGGTTCAATTAGCACCATCAGCTAAAAAAAAAAATATCACACAAAACCAGACCATGTCTTTTGTTGCTTCAAGATCCATGGTTTGAGAGTAATTTAAGAAAGCTGCTAATGGGATCAAAGGAAATCCTTATCCTTAATCTGTGTCACACACTCATGAATAAGAGAATATGCTGATTCCTTTTTGTTGCCAAGACACCAATGTTGCTGTGGTAACCACACTTACATGAAACAAACTACTCACCTGCACAATGATGCCCTTGCTCTCGTATTCTGCATGGAGGCCTCGGGAGAAGTAATCCACAAAAGCCTGCAGAGAGAAGAAGGGAAACATGCAGCATGCTACAACGTTACAATGGAAACTCGAATTTAACAGTTTTGTGTAAGAGTATTTGAATTACTATTTGGAGTTCCTGTTTTCAAAGTGAAAACCCTAGGTTTTCAATGAAACTTTGCATACAAGAGCAATGCCATTCAAATAGAAACTCCATGCTTATGAAATATTTTTACAGAAGCAATGCTCAATTTAAACAAATAAACCCCTTTTTAATTTAGAAGAAAAAGGAACTACATTTGTTAAATAAAGCCTAGTTAAAAGAGGAAAAGATGACTTAATATTCACATTGTTCATTACTTATGTCATCTTCTTAGATATTTTTAAGAGTGATTTAATTGGGTTCCTCTTGTGCATGGTTTTTAGAACATAGTGTTTAAACACTTAGTCTTCTGCTTTTACACTTCTAAAAAATGCCACCCTACGGTGACACTTCTTCCTAATCCTCAAGTCCACCCCCACAGATTCTCTTCCAAACTTCTGAAAGTTTTGGAAATTACAAGACTGGAAGTTCAAAGAAAGAAGTTAAAAGGCTTAAAAGTTGGATGTTAGCAGCTGCCTTCCAGATGCTCTCAAAGCTGATACAGCCACCTCCTTAACCCTGCCAGGAAATATTGTCCTAAGAATCAAAGGCTGTACTCAGCAGCTCAAACCAGCACAGATTCCCACTTAGCAAATTCTTCTAAATCACCTTTCCACCTTATCCGGCTGTCCAGTGATACAAAATATGAAGTTCTGCTATGGTTTCTTGTTTCAGTGAAGTGATACAACCAAGTAGAATGAATAGAGTACCTTCAAGTGAATGAACTAAACCATCCCATCCATGCTTGATGCTAAAATAAATACCAAGTAAATTACGTAAAGTATTTAGGAAGCAATAGCTTCACACCAGATTCAAACTAAGCAGCAAAGCTCTAGCTAGTACTGCACCTCCTTTACTGTCTTCCTTTGGTCACCATGTCCCCAGTGATTTAACACAAGTCCTAACTGAAACTAGCACTTAAAGCTGGCACTGGCCAGTGTTTTTCCTACAAAGGCCATCCCACCGAATTCCATCCCAGCCTATACAAGAAGCAACAGAAACACTCCCACACTACCGGACTATTTCTATAGACACTCTTCTGAGCATACTTGGAAGATTGAAATAAAACTGGATTTTGCTGTGTAGCAGGTCGGTCCTTTTACTCTTCTTCTTCAAGCTGCATGTATAAGCTAGCAGGAGGCTCCTTAAAGCATAAAAAGTTTATCTGCTGTTTACCTGCTCTTTCTCTCTCTTTCCTGAATATAAGCTCATAACAAAATTCACTCCTCAACATGAACAAGACAAAGCCTGACCTAGCAGCAACTATTCAAGTGAATCCTCTGACCATCCTCTTGCAACAGTAAGGTACCTGCACGAACATGCCAAACAGCTTGGTGGAGTTTCTGAACACAGCAGGCAGGTGCGTGTGCAATAACTGCATAGAATATACTGACAATTCATTAAAAATAACTATATTATGTTAATGAAAGTGCTTTGATCATTCAAATTTCTTACTATTCCTCCACAACAAAAGTCCTGATGTTAGCTACTGCTCCAGATACGGAGACAAAGTATAAAAGCCTGTCTTCTCTACTGGTTGCAAAGAGCTTGCTATAAAGAAAATGTTCTTTTTATATAAGAGAAAGCAACTTCCAGTATACAAATAAGCTTGGGAGTTTTTCTTCTTGAAAAATTTATTTCAAGACAAGTTGGGGTTTTTACCTTCACAAACTCAAGTCTCTGAACAACCTTGAACCTGAAAGTCTTAAAAATGCTAAGTAAACATTCCCTGAATAAGCAGATAAGTACTGCATGTTAGAAAATTTCTTCTCCTTGGATATCTAAATATCTACAGTATATCTAAATAAAGAGTAAAGGCATGGGGATGAGGTGGGAAATTATATAATCATATTTCACTTCTCATTAGCATTAACACAGGTAAGTCAACCTGTCAAAATACAGCACTATGATTCCTTTAAGAGTCTCATTACAGTGTAAACTAGGGAATTCTCCACAGGAAGGTTAAAGACTTGGACTGCATTTGTTCCTGATAATTAGTCAAAGTCATTGACTTACACCTGAAGGGTATTATGCTTTAAATCCCCTTTAAATGGATGAAGGGGGGGAAAAAAACCCCTAGAAACTGCAGATACAGTCTTTCTACAGCTACATTAGGGGAGTCACTTTCATGCTTACTAATCTTGCTGTAGGAGAAGATGGGCAGTGCTGAGAATAGGGATTATTGAACTTGTAACTTAGCTTTTTAAGGGGAGTGGAAAAAATATTTCAGATTCCCATTGCAAAAAAGACTAACCAAAGCAGTGTAAGGTATATTGTCCCTAAAATCAGAAGCTCAATTGATTCCATAAAGGTGAAAGCACTGCCACAACAAAAGTGACCATTTGTATTAAAACAAAAGAACTGTTGTCTCAGGAAACAGCTATTTCAAGGGGAAATTTTAACAGCTAAAGCTACTTCAGGCTTCTAAACTTAAATATCCCCTCCTTTAGTATGAATAAAATAGTGTGCATCAACTCCCTTCTGGGAATATGAAGATGTTACTGAGAGTCTAGAAGAAATGTGAGTCTGTTCTGACATGAATGACACTACTGAAGATTTCTTCATCCTGTCAAGCTCTGCTTAGACTCTGAGATGCTTGAAATATTCAATGTAATTACCAGGTATGCCTGAAAAAACTGTAGTGCCATACTGCTTTAATACCAGTGTAAATGTGTCTTGCATTCTGTTTTGTCACATATACCTCAGTTCCCTGCTGGGTACCCACATTCTGTATTTACAGCATTCACTGGAGATATTTTAGGGCAACATTTTAGAATCCCCTGAAAGTATCTTTGGGAAAAAAAAAAAACAACAAACCATAAGACCAGCTGCAAAAAGATGAAACTGTCCCAGTGATACAAAGAGAAACCAGAGCAGATAAATTTAAGATGAAATATAGATCATAGGGGTAAGAAGTTTCAAAACCAAAATAAGAAAGTGTGTTAAACTTAGCCAATGTCCTTTCTCAACTTTACACTAAGCTTGCTTGGTACACTACTATCCTTTTCCATGTAAAAATGGAATGCATAAGGAAATACATAAAATAGTTATTTCCATGTCAGTAAACCCTCACACTCAGTTTTCTCTCAATGTTCCAGCTTCCACTATTGGAAAAACTCAAGAGAGAAAATCTGTACTTTTAGTTCATGAAAGCACCACTAGATGGACACCAAAACATTTATTCCTGTAAGCGTTGCGTTATGTTTGACACTTGATTTCAATGTGGAAAGAAATACTTACCTTGGTTGCAGAGTAAAGACTCAGCAGTGGAGCTGGAAACGTCCCTGAAGCTGATGCAATATTTAGGATTATCCCTTTTGATCTGAAAGGAAGCAAAGATATATTATCACGAAATAAAGGAAACATCTTTTATGTTTCCAAAAGTTACAGCAAGACTGAAAAAACCCTTTAGAATGCAACTGAGACTAAGATCTGTTTTAAAACCCCAACCACATCCTGAACTGAAATTCACTTTATGCACAGTTAGAAGTATCCAAGCAGCTGGTATAAATCAGGAACAACTCCAAGGTCAATACAGCAAGAGAATCAAAGTTGTATTTATATACACCTATACATACACACAATGAGCTAAACTATGCAAAACCATTGATTCAAGCATAAGTTCAAGAGGAGCTTCTAAATCTTGGGATAAGATCACAGAAATAGCAACACAGTTTTGTTACATGATTTACACTTTGATAATTCCTTTCATCTTCTAAATATTACTTCATAATGGATCTTCAAGATAGCAAGCATCTGAATCTACTGCTCAAATACAGAGGTGTTTTAATAAATGTGGAAGATATTCAGTGGGTGAATGCAGAAGATGCAAGTTGTCTTACAGCTGTATTACAGTAGCACTGAAGACATTCATCAATAGTATTTTGGTAAAGATACCCAAAATTAGTGACCACCTGCTCTGTCAAGCTGTTCTAAAGCACATGCGGGTAGGACAGGAAGGCTCTTGACCTCCCAATACAGACTGATTTGAGCCGTACCTATTTCTGAGACTAGTTCTACCTACAAAACGAGCCATATTTAGTGCTAGGTAGAAAAAAAGAATTGATTTTAAAAGCTTCATGCAAATTAGGGCAATTACTTTGTTAGAAGGTGCTGTGAGACAGTCCAACATAGTGAAAGATAAATCCCTACTTCTTCTTATCCTGTAGGAAGTTCAAGCCAGTTTACCTGAACATAGCATAAGTATGCCATGCTCAGTGCAGTGAGAACACTCATGCAGGCAGATGTCACTCAGCTCAACTCCTGCAGATTCACACGAGCTTCCATCGTATTTGTTCAACCAGGTATACCCTACACCACTGTTGCCACAAACATTTAAGTAACCATCTTAAAAACAAATGGTAATTTAGGTCACCGTTAAAAATTAAAACAATATAATTGCTTTGGAAATAACAATAGATTCAAACCAGCATGGCTTGTGCCATGACACAAGTGTGAATTAAACTGTGACTGATTAGTCACGAGAAATGAGATGGCAAATGTGGCAGAAAAGAACAATTTCAGTCATTCAGGATTTCAGGCACCTTTGCCAAAGTTTGTTGTGTTTTTCAGGACTTCCCTGCAAGGCTTGGTTGGTGAAATAAAGTAGTACAATGGATCCAAATACGTAGCATGGAAAGCATAAAATCACAAATTAATCAGGAATTTTCCATACAGCAAAAGGTTAACAATGGATGCTAGAAGTTTTTTATATCAAGATAGGTGGTGACTGTGATATTTATTCATGAGCTCAAATGGAGATTAGCAGTGAAATGAGTATTTATGTGTTTTTTAAGAGAATATCAAATTGGAGAATGCTGTAAGGAACTTTTTAAAAAGCTCAGGCTGCTATGTGAACAGACTACAGAATGGCAGATAAAAAATCAATATTAAGAGTGCATCAATAACCAACAACTAAAGAAAAAATTGTGAATTAATTACAAACCTTGCAGGACTCTAAATCAACTGAAAAACCTGAACAAGGAGTTCTCTTTTGTGCAGCAGTCACCAAAACCAGCCAAACAACAGGATGCTGGGAATGGCAGGGACAGATGCTCCACCACCAAAAAAATCTTGTATTACAGTCTACAAACCATCTTTATCCCTCCAAACACAGAACAGAAATATTAAGAGACTGATGATTTAAGGAAGGGGAAGAGAAAGAAAAAAATCCACCCTGACACATCTATTTAGTTAAGAGACTATTAAGAGCAGCCACAATAAGAGTGCACAAACTAGCAAATGAAAAAGATCACGATCTTGATTTATCCTCTCGGAATACAAAAGAAAGATGACATTTATTTAAATGAAAGACTGAAATTTAGATCCGATAAAAGAAAGTGCTCTTCTCATATTCAGACTAGGGAGTGCTCGTCACAAAACTTAACTGAGGACAAAAGCTTAACAGGATTCAAAGAAGGATAAGCATTGATACGGATAAACATGAGCCTCATGCTTTTAAAACAAGCTGAAGCTTTAGAAGAGTGGCTGACATTCAGGCTGCCAGCACAGGTCTTGCAGCGTCTGGCTACGCTGCAACTTTCTAGCACGAGTCGTGACCACCACCTAGATGGAGTGAATTAATGGTTTGACCCAGTGAAGAAAATCCTCTTGGAAATACAAAACATTAATAGCAGCCCCTTGCAGAAGCTCTGTGTATTGGTGTCTTTGAAGCAGACAGTGCCACTGGGGGTTTTGTGGTTTGTATTTTTACATTTTAAAGAAAACAGTCCTAGCCTTAAAAGCTCATAATTTAAAACCTCCAGATAAAATGAAATTGAGAAGCATGTGAGTAGGGGGAACACTTTCAATTACTCCATTTACAATTCTGCTTCTTAAAGGAATTGCATAATAAATGTTTTTAGGGACGGATCTGGAGAATTACCCAAGCATGAGAGTGGTAAAAAGAAATTTTCGCTCCATCTAATTCGAGTGTGCCATTAATGGGAAAAAAAAAATCCCAAACCAAAACCAAACAAAAAAGTTGGTTAAGATGAAGAGAGCCAGGCCCACGCCCTCACACCTCCCGGTCATTCTACCTTAAGTGGTCCAGCACCAGGGAGGCTATATTTAGCCATCTCCCTGTTGCTGTGGCAACCAGCGCCTGCTCCAGCTGCATGCCAAGTGGAAAGAGCAAGCTTCTTCTGTAATGTAATTATGCACTTGCTACTTTCCTGGCAATAAATACCACAGTTTGGTATTTGTCTAGCAACAGCCAACTGATTTTTGGTGGTGGTGGCTTTTTTTTGTTCCCAAGGACATTAAGCCTTGATTTTCAGTTCTATGAGTTTCCCATCTCAGACTGCGTATTTAAACAGGAACTGCTCATTTAAGTGTAATAGGAAGCTTCACATAATAAATTGTCACTTTAAGTGTTCAGAGCACAGGAGAGAAGTCACAGCAGAGAATCTAAATGCCATTACCAGAAGCAGCATTCATCTAATGCTGCTGTGTTTATCATAAATAAAAAGTAAAAGGCACACCAAGACATAGCTTTGTTTTCTCTTATCAGACCTGGATGCAAAGCATGCTCTATTTTTGTATTTATCTTGCAATACATTGTCATAAAACCAGCATTCAAATACACAAAAGTACACACTAGAGCAAGCTGCAAGATGCTCTAACATGCTATGTCACATCTATCTACTCAACATGCTCTCCTCCTTGAACAAGTGAGGAATGACAATGAGATTCTTCGTCTAGCCTTATTCTTAGAGCCTGGAGCCCTTTTTCTAGCCTGTGGTCCCATGTGGGAAATATATGGCTGACCTAAAGAGCAGCTGAGTCCAGCTCCAACTCATTCATGCCCTTGGATTAGCTGGACATCCATGTCCTTCTGTGGTTAGCCATTTAGCAGTATTAATGGCTCAGGAGCTATGACTGTGCAGGAGTTGGCAGCTGCAGGCATTGCTTCCGTGCAAACCCAACCAACTTCACAAAAATCAAACAGAAAATAGAAGCTTTTTCAAATATTTTTCCCTGAGATGGAAACCAAGGCTGTCATCCAAATAAAGCAGTCTTTTAAAGAGGTTCCTTATATTCAGGAGAAAGTTCGAGATGTGTACCTAATTTTTTTTTCACCACTATTAACCTTTTCTTTCCAGGCTTCCTGAACATTTATCCCTGGAATCCCTAAGGTAGTCATGCAGTTAGAGAAGTAAGAGGAAAGATGATGTGTGCTCAAGAGTAGTCAGAACTAGAAGTCAGCAGGATCCTGGTTTGCTGCCTTTCAGTCAAATCATCTTACCTGAGTGGATGTGTAACAGAAAAACCTACACAGGATATTCTGTAAGTAGAGTATACATCATTCTGTCCTGAGAAGAGATAATTCTGCCAAATAGATAGCTACAATATTTCTTTAAACAAAGAAGAAACTGAGGCAAGAAACTGTAAAGTTTTTAAGTTCCAAAACTTAATAATGAAACAACATTAAATCACCTCAAAAGTATAAAGAATTTGATCATGTTGGCACCTTCAGAGGACAGTGGTTTCACAAAAACCAAGCCCCTTTATCTACCAACAATAGTACAAGGACAAGGAGTAGCTTCTGACCTACAAGCCCTGAGTATGTATCACCCCTGTACTATAATCTTCATCCTTTTCTCCAGCTTCACTGGGAAATACTATACTCCTGCCCCAGAGCTTAGTCTTGGGTCTTTATTTCTAACTCAAATCTCTTTACATTAAATAACTTATTCGTATCTCCTTATTGTCTAAGTAAAAATCTTAGCTCACCATCAACCCTGATGTGCTAGACACTGACTCCTGTACTGACCACTAGCTCTGACAGTTCGCACCCAGGAAGAAGCTTTGTTTTAAAAATGAAACATCTATGCATCTGTGCAACACTTCAGTAACTGAATTCTGGTCTGCAATGAAGACTCTCAGACAGTGGGATGACACAAAAGAAACTTTTTTTCCTTTCATCACCTTTGCTAGATTTGGAGGCTTGCCCCATATTTGGGCTCCTCCTGCTGTATTCGTTTGCATGGTTCTACAGAGTTTTCCCCAGTATTGTGAACACAGCTCAAGCCTGATCCAACAAAGCAGGGTTGGCACCCCAAGAGAAATGGCAAACAGCCAACAGAGCCAACATCAGCTGGAAAACAGCCTGGGGAGACTAAATGGAAATCGTGAACCTTTTGGTTTCACCTGGAGCCAAGCTAGGAAGTCAGTACATGTTTTCCCTGTCAACAGTGGTGTGTTATTCTAAAGAGCTGGTCTCCAATTCTACTTTTCCAAATGATCACAGCCTTTCCTCAATATACCTCCTACTGTATAATGAGAACATATTCTTTGCATCCATTTTACTTACAATGACTTAGAGAAATAGCCTTAAGAAGGTTATTCCCAGGAACTGTAACCACCCCCTCAGAATAGCAGGTTGTTGAGTTAGTGCTGATGAGTCAGACAGGCTTTTTAATTCTGTTCTAAAAGGAATCACCACAACAGTGGAGAAGGGAGAGGAAAAATAAAAAGGGAATCGAGTGGAAAAGGCTTCCACCGTCTGATGATTCATGCACCATCAGCGTGACTCACCCAGCATTACTCTGCCATTAAAACATGGAGACTAGGCTGATTAGTCACAGTAATGAATTTTTCAAGAAAGGATTCTCCCCTATAAATAATGATGACTTTGTCTGGATAGTGTTAGTGTGACTCACCTTTCCAGCATGCCGGGCAGCACCAATTGTGTCATCTGCAAAAGGAAAACATTCGTGATGGCTGAGAATGCAGACACCAGACAGGCAGAGACCGAGGGAAGCCTCCCTTCCTCCCAGAAGCAGCTGCCACCCCCTCCACCCCAGGCACGGCTCGGGGAAGCAGAGACCATACTTTGCGTAGGCAGTTTATTTTTATTCTACCTGGATAACTTGGCTCTGTCAAGTAGTGTGTGCACTGAATCTGGTGAACCCATCCAGCTAGTAGCACAAGAGTAAATAAAACAAATGTCTTCACCACTCTGCAGCATCCATGGCCTCTAAAGAACATTAAAACACCAGAGTACTACAGTACATGCACCATCTTTCTCTCCCTGCAAAAAACATCTGTCTTCCTCAAGACTGACTAAATTTACCACCTATGCCAAGATTCAAAATATTATCCAATACATTTTAGGTAGGCTTACTGAACTGCTGAGTTTAAGACAAAAAAAATTATGGAGCAGTAAGAGCACTGACAGAATTAGTGAGCATAAATTTCCTACATTATTACCTGCAGAAAATATGTAAGACTCCAAAATATTTTTTGCTGATTACACAGATGTTTTCACACTGAAAAAAACGACATCCCCAAGAGGAAAGTCGCCTGGCAAACCTCCTCACTGCTCTGGAAACTCCTGCCTTTATTATGACTCTGAGCAATCCATCTACAAGCTGACTGAAGGATTCTCCAGAGCAGGAATCCTAAAACAAGATTCCCAGTTGCAGACAGAGCATCTCTGACAAGTGAGACAAATTAAGCATTGATCCAAACTTGGACAAAATTTTAACTAGTGTAAAATAGTTAATTTTCCCACTACTAACTACTACCATCCTAAAATACAATTTAAATCCAAAACTTCTGCCTTCCTGAAATAGTACCAAAATTCTGCTTGTGCCAAACTCTGCCCTGCTCCAACTAACTCTATGAATAACTGTCACTGGCACCAAAGACAGATCATACGAGAAATATAAACTGCCACCATTTTTGACACATAAAAAGGTGTTCCAACAAAGTTTTTGAGAACATGGGAGGTGGATAATAAAATACTAAAACCAGCACACACCAAAATGTACTGATACTCCCACTGATCTCAAATTACCTTGATAGCTTAAAATAAAACATTGAATATTTGAATAGTATGGGGGAAAAAACACACACAAAAGAAATCAGCATATACAGGCACACAAAACACCTGTAAGCACTTTCATCACAAAGAAACAATTTTATTGTAGGAACCTACTCATTTTATTATCATCACTGCATTAGCCCTTACATATGACTCAATCTGGGTTTGAGGTTTTATTGTTTGTTTTTATTTTTTAATTATAAAACATATCCTTTCAGGAACAAAGGAGAAAAAAAAACACAAAAGAAAACAATCTCAGTTGATTGCAGCTGACACACAAAGAAAATGCTAGAGAAGGGCTGTGTTTTGCATTTTATTGGCATCTCTCCCTTAGAATAGATTCTGCCATCAGCCACACTTCATGACAGTTTTGATAGGGGATTGTACAGGCAGGAGTTGAACAGGCCTTCCTCTCACGAAGTCAGCTGTTGACACACTTAGCTGTCAGCACTGCCCCAGAAGTCAAACCAAGTATTCAGAGCTGATAAGCACCAACAAGCTAAACAGATCTGATGCAGCTTCAAAAAACCCCTCTAGTATTAAGTTTAAGCATACATGAGCTTTTTTATACACTAATGCTTCAAAAGAGATGTAGAAACAACTGTTTATTTTAATCTTAAAGGATAAAGGATGATTTGGGCTGATTTTAAAGACTAGTTCAAGACTGGAAGAACTTTTATCTGATCCAAGTTTTATGATGTCTTCCACAGATCCCTTGGCAAAAAGCAGCACACTGTTTTCTTGCCTCTCAGGGCAGTGTAATGCTGCATATCGTCTCCACAGAATGGCACACGGACATGGACTGGAATTGCCTTCCTTTAGGCAACCCATAAATGATCTGAAAAACCAGTATATAATTTCCCACTGTAGTGTAGAGGAGACCCCACATTTGAAATTTTGTCATAAATCCACACAAATGCATTCATGGTCTAAATCCAAATTGCAACCCACCAAGCAGCTCTAACAGTTTATCATGAACCTGCTGGCTACTAAAATATGCTACAATAATCGGCAGACTTACATAAAATAAAAAACTATTTTAAGCTGTCAAGCCATTGACAGCTTAAATACAGCAATAGGTACACAATTTGGAGAGAAATCGAGAAGTCTCTCACTACCAACTGTGTTAAATGGTTTGTTTCTGAAGTTCAGCTGGACAGGCAATCAATTTTTTTCCCTTCCACAGAAAAATACTGATAGCAAAACTGGATTTCATATTCAGCATCACTTCCTTTTGTTTTACTAAAATTCTTATTTTGAGGGAATTTCAAAATTCTATGAAATAAAGCAAAAAAATTCTATCAGTATTTTTATACCTTGTGATGTGTGAAAAAAATATATTTATGACTATTCAGTATCTTGATGTAAAAATAACATTGTGTTTAAAGAGCAAGATAACAGAAGGCAGTGCTCTGAGTCAGACTCACCTGACCGAGCCAACTGCACACTCAAAGTGCATGATTGGAAAAATGCTGGCAGGGTATTGTGCAGCCATACTCAGGTTTGGCAATTTTATACGCTGTACACACATGTAAAATATTTTCAGCATTAATTCAAATAAAACAATTAATAGCAGAAATGTAGTTGTGTCACTGATAATGGAGTCAGTGGGGTCCAACCCCGCTTGCATTGTATGATCTTTATCCAAAACAGCCAAATTGGTTAACACTTGTCTTCAATAGCTGTAATCTCAAACATGCCATTATGAAAAATGGCAGTTCAAAACCAAAACATCTAGAACTGAAGAAATATCTCCCAGATAAAAAATTCCAAATTTTAGCTAGGTCTTGTTTAGAGATAGTTGGTTCTGTAATGGTGTGTATTTCATAAATGGGAAAGCCTTGCAAGTCAATCTATAGGAATTTGGATGTAGGATGTCAGAGAACTTTACAGTAGTGTTTGTTTCTTTGAAGGCAATTTCACGCAGGTAGAAGGAAAGGTTAGGAAGCCTAAAGGAGAGGTTGGGAGCTACCTTAAAGAGTGCCTTTAGTTGGTGATTACTGAACATGGTTAGGCTTCCTTCACATAACCTTTTTTCTGAACACACAGAAATACAATGTACACTTTCCACAGAAATACAACTGCTACAGTTGAAAACATGAATGTTCCCCAAGACTCTGAAGACTCAGGTAATTCCACACAAGTAGTTAGGCTACATGAAAGCTGCCAGCTCAATCAAAACAAAGCATTTTTTTCTTTCTGAAAATTTGCATTAGAGCAGAGTGAGCATGTGCATCTGACAAATTTATTCAGGACAGACTACTCAACATCAGAAATTGTTAATATTTGGTATTTTACAGTGTCTGGCTAAAAGTTATGTTTAGCAGACAACCATGAAGAGTGGTTGTTGCACTCTATTTTTTTGTGTGTGTTTTCCAATTATTTCACATACACACATAATGCTACCATAGAGTCTGGGGTATAGTTCCTTTTGTTTGGAGGGTTGTTTTGTTTTTAAGTCAACTTCTTTCATACCTAAGCACCCAGATCTCAAGTTCCAGGATGCTCAGGGCAAATGACTAACTTAAGGTGGAAATCAATTACAGACCATTTCAATAATCTTTTATAGGCAGCTATCATTTCTTGATGTCCTTTTATCCGTAACTGCATTTATTACATTCCTGGCAAGCACTGGTTGCATTGTGCATTCTTCCTCACCAAACCTGTCCTCTACCTTCTAGTTGTGGAAAAAGTAACACCATTTTTACCCTAACAAAGCAAAGATTCCTACTTGCAAATACAAGAATGCACAGACCTAAGGTTAGATTTATGTTCTAAAGCAGGCACTACAATTAAAAGCTGTTATTAGAGGACTAACAAATATATTGAAGCTATAACCATGGATTTCCAATGATTTTTCTTCAGAAAAAAACCTCCCATTCTTATTTATAAGGATGTTGTAGACTTTTCTCAATCTGGTCCAAGCAATAGCTCAGATGTAGAGCCTTTGGAAAGAATAAAAACATGCAAAATTTTGAATATCTTTTGAGTGATGTTACTCAGACTACTAAAATACAGCAGGGAAAGGTAAGGTAAATATTTAAAGTCATCCTTCAGACCTTATGGGCCCCACAACTGTAATACAATGCTGGAAATCTAATATCACAGTTGTATATTTAGAGACAAATCATTCATACAACTGCAGTCATTCTTTCCACTTTGAAAGGGTCAAATGACAGCCTTTCTCCAACTTAGGGCTATACAAATGCAACAAAGGGTCAGGCCTGCGAATCTGGACAGGTTTGCTACAGTGTTACACAGCTAAGAAGCTTCCCTCATTCACAAACCTGGGGTGAAATTTTAACAACTCAGAGCAACACAACTTTTTAAAGATTAGGAATTCCCTGTGGTGCACCCACTCGTGTACAAAAACATCATTGCTACCATGAGACGACTCAAGAGTGTCTGGGCAGAGGATTCACACAAGTTCACAAATGCAGTAGCTGTTTAACAAAGTTAACTGGCACCCTCGCCTGCAGACAGTACACTGAAAAACTGCTCTCATGCACTAGTAGTTAAATTGATTGTGAGGTCTATTCTCAGCATCTACAAAGTTTGTTAATGTGTCTCTCTTGAAACAGTAACTTCTTAATGCAGCTGGTACCCCAAGCCAAACAAGAATTATTTCTATTTGTAAAAAGCAGCAAGTAAACCTGGTGTCAGCTCAGCTGACATAGTAACCCATGTGGCCATGTCAGGGGCACCAGACATAAAAAAAGGAACTATGAAAGTAACAAGCCCTGTTAATTTTCAGTGACTTTCCTCTGAGCAACAGTTTTAGAACAGAAAGTTTGCCCTATTTAGAGATACAAACTTTTGGAGTCAAGTTAAAAAAAGAAAATTCTCAAAATAACTCTATTTCTCCTCTTGCCCTTTACACAGGACAAAGACTGCTCAAATAATAAGGCTGAACTTGCTCTTTTCAAGAGGTGAAATACGTGTTTGTGTCAATCCCAAATCTACAGAAAGCCATAGAGCTCTAGGACTTCCTGAATTTCCCAAGTCACTTGTACTTCGAACAAAAATCCCCAGTGCTTCTCTGACTATTGCTTAAAAATATTTATCACAGCTACATTTCCCTTGATCCAGCTTTCTGTGTATCACACTCTCATGTTCAAAGTCAGCAAGGTGGGAAACCACATCATGGAATTTCTCCCTCTGAACCATCTGACTGATATTCATGACCACCTTTACAGGATGCTTACACCTTTTCCAAAAACTGGCAACTGTCCCTCTCTGTTTTAAACTTGTATTATGTATTTAGCTAAATCATCACCCCCTCTTTGATTATGACTTTGAATATAAATGTAAAAAAATCTCTTGACTAGACTGGAATACACACATACAGAGTGATCTCTTCTTACAAGTCAGTGTTGCCACTGTCCTCAGAATTATGTTCCACTTACTGTGACTCTTTCCACAGCAAACACAAAAATTCACATTGGGTTCTTGCGAAGGACAAGCAACTACCATCTGACTTCTGGTAAGGTACCTTTATAGATGTGGTATAAGCTGCACTAGCCCAACTGAACACATACTGGAGGGAGAGGTGTCATTTCCTATTATCTTTTCAGGATTGCTGCTCCCCAGGCTTTTCCTCTTTCTACACACAGGTCTGCATAAGTGTATTTCCCCTCTTTCTCAAATACACTAACTTCCATTCCTCCTTTTAATTTTACATTGGTTGTGAGTTCTGTTGTTGCTTTCTTTCCTAAACTCAACAGTTTTAGACTTTGTAGTAGTTATTCCCATGTCTTGCCTGGGATTCACAGCCTGGTGGAATTCACCTCTCAGTATTCCTCCATTACAGGGGCAGCTGACACCAGATCTCCCAGTCCAACATGAAGTACTTATGTATTTTGAAGTCCTGAGAAAATTAAAAGCATCTCAAATATGACAATAAAAATCCTTGATGTTGTAAGGCCTATTAGCCTTTTGTATTGACACTCAGTATAAAACATGAACAAAGTCATCAACGTGAAGACTACCACAGACACAAGGGATGTACATGTACATAATTTACTCTCCTGCTTCATCTGTTAATGCCAATTTCCAAGCAAAGCCTGGCCTGCAAGCCTAAAATTTGCATCCCCCCACAATATAATAGCCTGCAAACCAATTCAGCTCCTTGCTAAACCAACCACTAAGCCAGCACTCCCTCAACTATTTTAGTCCTTCTCATCTTTCAAGAGAACGTAAGTTTATGCCTCACTCCCAATGCAATTAGCATACTGTGATGTGGCAAAAGAAATAACAAACTTGCAGTTCCTTCCACACCAAGTAACTCTTGGAGCTTTCAAAGGAGAAACAAGGGCACCCTGAAGCATTTGAAGCTATTCTCTGTGCTCATTACCTACCCACGTTCTCACTGGACAGCAGTTCTAGCACCCTTGGCTTTCAGGACATTAAGCCAATAGCCAAATCAAGTTTGTTTTCCCAAGTGAAACTAAAGGCGGTAAAACACAAGGACACATCAACTCAAGAAGATGAAGTTAATACAAAGGAATGATGATTAGAACCACAAACAACTCTAATTTTGATTTCTCAACACTTGCTGATAAATGGAAAAATCCAGGGATTTTGATCTGAATTTCACTCAATGTCACCAATATTTGTGTCTCAAAATGCAACAAAATGTCCAAAAGTTATAATACAAACCCACATTACCTGAACTGCTACCAACAGTCATTAAAGTTCTGCTATTTAAATCCCTCCAGAAGCTTGAGATGAGATTATGACAAGAACCACAAAACTACATATACTACTTCATCTTCTTCCTCACGTATTTGTCAATTCAATCCTTGTATATGACTGTATTAAGTCTCAAGCTCTCCTGAGAAAATACCACAAATGAAAAATCTTCCTTCGATTTATGGCATCAAGACCCATAACACTTATTTTTTTGTATATTATACGAAGACCAGAGTAACTCCTGCACCGCACATCACCATAAAAATATGATATTGCCCAGATTGCTTAAAAAGCATCTACTTTGGCTGGGGGACAGGGTAGTATTTTGTCAATTTTTTAACCAGTATTTTAAAAGACATGAGATTTCCAACATGTTTTAAGCAGTTTTACGTGGCTTCTCTTCAGTGATGTACAGGGTGCTTTAAAGGCACATCACAGTAATCAACACTCCATGCCAGACTGAGTGAACCCCAAAATTGCATGATTCTTGGGTGATCTAATCCAATAGTACTCCAAGGACACGATGGGGACAGGCAGGGCAGCATAGAATAGGATTTGGGAAAGACAGGGGTTTTAAAAGGTCTGACAGGAAACAAGTTCTCAAAACATCTGCCAAAATTCCATAGTATTAGATACTTTGTAGCTGGGAAAAATACTAAACAGCAGGACCAACTAGGCTAAAAATTTGTCCTGTGAGGTGAAAATGTCCTCTCCTCTCTCAGTGTACCCCTTCTTACACACTGCATATCCGCTAGGAAATCCAATGGGCTGACTAATGAAGAAAAAGATGGATCAAAAAGTTAAGGATGAGCATTATGCTTCAAAACTGCCTATACTTGTGGCAACAAAACAGATTTCAACATTTCTGCAGAATCAATCTGTGCTAATTATCCTGACTTTCCCACTTCAAGTCCAAGGGGTGTTTCAGCCAGAACTGGAGTTCTTGACACACATCAGAAGAGTTGTGCTGTCCAAAAGGTGCTGCTGATGGCACATGTTGCAGGTTACTGAGAGGACAGGGCATATCACCATCTTTTAGGCTCTGAGAAAAGTTTATTCCAAAAGGCAAGGAGGTGGATGCCAATGCTCTAGAACATAACAGTAGAGGTTATATGACACCACTGATGAGGATCTGGAGATAGTGTGGGCAGAGACTAAATGGGTAGTAGCTCTACCTTTCCTGCACTTTCACATTTCAGCAGACCTTCAGCTTCTTGCCTAACAACTTTGTGTTCTCTTCCATCACAAATTCCATGTTTTTAGTCAGACAAGAAGGGAGAATATTTTTATTATTGTTTTGAAAAAACACACAAATATAGGTATATGTATGAACACACATATATATAAGAGATGGTATCAATCTCAAAAACAACTAAATATTCACAGGATTACATCCTAAAAGTGAAAAGACATACAGACTTTTCCTATATTTATTTTTTTTATACCATAATTCTCTAGTTCTATGGGTTCTTCTGAAAAAGTGTCTTACAGATGGCACACATCTCTAATGTGCTCTTCTTCACAAAACACTAAGCATCTGGCATGCCTACTGTTTAATTACACAACACGCTCATGCAGGAGAAAACATTTTCAAGCCTGGAGTCTCATGCTCAAACTCTGATTAAATGCAGTAGCAGGAGTCGTTCACAGTCAAGAAAGAAGTTTTCAAACAGAAGCAAAAACACTATTAACACACAGCAAGCAGATCTTCAGTAAGTTCCTATATGTGCAAAAATAGCCATTTTAGAATGTGAAGAGGTTGAAAAGATGCAAATTTTACAAGAAGCTCTATGGCAGTTTCGGTAAATTGTTGATGAACACTGACACTACAACTGAACCATTAGTTTACTTAGGAAAACAACACAGTCTAGTTGCATCTCTGGAACTTTAGGTGTATGCTGAGTTAAACTATTACTCTACCCTTCCACCTTCAGAAACACATATTGAAGTAGTCCATCTGTAACTTTTCTACTCTAACAAAATGCTCCCAGGAAGACTGACACCCCAAATTCTTTTATCACTGAATAATGCACTCCCTCTGCTGGCACAGCACAGACCTCACACCTCAGCAGAGGAGGTCTGTGCATGACACTTCTTCAGATGCGCACCTGATGCAGCTCTGTTAACTTAAATTACTTCCTTAAGAGAAAACCACTCATTAATAACAGACTTCTCTGATTAAATCTTACAGGGGGACAAGAAGACACCATGGGTTGTCCTTCTTGGTGAACTAGAAAATCTGTACTTGTCAGGCTCACAGTAATTTTCCAGGTGAAAGGCTTCTGAAGACTCACTGTTACAGCATTTCTAACTTTTGAACAAGTAGTTCTGAGATGTCAAAACATATACAGAAGTAAGAGTTTGCAGCAGTAAGCTGACATTACCAACTTCCATTCAGTCATGCAATGGCTGCATTTTCACTGTTTGTCTATGTTTTAATGAAGTATGAGAACCTTATTAAAGTATTGTTTTAAAAGGTGCTGTGCCGCCTCACATGGAAACCAAAGTTTAGACTCCCCAAAAGAACTGTACTAGATAAAGTGCTTGACCTAATCAGAAGAGCTGCAAAAAAAGCCAAATCTTTCAAGCCATCTTTGAAACTTCTAGTATTTTAACTTTGAGGCAGAAGGTTAACCCTCAGCTAACAAAAATACACTTATGCATATGAAGGTTTAGCAGTGAATAGTCACAAGGAGTTTCATCAGCACACTGGTAATGCACTAACAGTGTCCCTGTGACGTGTAAGCAGCTATTCCCTCTGTCCTTTCTAAGCTTTGATATACTAGGATGAAAACATCATTTTTGAATGGACCTCATGTTAATCAACAAGAGAACAGCCGTTCCCTTTTAGCCTGTTCTGTTTTAGCCTGAAATCATGCTGATTTCTTCTCAATAAAACCTTCAGTTTAAATATCAAAAAGTGAAGGTAACTTCTGAAGTGAAGTTAATGCATGCTTCTGTGAATTTGGTTTTCCTTCTTGCTCATACATTTAGCAGAAAATATTTAAGTGCCCTCTCATTACAGTGTACAAAAACCTTAGGCATGCAGAGATAAGGGCTGCCCACCCCAAGAAACACAGATGCAGGGGGAGAAGAATGAAGCATTTACAAGAAGGACTAGAAGAACAATTTGTGAAGAAACAGTAAGTGCTGTTTTATGTACTTACCTTGCTCCTTTCAAATAGCTAATAGGCATCTTTGCAACAAACTACATTTCACACAAAAATCACAACAGTCCAATAAGACAATCAGAATGCCTGGATTTCTCCAAGACAAAAAGTGAACCTGTAGCCTAACAGGTCAAAGTAATTCCCTCAGACAACTGAATCATGTTTTCTGGTTTTGAATGATCAAAAAGTGTTGATAACTTACCTTACAGACAGACATGATGTTAATGTTAACCATTTTGTCAATCATCTGCAAAAACACAAAGTTTTGGAGTTTACTCATTTTAAGTTATTTGAACAGTATTTATAGATCCTCTGGGTTTAAGTGCTAGGATACATTATATGCCTTTTCTCCTTCCCTACCTGCTTAAGTATCAGGAACAGTGACAGGCTTTCAAAGCAAAGTTTGTGAATTGCTCTTGGTCAGGTCTCATCTTTGATTAGGGTCTTGCATTTATACAGAACAACACAGGTGTATCACACTGACACTCTATTTTCTAACACTATTTGCAATACTTACAAACTTTAACAAATTCTTATATTTTACACGTTTTAAAATTAACTACTGTATTTTAACCCTTCACCATTTTTGTGACTTTAAGTTTATTCAGCAGGTTAAAAACTGGAATTTTTTTTCTTTCTGAACATTATGAAGCTTATTTGAAGGTGAACCAAACACCAGATGTATTTAACAACACTTAGAAAACACAAAACCACAGTGGATCCAGTGAACTACAGGGGTTTCAGAGAGAAAATCATGCACCAGTGAAATTGTTCATAGTCAGGGTTTTGGATATATCCAGTACAACCAAGATTGTACCTACATTATGAACTGCCTAAAATGGTCATACTTAAGTTTTGTAAGTGTTGTGGCCTATATAGCTTTCATCCATGAAATTGCTTCCTCCTCTTCAGTCACATAAGAAGCCCCCCCAGCACAAGCCAAAGCAGCTCATAAACAACAGCCAGATGAGACTAGGGACAGGAGAAGCAGGGAAAAGTAAGTAAAGAACACCACCAAAAAGTGAGACTGCCATCATCAGCATTATGTTATGCTGCTTATGGAAATCGCCAAGCTTTTGAACACTTAACTCTAACCAGAAAACCTCATTATGTGGTTAACCAAACCTAAATACTTCTGTAATATTTGCTTACCACAGTAGAACACTAGAAGGTACCACAAAAGCACTTACCTTCTCCAGCTCTGGAATATCAAGAAAATATTCAGGATGAGCATAGGACATTCCCACATTGTTGACTGAAAGAAAAGAATTAACCAGATCACTTGGATGCCCCCTGATTAGTGACAATTTTCAAGCAATGAAATACTTAAAATGCTGCGTTTATGACATTGTAACAGCTTTGGCCAAGTTTACTTAACTGTAAATATCCCCGTGCACACGCAGTGGAATGCGGGAGCACGCGGACAGGCCATTTGAATGTGGAAGCGGTAATTCTCCTATTGTTTACAAGCTGCTGTATTTAGCACCTCGCACCCACGCCCCACAGCGCGGGGGTAGAGGGGGGCACGACGCTGCCCCTGCCACCACCGGGGGTATGTGCGGGGTGTCGAGCCAGAGAGCAGCTGCCCGGCTCTGCCTGGGACAGCAGGTGAAGCCGTTTCACACGGGTTTTTTCGATAAATAAATCCATCAAGTGAAANAATTGCTTAAACCTCTTAGATTTTTTTTTTTCAATATTTTCACTGGCACGGTTTTATTCTTGGACGTGAAACCAATACCCGTTCTCTAAATGCCAGCCCCAACGGGAGGAAACTTCTAATTCTGTTCGAAAACAGTGCTGCTCTGCAGCCTCGAACTCCATAGAGCACATTGATATGGAGACAAAAAGCAGCAACCAAAAGGGATCTCCGCTTCCTAAGTATCTGTTGTTCATCTTACGCAAGTGAATCGCGTGACATGTGGTTGCTGTGGCAACATTTTACATTTATATAGTGTCTTACACCCCAGAGAATCCCAAAGTGCTGTGTATGCTCAGCAGCACTGTGCACCTCCGGGCAGGAGCCTGCACAGGGACAAGAAACGTCGTCAAAAGGCACTGATGCCTTTTTGAAAAAAATAAAATAAAATAGCCCCTCCATCTGTGCCAAAAGCTATCGTTTTAAGACCCAGCCTGAAAGATAATTTAAATATCAACAGGGATGCAAGGATGTGCAAGAAACAGGAGGAAGAGATTCTGGCAAAGTGCGCCAACTTCATTCGGAATTCCCTCAAGCTCTTTTAGTCCAGATCTCAGTGTATTTATGGAAGTTCATTAGTCATGCTGTGTGTTTCAAATTTTTAACTTTTAGATAACCTTTAAAAATTGAGGTGAGGAATTGAGGGGAACAGGGAGTTGGCAAATTCCCAGCAGACATTTGCTATATTTAGAAAGAGTGAAAAGTTTTTAAAAGGAAGAAGATCCAGTCTTGCTACTGCCAGAGTGAACCATTTTTTTTCTTCTTTTTATCCAAAAATAAACTATTTTTCGTTCCATCTCTCTGGAAAGGATTTTGGCTATGAATTGTGGCGGGGTTATGGGACTAACCTTGGTAATTCTGTCCAAATTTAGAATGCTTATATGATTCATGCCACAGAGACAGTCACACAGAATTCACACCCCTTACTGCAAACTGCGTCTCAGATATGCACCTTTCCACTTTCTGCAATCATCTCTGCTGCAAGTTTGTGACAGACCATTTTTTGGGTCATACCACCATATTTTAACTAGAAAAAAATGGATAGCAGCAGGGAAAGATACTGTCCAGCACAAACTCCTTTCAAGAATCAGACTATTTAAGAATGGAAAAAGGAAGATTTCCCACCTCTGCTTGTTTAACATATTGCTGTAGCTAGCACATGTTCGAAGTCACTGACAGACGCTGTTTTGAACACACAGCAAAACATTATGCAAACTCTTTTAGCCTTCCTACGTGGGTGAGAAGAAGCTTCCAAATAAGAAGTTTACAAGGATTTCAATCTGTAAGTACTTTAGTTAGACTCTGTGCAACTCCATAATTAGAAGCTTGTTCTTGAGCAGTACATGTGGAGACGCCTATGTCTCCAAGTATAAGGTTAAAAAATAATCAGCATTGATCACTAGTAACTGTGCTGTGCTACCAATGCTTCTCATACCTACTGTTCCAGATGAGACCTGAAAGAAAAAAATATGCTGGAACCTGAGAAGTCAACCCTTATGGCTCTTCTCATTTAAATCCATGTTTTCCCTCATACAAACATGAAAAAACACAGCTCAACAAAAGCAACATTCTGGATCGCAACAAATATTACAGAATTTAAAATATAAGACAATAAAGCATGAGATTAATTACCATTAAAATATTATCCTTCTGGAGTAGCTATCATCTGTGTGGAAAAATTACATTGGCAAATGGTTTCTATTAATACAGCTAAATATGGGGGACAGAAAATACCTACACATCATGTAATCCGATGATCTTGAGCACAAGATCTACTAAAACTGCTAGTGATTAGTTAGAAAGAGGGTTTTTGTAAATCTGCACTAACAAAGGCTGCAAGAAATAAAAAGCAGAGTAATTCAGCTAGAGAATGCACAACTCTAGAGCATTTAGTTACTATTTTTACCATGTTTTTAGCCAAAGTGCTCATGCAAATAAAAGCAAGAAGCAGGATCTGTTTAAGGAACGTGCTTTTTTTTCCTGTAATGAGCTTACACAAAATTTGACACACACTGCTTTAGTGCCCAGTTTGTGCAAGGCTATAAAAAGTCAGATTTTCATGATTTTGTAAATCACTATAACCTAATCACAGCCTAAGAAATAATAAAAACCCTTCCATTGTAGATATGTGCCTCACACAGTAAAAGGTTTGCTGGTGCTTTGAGACATTTAAACCATCTACCATTCTGCAGCAATTGCTACGTGACAGGCAGCTTGCAAGCCTTACACTCCCTGAGTGGATTTTGACAGGACAGATTAGAATGTACATTAATTTTACTCTTCAAAGTTTCTTTGGAACTTATTTCCTTCGAAACAAGACATTCACAGCTGTGTCACAACTACTCTTTCTTTACACAAAACACATCCTTGGCAGTTGAAGTTACTCCAATGGCTTTGAATTTTTATAGCAATTAAATACTAGATGCCATTAGTTGTATGTACTCAAGTCTGTTAAAAGTAGTAGGGAGCATTCTGGGGTTTATCCTTTAATGTTATTTTGTAACTGCATTTTTATATACACTATTTTCTTGACTATTATTTTCAAACATTGTACAACAAGATTCATCTGTTAGTGAAAGGCTCATACAGTATATTATCATGTACATAACAAATTTATTTTGAAATACATCTAAAATACCCCACAGTTGCAGTTCCAATTACTGCACTTCAGGTTAGTAAAATAAGTTTTGTAGTGAGGAGTGCTCTATAAGATGACAGGTACTAGTAGATGTCTGAGCTACATGATTTTTTTTCATGTGTTTAAACATCACAGGTTCTCATCCCTATTTTGACTAACCATAGAAATACAGGATATGCACAGACATATGTGTTTCCAAGGGAAAAAACCAGAAAACCAGTAAGCAATTGCCTTTCTCCCACTGTTCAAAAAAGATTCAGATAAACTGCTGTTATGTTGAAACTCTTCTTACCTTGTGCTAAAACAAGCACATCTAAATGAAATCACCTCAGTTCTACATTAGACAGAGTAACTGGATGGATCACCTTGTCTTTTCAAGGACTCCCACACCACTTACACTCCTGTGATGTAGCAAACCATACTCAGGCATATTGTACTCCTATACCAGCAAAAGAAACACAGCTTACCAACATGGCCAGAAAAGGCTTAAGACTTTTGAAGGAGGAAAGAGTTACTTGATGTTCTATTGTAATGATTGAATTTCAACAGCTCTGTAATTAAAAGTTCACGGTTCTCCCACGGGGCTCTACTCCTAAATTGAATATCTCTGAAGCTAAGTATGTAAAGCTTGCTTAGTATCTAAGATGGCATTAGGGCATAGAATCATTGAATAGTTTGGGTTGAAAGGGACATTTAAAGGTCATTTAGTCCAATTCCCATGACCTCTTCAGCCAGGCTGGGTTGCTCAGAGCCCCATTTAACCTGGCCTTGAACATCCCCAGAGATGGGGCATCCTCCACCTCTCTGGGCAACCTGCTCCAATGTTTCAATACCTTTTCTTCTTTATACCTAATCTAAACCTACACTCTTTTGGCTTAAAGCCATTATTCCCTTGCAACAGTCCTATTACACAGGCCCTGTTAAAAAGTGTCCCCATCTTTCTGACAAGCCTCCTTTAAGTCCTTTAAGTACTGAACGACCACAAAAAGGTCTCCCCAGAGAGAGACGTTCTCCAGGCTCAACAACCCCAAGTGTTCATATCACAGTGTGTGCAGTCAAAGGCCTCTAACAATCACAGAATAACACATTGAGCACATTCAATAAACATCACAAATTTCTAGAAAACAGGCACACATGCAAGCACCATCTCATGTAGTGTATCAATAGAAAGCTAGAAAACATCTCAAGCATGCAGCAACATAGCCTTAGTCAGACAAATAATAGCTTTTGTGAATTAGTTTCAATAAACTTCAATATGGGAAGAAGTTAGTAGGCATGTCAAGACAAAACATCACAATGAAAGATTTAGAAAGATCAGATACAAACCTAAAACACCAATCTCCAGGCCTTCCAATCCTGCTTTGATTCCATTATAAATATCTTCTCTCTCTCCAAAGTCTGCCACAACGACTTTTGTTTCCACTTTGTACTTCTCTCCTAGGAAAAAAAAACAGGTTTGAGAAGTTTACGTTTGAAATAGTTTACCATTCAGATATTAAGACTGTATCAGTTATTAGGTTTTACAAAACATTTTAAGTAGCTAGCACTACATGTGAACATTTTTACCTCTGCAACAGGAATCCTTGAATTTTAACATTAACTGCACAGAAGTTTTTGACATTAAGCTACTTTTGGTGAGAACATAAATTCTCAAATGATTCAGCACATTCTATTTGTAAGGGACAAGAAAGGTGGTAAGATAGCAAATTATACACCTTTGCATAGAACAGCAAAAAGGGAGAGATCTGGAAAGCACATGTACACAACAGCACTCATGTACAGCTCGACAAGAACACTTTTTTCAACTTAAGGCAAATGGCAAATGAGTTGCTTCAGACCAAGCAAAACAAGCCTTTATTGCCCTCCACTTCCATTCTTACTTCTGGTCCCATAAAACTTTTTGAATCTTTAGTTTTTTGAACACGTAACAAAAAGGGAACGTGTGGGTGAACAAGAACAGAACTTCAAATTTGATCATTCCAAAGCCCTTCTGATGTGCTGTCACCTCCAGCCTTACTAGAACAGGAAAAATACACGTAGGCAACTACATTTTGAAAGAGAAGAAGGCAAGTAGTAAAAATACTTCAAATAAAAAGCAACTCTGCTTTCATCAAGCTAAATTATATTGAATTAAAAGCAGTACAATGTCCTCTCAGACTTCAAAAGAGCAGGATAGTAGCTTAACATCGCAGCATCTCTGTTCTGCTGCACCCGACTCCCACCCTAGCATTCCTTAAGGGACCTGTATACAGCTCGAGAAGGATTTTGCAGCACTTTGCCCCTAGAGCCATTCATAAAAACCAGTGCCATGTTAAAGGAAAAGAATCATTCACAAAAAAAGATTAGAAGCAGCCAGATTCCCATGATGCTCCTTCCCATTCAAGGGAAAGCAGTGATTCCCATGATCCCGCCATCCATTCATGCAGAATCATGAATCTATTGAACTCACTGGTTAGCTGGCTGCCTCCCCTCCCCCCCCAATATCCCTAATGGCAGATGAAATTGTTTCTGCTCCTTTTGCCATCCTCAACCTCTTCATCTCCCCTGAACAGCTGCATTGTTTAAAAATCCCCTGAGAGATGTTGCTATGTCAAATGACGACGTAAATAGCATTAAGCCCCTACTGCAGCAGCAGTCTTGTGATCGCGTCAGAAGAAAATCAAGTTCAGCACTGGAGGGGGGGCATAGAAATGGTCTATTTTTGAACACAGCTGTTCTAATGTTTAGCACACACATTTGGTTTTTTACAGGACACAGAATTAAGGGCAACATTAGAGGCTCATCTCATACATGCAAATGGACCGGATGGGCAAAGCCCAAGTCACACACTTCACACACGTGTCATTTTTAACTGTTTTGTGGGATCTGCAGCTGTCTTCACTGCCACTCAGATGCTTTGTGAAATCCAAGTTGTTTAAAGGATCCAAACACCATTCTCACAAACTTGCTGAATTGGTACTGTCCTTTTTACACTAACAGTCTTCATTAGGATTGTTAACAATCCATCTTCAAAGCTTCCTCAAATCACTACAGAGATACTAAGAGGACAAGGTAAAGACAAATCTGAATACTATAAATAGAAATAATACTACAAATTACATACATATTACTACACATAGTACTATAAACAGAAAACAAAAATACAAAGTGTTCACACTTCTATTCATATAAGACCCTTCTTTGAACCTTTAGAAAATTAGCAAAGAGCCATTACACTTAAGCTAGCAAAGCAATACACCTATAAAAAGCTGCAGCACCCTTTGTGGGCAGAGGGTGCACAGTACAACATATAAAAACACGTAAAAAGTAGAAGGCTGCCCACTGGTATAGCCAGAGGGCAAGGTCTTTGTGCAGTTGCTCACACAAACATGCAAGGCTGTCTTGCCCCAGCAGATACCACCAGCTGACCAAACCCTCCCTCCCCATTTCACAACAGCTTTCAGGTATCCTGTAACTTTTGCACACTCTGTGCTCTGCCCCAGAACCTGCAATAGGTGAGATGATCCCCTACCTCAGAGAACAGTCTATGAGATACACCTGAAAAAACAGTTCTATGTCAAATGACAAAGCAAAGAGCATTAAGTCACTTCTGTGTAAACTTGGTCTAGCAATCAGAGCACAAGGTACAAAGGAGAGCAGGTGTGCTCTGCTCTGCATGAAAAAATGGAAAAGGGAATTTCCTTGATCTTAAGGATTAAGATATTCTCAAACAGATGGGCTAGAAGAAAGAGTAGAGCACATTCCTATTTTATCTGCAAAAAAGACACTGAGATGTAGAGTAATAGAGAAAGAAGCAAATAGGCTATATGTCCTTATCCAGAGTATCTAGGAGTGTCTGGACTACTGCTGCCCAAGAGAAAAACATGAAACTCCTTAATGGAGCTTTCAGCTTGAGGACCAGGAGGTACCTCCACCTCTCTGGGAGTGAAAGGAGGGTATAAGCCAGTTTTTGCAGTCACAGCTAGAGGACCTGAAAGAGCTATTACGTGCCAGCATGTCCAACATTCCTGATGGTATTTTGAAAAGTGAATCTGATGTTTTGCCTTGGGAACTGGTATTTCAAATGCTCCTTAGCAGGAGACTAAATATTGCACCACCATGTTATCAATAGTTCTGTGGCAGTCAGTCATCACCTACCCATAGGATGGGAAAGGGAATTTGGCAGATTTCCACCACAATTCTGACACACAAGTGTTCCAATTGTCTCATTTACTAAAAAACTCAGGTGAAATCAGTATTGACCCTACAAATAGTTTTTACCGTAAACATTCACATGTCCAGTTCATTTACAGGGTCTGTATTACCTTAGCCAAGACGTCTGATAATTTAGCAAGATACCAACTGTGCTCAACAGTATCCTGGTAAACCAGTAAAAGCAGACATGATCTTCTGCAATCACAGCATGACTTGAGAAGTAAGCTGTTGACCATGAAGAAATTTTCACAGCTGTGGAAAGACTGAATAGACCAACAGTCCCAATAGTGATAGAGCAGGCTGGTATAAACACTGTACAAGACAAAAAGATTAAGAACTTTTGCAGAAGATACTGGGATGTATTCTTCCCAAGATCCAGAGAGCAACCCAAGAACAGAGACTTCAGAGCCATAGGCACAATACAGTCTGATACAGTGGTCATGCAAACAAAAGCAGTATATAAGACAACTGAAAAAAGTGCCTATTTTTGCAGTGGTAAAAGAACTACTGGTTTCCTGAGGCATGTTTCCATTGTGCATTTCTGCACAATACAGGATGAGACAGTCTGGAAACAAATTCACTATTTAACTACATTCTTCACACCATCAGAAGTACAAACACTTTCACATATAAGCCCTTGAAGGACACACTACCTTCAGTATCCTCAGAAGAGGACTCCAAATAGTGCCTGAAACTTTGGCTAGGGTGTTACCTATTCATAATAAGCATTTAAAAAAATTTACAAACCATCCTAAGGAACAACCAACAGGACAACACTTGCCTTATTTCTCATCCAAAATCGTCAGTTACAACATCAGTAGGTGAAGCAAAAGCTTAATTAATTCCAAAGGCCAGATATGTCTGAGCTACAGGAAACATATCCAGCCTTGCTATGCAAGGAAAATGCTAATCTTAACTATCAGGCAACGTAGGGCACACTTTGTCTACTAAAAAGATTCGCTTGAAAAATAACACCACATTACCTAGAAAACCAGGAAAAAAAGGATCACACTGTAATTTAAAAAAATAAAGCAGAAAGCTAGACACTACAGTGAGCTGAACCCTAAATAACAACAAAGAACTGTAAAAAGGTTAGGAGGAAAGCATTTTAAGTTTTGTTTGTTTGTTTTTAAACTTTTTAAAGCATGCAAATAATTCAAATCAGCAGCACCTCTAAACTGAAATCTTGGTTGACAGGCTAAGAAAATGCTAAGGAAGTTTTCAGACAGAGATGAACTGGGCTTGAAAGAAGGTCCCTCAAGAGGAGCAAGGGCTGATGCAACAGCAAACAGACACCAGTTTGGTGGTCAGGAGAAGCAGCTTGGTTTACCTGAGAGAACCAGTGTCAGGGTGTCTGTCATACAAAGACTTGCTGGGACACAGGAAAACTACATCCCTAATAAAATAACATTAGTTCATGAACCACCTGTTTCAAAGCAGTTTGCTATAGCAGCTTGAATTTGCACCAAGAGTATCAACACAAATCCAGTCAACTTTGCAACAGAGAGGTTCTGGATACAAGGCCCAACTGTAAGCAGGTAATGGGAATGGTTCTTTCAAGATCAGGGAAAGGACACTAAAAATAAAAACTCTTACTAGAACTGAAGCATCTCAGCTCTTTACACTCAAAGCCACATATAAATATTGCCATCACAGTGATACAGTACAATGCAAGTGCTTGCAGAAACATAAAAAGTCTCACTTGTTCTTTAGCTTCAGGATGGTCAGGGATTCTAAGCAGCACAAAAATAGCTTTCCATTTTCCATCATACAGGAGAGGCCAAATTTGTTTAAGTAAGGAGAATGAACTATATCCACAAATAAAGATGACATCTTTCCAGTATCACTGCAGTGGCAAAACTCATCCAGCATCCAGTCTCCAGAAACAGAGTTTTTAACCTTTCAATATCGGTTAAGAAGCTGGGAGATGAAAGCAAAACATTAAAACCTCCTGCTTTTTAGTACTCTATCTATGCAGGACAGAGATGAAGAATTTAAGACTATAAAGTGGCTCCTAAGAGCTCTACAAAGTATTTGGTTGGTTTTAAGGGAGAGTCATTCATTTTGGAAATGTATCCAATTTAGGACTTGCAGAGTTCACAGAAGTAACTCACAGTGTCATGGATGGATGGAATCTGTTTTCCAGAAGTACCAAGTATTTCTAAACTGGTGATAGCAGACTGTTATTACACAGTGATATATTCACCATGTAGAAGCATATTAAAATCAGCTAGGTATAACAAGAACCATTTTTTTCTGAACATTTTGGAGGGTGTGAAACTCTGAAGCTGAATACCAATAACTGAAGAAATTGCTAAAATGAAGCCCTGTTGCACCTGTTGCAAAGGAAGGCTATGCTGTTCCTACATAGCTTAAGGTGCCTGCCTACAATTTAACAGTTCTTGCTATGTTTCCATAAGTTTTTTAAAGCATGTGCATGTGAACACTTGGTCAAGCACCTAGGAATAGGTTCCAATTCCTTTCATTCAAGAACACATGCAGGACTTCCAGGGAATTCCTTACATACTGCAATAGTTGCACGTGTAATCTCATAGAAACAGCTTCCTTTAAAAGAGTGAGTATTTTTTAAAATTCAATCACATGGAACTGTGGAGCAGGTTAAAAAATGACAGACCTTAATTAAAATGTTCCGTTAACTTTAAGTTTCAATATACATAGACATATAAAAGTCAGTTCCTCACTTCTCAGCTTTCACAGATTGGCTTGGAGAGCTGAAGTCAAGTCCAAAAACCATCTAGACATTGGGGTGTGTAAATTTTTAATGTGTACATACAATACTACTAAACAGAGGGAAAACATACTTTATTAATAGTTGCCTCCATTTGCTCTCCTCTGACTTCCATTACATCAAAATACATTACAATTTCTAAGACACACTAACCAAGTCAGAAACACATTCTGAGCAACACAGGATCAATCAATAAGGCCATTCACCCAAATATTATGCTCAGCATTGTAAGCTTTTCTAAATCAAGCTTGTTCTAATTACCAAGCTAACTAAAAACACAAAATCAAGCAGCCTGTGACAAACAGCTGCAGAGGCTGCCAGCCAGGGGGGCTGCACGCTCAAGTCACGGCAGTGTTTGGGAATGCTGCTGTGGCTGCAGGCAGGCAGGCAGGCAGGCAGGAGCGGAGCCGCGGTGCTCCCCACGCACACGCCCTCACCCCAGCGCGCCAGGCACGAGAGCATCCCGGGCACCGCACGTGCGGCCGCCCTCGCGCCATCGGGAGTCGTGATTCCCAGAATAGCCCTGCTCCCCGCAGCACCAAAATACCCACTCTGCCTGAGGCTGCTCAAGGAGTCGCTATGGGCAGGATCCCAAGCTGTTTCAGGGGGAAGCACAACGTGAAGCGTGGGAAGGTTGCTATTGTGTAGCAGGCAGCAGCTCAAACTCTCCTTCCGTCTCTCCTCTTTCCTCAACACTATTTTCAACCCCCCCACCAAGATTTTTATTTTTTTTTGTATTCATTGATGTATTTGTTTTTACTAAGCATGAAGAGAGCTATTTTTAATTTACTTAATCATTTCAGGAAGGGCATATGGACTATTTGCCATACTTCCTGTAACATTTCCTTTCCCTTAATGTCATTATTATTGTCTGTGACAGTGTGTACACTTGATACGTGTATACATGTAAACATGAATTTTGCATCACTTTTTGCAAAATGAAGTCTAAATTCCTCAGCCATATACTTATTAGAAAACTAATTATTAAAAAACCTAACACCTTTTTTCAGATTTAGGCTCAACACAATGAATTTCATAAAGACCAAAAAAAATATATTGTAAGAAGAATTTAGGGTCACTTATAGAGAGCCAAAGGTGTCATGCCATGGATCAAAAAAAAAAAAAAAAAGCCCTTTACTCTCAAGTCAATTTCAAGACATTAAAGCCAGTCACTCTACTTGAATTAAAGCAAATTTTAAAAGAGAAACAAGTTTCTGGGCTAATTCAGCATTATCTTTTATACCTCCAATTCAGCATCCATAGTAAAATGTTTGCTGTATCCCAAAGTCAGGCACTTAAAAGCACAAGTTTTCAGGGTTCTCCAAAGTATTACTAGTAAGGGAAAATACATTGTTAATTAGTCCACATCTACTGCTCAAAGAAATAGAGTACCCAGCTCAGCACTGGAAGTGTGGCACATGCCTAAGGAGTTACAGCAGGCATACTTTTATCCAGAAGCTACATGATTTTGAAAATTGTTTATTTCTCAAATTCAAGGATTTTTAAAAAAAGGATTTGTTGTGCAGAACAAATCAATTAAGTTTCCTTTCTCTATGAAGAGCTACTAACTAGCATTTTTTTCCTCACCACAACATATTCCTGAAAAAACACAGAAGCGATTATCACCATTTCCTCAGCAGAGAAGTCTATCAGGGATTTTTACAGCATTGACAGATAAAATGGACTTGATGTAACGGAACTTAACCTGCTAAAAAAGTGACATAAGACTAAAATACACATTCATAGAAGGAAGTTACAGAAGGAAGACAGCACTGCTTGCACCACACAGTCCTTTCTCCTGCCAGAGAGAGACTGCTCCCTACAGAGACGCTTAAAAGGCCTAACTTTATGTCTCTTGCCTATAGAGCTTCCACCAGTTGGCTTAAACCAGATTTGCAAATCAGACTTTCACCCAGTCCAATGTGAAAACAATCCAATACTTACCTTTTCATGTGATGTTCAGCTTATTTTACACTGAACATGACAAGCAATAGATTGCAGCTTACATGTTAACAAAAGGTGTTTAATGGCCCAGAGACCAGCACAAGGGCTCTTGTTCTGGCATCCCTAAAGGATTATGTTACAAACAGGTTGTTAGCAGAGATAGACATTAATTTTCTGAGTAGTACAGAAAATGCAATGTAGCCCCTACACAACTACTGCCAGGCAGAGGCAGCAGAGACCCTGAATGTTTGAAGGGAAAACAATTCCTGGTTGCTCAAGTCTGGGTTTCAAAAGTACCAAGGAAGTCACCTGCCCATTGATCCAATTACCTAGCAAGTAAAACTTTAAGACTCAAGAAACCATTAGGTTCCAAAGTTAGTCCTGATCCAACAGGCACAATATAGAGAGTATGCAAGGAGAGGAAGAGGATACTTCAGCTGCGTTTACGTTCAGGCAAAGGAAACCTAAAGTACCTAATTCACATTTAAATAACCTTCATACATATCTTCCTCCTGACTTTCTGGGTTAACAAACTATTAATAAATATTCCACAGAAACACACTGGCAGTGAGGTTCACAGCAAGCACCTTCTTTCTGGAAGAGGCTCACTCAGTCCTGCCAGGTGTGAAAACCATCTCCTAGAGCTTGCCAGCTCACCTACTGCTTTGTGGACCCCATACAGTGACCAATAAACTTCCTGGTTTTCATCCTTAAAACCACCTGTGGCACATGGTCTGTTACTCCATATGCTGACAGAAGATATGGAAACAAAGTCTTTTGCAAGGATATCACTAGTCATCTGCAGAACATTTTACTTGTGGCTTGTCCTACCAGATTGCTGCCTCAAAACTCTTGAGAGGTGAAGTAGTTCTAGGACTGCATCGTGTAGCTTGCAGGACATCTGTCAAGTGTTCCTCTCTAAGTACTCTGCTCATTTTCTTTAAATGAATCCAGACAAAATGTCACTGAGAAAACTCAAGAGAAGATGATAAAAACGAGGGACTAAGGGTGAAAAAACCCAGCCAAAAACACAAAAGCAGAATTCTTCTTAAAGAAGAAAAAAATTTAAAATAAGCTCCCTTTCCAACTGCTCTGTCTTTTACATCAGGGTTCATCTATTTAATTTATTAACTAATTAATAAAAATTAATTCTCTGTCTGCTCTCTAGAGTGCATGCCAACTCCTCCTTTAGTAAGTAGCTCACACAAGGCAAAAACCAAGAGAACTTTCTTCAGAAATGAAATCCAAGAGCTCATTTTGAATCAAAGATCCTCACACTACAACTTTATGCGAAAGGTGACTTCAGTGCATCAAAACAAGTTAAAATATTTGAAGCCATTTTGTCAAGTTCAAGAAATATAAGGGGATTTCAAGTACGTCAAGCTGAACCTGGCTCAGATGATAGAAAGCTGCAAACACATTCATTTACCTTAAAATAGATCACAAAAGGTCAGAATAACTGCCAGATTCACTTAGTCTTCAAGTTAAGCTCAGCAAGTGAACCTTGTCATTTCTGTGCAAGAAAAGTTAAAAGATGTCCCCTTCCTCTCAGAGCTTGTCTACATTTCAACCTCCTCCATTAAACACAAATATTCTTACTTGCCAACTCCAAAATGTGAGGAGGATTTACTGGGGTGCAGCAGGGAGGAAATCCGAGTGACAGGGCAGAGATGAAGGAGAGCCAAGTGCTCCAAGGGAGGGAGCATCTGCAGGAGTCACATTTGTCATGGGGGCATGGCTCATTTGTTGCAGTGGGGCACAAGCACAGCAGTCAGCATCAGAATGCTGCCAACAACTTGGTTACCAAGAAAGCAGAAGAAAACTGTAAAATGCACCTGCCTAGGAAATAGGGAAGAAACACCTCTGGGTTTGACACCACATCCCATTTTTGTACTTAAAAATCATGCCAAAGTAGTAAGAACACAACAGATCCTGAGTGTAAGCATGACAGCTATCAGTTTACAATACCCAAAATTTTAGGGTTAAAGAGTAGATCAAGATGAAACTACCATGACCAAGTAACACTACACACTGGGCTGAGGAAATGTGTTGGAATGAAATAGCTACATAGATATTAATTGCAAAAAAATCTGTACTTCCTTATAGAAGAAACTTATATTTTCTTATAGACATATAGCAGAATCAAAGTTTTGGACATTAGTTCCCAAACAGTATGAAATGCTTACAGTGTATTCCAATTAAATATTAATTTGTGAGAATACATGGGGAAAACAATTGATTTCTCTCAATTCAAACTATTTAATTGAAGCAAATTTTACATCTGGCTGTATGTAACACTAAACCACCAACTTTAAAGCAGTAAATAGGATTTTCCTTTCATTATAAAGTAACTGATGACAAACTCAAAATCTGCCATGTTGCTTTTAATATGCACTCACCTGCAAGTCAGTAGCTATTTAGACTTGTAAGTAGAAACTAGCAAGCAATAACAGTTTTCTCCTGGCTCTTGCAGCTCATGCTCAACTCCATGACCTGTCCTATGAAACTACCAGCTAACAATGGACACAATACCAAATCCTTTTGACAATTTCCCTATAGACAAACTGAAGTCCTTTCCTTGCTTATCTAGTCTGCCCTACATTCTTCATATTGCAGCCCCTAGGTGATGAGTTTCTACAGCAAAGTAGTTCTCAATTCTCCTCAGAACAAACACATCCAGTGCAGTAATGAAAGCTTTTCTGCCTGCAAATCCATGGTTCGAGAACCAACTGCTGGCACAGAGCACCTGAGATGCCTCGGACCATGCTCATTATTAAATACAGCAAATCAAGAAACATTATATGGCACTCAGTTGTCTCCATTCACAGAAAAAATTTCCTTCTGATCCTCCCTGAACCTTTGGAAGTTCAGACACTTCAGAAAAGTGGTGGAACAGTGAAGCAGCATGAACTAAACCAGACAAGCATTTTTTATACTGACCTTAATAGTCTGTGCTTGTGCATGACAACTTGATTAAAAGATCAAATATATTTCCATAAAACTTATATAATTCCTCATAAAGGTTGTCCATGACAACTGAAGAGGAAATTCTAAATTTTTTCTTCAGTCAGTGGCTGATAATCTCTTTCTTAGGGAAGATAAACCAGAATTTCTTTCATAGCAAATCCTACAACACCTAAGTACTCTGTAAAAAAAAAAGCTCTAAAACATGCTTGAAAACATAATGAAAAGTCTTCTAAAGTCTTTAACAACTTGTAATTAACCCACTAATTTTTGTTGCTCAAACTGAGCTGCACATTCAGAACATCTGGCATTCCTGTAACATCAGTTCAGCCACTTTAATGTGCATATGCACATAAAAAATCAGCTCTAGGTCAGCTGGCATATAACATGCAGAAAGATGTATCAGTATTTCCCTTATGATGTGGTTATACAACTTGCATTTTGTAAATAGATGTTGCGCCTAGTAGAAGTCTACCCTATGAGCAAAAGACTCTTCTGAAATAGAATGAACACACCTGAGCCTCAAAAGCCCTCTCATTATTTGTGGCGGAGTGCATCTATCCATTCGGTAGGATAAGCATGAGACTGATTAGTGAAAAGGAGGAGGAAACCAAAAACATGCACAGAATCACACAACTCAAAGAACTGGAATTAGTTAAACAGCCATTCTTCCTTGAAGAAGAGCAGCAAGCTCATGCCAATTTGAAGAACAACAAACCAACATAAAGAAGTTTAAGGCTACCTTAGAAGCCTGCAAGGGAACCACTCAAGTAATTACAGCCTTAGCATTAAAAGAGTCACCCACCTTATATATGACAACATCTGAGCAGACTGCAGAGACCACATGAGACTGAACACAAGACAATTCTGTCCAGCTAAAACCTAGCAGGATCTGAAAGCGCAACTCAGGCTTGCTTCATCATGCAGACTTATCCTAATCCTTCAGTATATGCCACAATGAACAAGGCAGACTTTTCAGCAGCTCAGTGTTGTCAAAAGAAGTGTTCTGAAAACCCAGCATGAGTCATCTCATTTCAGAATGGTTTAGGAAAGGAAGCAGAAAAATGTTTGGGTGAGGCCTAACAGTAATTATGGATTACAGCCTGCTTCACATAGGTACAGGTACCTTTTTTTTTAATCTGAGAACCTCCACCAGCAGCTATCATGTAAATGCTGAAGCTCAAAGCAGTAGATTCATCTGTCTTGTCAGCATCACACTTAATTTCCAGGGAGAAAGAGATACTCAGGCTGTTACAGAAAGGGTTATGACCACTTTCAGGAAGCTTGTCACTTCATGCATAGGTGTTTGATTCCAGAACAAGATTATTTGTAGAAACTTCTTTCAGTTACAGTTTGACTTAGCAAAACAACTTTATGTAACGTTGCTAGAAACGTGACCGCACATGCCCACACACATGCAGCAAACTATCATTCAGCTACTGCAGTGAACCACCAAAAACCACCACCTTGTTGTAGCTTCTTTATGTATTGGCTGCAAGCATCAGCAGTCACACAGCTTACCCGGGCAGTGACATCTATTCTGCTGCATTTACCCTGTCACTGGATTGATAAGAGAGTCACAGATAGGTCCAGACATTGCAGTGACACTCTTAAATATATGATACTAATGAACAATGCCAATTACTTCCAAATCAGTGAAGACAGAACTTGATGACAGCTTTGCTTTAAGAAAGAATGCTCACTACAACTTAAACATACACATAGAAAAGAATATTTTTCTGTCTAGAAAACAGTTTCATATGCCATCTTACACTGGACACTAAAAATCAGAAATAGTGACATTTATATCAATAGAACTGTATGCCCTGACTTTCACAGAATCTAGTACAACAGCTATTGTTTAGCAAGTTGAAGGCCTTGAGTTTTTCAGTCATCCTTACTTTCCCTCAGCAGTTCCTTACAGGTTAGTACAGGACAATGTGTTGATGATTGACTTAGGGGATTATGCTTAATAGTAAAGCAGTGCCACTAACAAATTCACAGAAAATTTTAGTAAACTTAAGCCAAAATTATACATTTATGACCATGGAAAGAGAGCAGTTCTTACCATTATCTGCATTATGTACACAAACCATTTTAGAAAGCCTAACCAAGACATGGGAGCACAGAAGCACCATCTTAGTTTCTTTGCCCAACATCATTATATGCTGAGAAACCTGCTTTATAGTATACAACTCCTATTCCTGCTTATCAAAACCTTTTCACATGGTTACATTTCTCACTTTATCTTGACACACTCTGCACAAACTAATAACCTTGCGTGAAATATGCCTTAATAAAAGAGATATAGATTAGAAGAGGAATTCTTGTGGGTTAGATTATACTTTGCTCTGATTGGAAAATCATTTGTCAGCATGAGACTTGAGGAAGCTTTTTCCTAACTGGTCCTGTACAAACATCTATTTGTGATTGAAACACTAAAGTTGCTCCCTTGTTTTTCCATTACAGCCATTTTCTACACACTTACTGAAGAAACAATCCCTAATACAGGTTCTTAAACAGATTAGCTCATTCCATATATTCTTATGACTATGGACACTCATCACCTCAGAAGATCTTACAGGTCTCTAATCTAATCTTTGAGCAGTTTATTCCAAAAAAAAACAAAAAGGAGGGAGTAGGGGCAAGCTACCCACAGTTAATTTGTACGCTTGGTAAGACAACAAGTAACACAAGGAGTACTTTGGACAGCTTCCATCCTTACAGCAGGAGCCCATGAAATCAAACTTGTTCAAACTGAGGGAATATTCAGATGGAGAAATAACTGCATGCTCCTTGCCTTATTATGATTTTAGACAGCTACTACTATGTGAATAGGTGTTATTTCAGTCTGGCCTCGTAAGCTGTTCTTATGGAAGACTAACAGTTTTGGGAGTACTCATTCCAGAACTAAGCCCTATTGTTCTCTGAAGTTAAATATGAACAGCTGTAAAATTGATCTGCAAGGCCTTTACCACTTATATCTGTAACATTTGCACTGTGCACAAGAGCAAACCCTTTTCAAAATCAGAGCCATATATATTAGCATGTATGAAATTCATGTGCAACTGCATTTATGTATAACCACGCCAGTGAAGTTTAGGGAAGAAGTTTTAACTCACTTATTTCAGTAGCAACCTGGTCCAGTTTTTCTTTTGACCTACTGATTAGAACCACTTTCATTCCACGTCTTGCTAACTGCAAGGAAACAAAACAGCAGACATTAGAACAGTCATAAATCACTTCCAAGTCAGTAACCTAATCAAAGGAATTGCAATATTCATCAAACATCACAACAGCATATGACCAGCAAGTCTGAAAAAAATACAATTTTAAATAGAGACACAAATGGGAAAACCAGGACAAATACTTCCATGTTATTTCTTACTTAATTCCTTTCACGTTATCTTTTCAGTCAACTTATATAGGTGAATAGGCATGCTTATAAAACAGAAAACAAATAGTAGATATTTTGCAAAACTTTTACACTACCTCTGCAAGTCAAAATAAAGACATTAACTACCCATAATGAAGTTTAACATGCCAAGTTAAGATATCCACTTGAACACCTGTATTGCAACACAGTACTTCCTCCCTATAGTAAGGCTCCACTCTGACTTTGTACTACTCATAGGTATTAAGATTAATTTACTTCTGAAACTCTTTAAGGGAACCTATCTGTGGAACTTAAGCTGTGGCCAGAGCATACCCTGGTCATCAAATCAGACCTACCACTGCAGGTTCAAAATGGGCTCAAACAACTTCATTGAAGAGTGTCTACAGGAAGACAGTTATATATCTGAATTACTCTAGAATGAAAATTATGTTTGTGATTACTATAAGTAGAAATAAAATACATCTATCCACAGTTCAAAGTGGCACTGCCATTCAGATACTTAAGACCTACATATAAAAACATGCATGTTGTCATTGCTCCAATAAAACTCCTTCACTGCCTTCAGAAGCTGATCAGAATGGCTCTTCAACCGAAGTTTTAAAAACCACAACAACAACAACAAAAAAATCCCAACCAACCAACAAAACACACAGACCCAAAAACCCCAAAACATCACAGCACTGTACAGCAACAATGTGAGGTGGCTTATGGCATCTACTATTCTAGCAGGAGTATGCAAAGCAATAGTGATTCTGTCAGAGACAAGTATGGCAGAGCTCATCAGTAAACTTCGTATTTTACTCCCAGATGTAATCTCTAAGCAGTAGAAGTCTCATACTGGATCTCATGAGCATAGAGTGAAATGTGGTGAAACCAAAGACACGCAGGAATCACCAGCAAACGGCTGCCAGGTTCAGGCTTACAGGCAACTTAAGCCTTCTGCTCAAGGAAATAACGTGGTGTTACAAGAATTACTGTCTAAAAGGGATGAACACAGCCAGCCACCCGCAGATAAGCACCTGGCTCACTGGAACACACTTTACATGAAGCCCACAGTAGGCTTGGAAGTCACCAGGAAGAAGGGAATAGTACTCTCATTCCACAGGATCAAGGTAGTAAAGGCCTTGATTACCAAACCTGCTAGGACAATCTGACAGCAAACTACTCAGGATCCAAAATAACTGTGGTCCTATGAGGCAAAAAAGCCCCAGAGATCTTCCTCATGGATGCAAAGCTCCAGATTACCAACAGAACAGTTTGCTCTCTTTCAGCAGTCATGACCTTTGGGCTCTCAGACTGCTTCAGTAGATACCTGGGCTTAATGGAAAAGTATTCAGCTGTATTTGTCTCAAAAGCCAAGGAAGTAAAGCGATGCAAATACATCCAGTCAGTGGAACCTCATCACGTTTAGAGAATTTCCACCACAAGGGCGAGCTTGAGAGAAACCTCTGCTGTGTTCACACTAAAGGGATGCATTTTGAGAAGTACATCTGAAACCAGGAACCCTTTTGCAAGTGGAGTTCTAAGTAGAGAGTACATAAAACAGCCAACAGAAGACCCTGTAACTAGGCACAAACACCACTAAGAGAAGTAATCAGACTTGGAAAAGATACAGCACTTGAGAACAAGTTCAATTAAGGTGCTTGATGAGCACTCTGCCTTCACTGGTAGAGACCTAGTAGGTGGAAAAGAACCACAATCATCCAAAGAGATACAATGAGCCCTGAGATCCCAGTTACTAATTACATTTTTATACAGGTGTCAAGGAAGACCCAGTTGCTTTGTAGATAATCTGTTATTATACTTGTCCCTTTGACCAATATCCTTAGGGTCCTGAAACGACTGAATGACAAGATTTTAAAACTTAACATAAAAACTCATCCAGAATAACACATGTTGGGAGGATTCCCTTGTAGCCTGAGGATTCATGCAAGAAAGGGTCACCATTCTAATGGTGCTGATGAATGTAGGTGTTCTATTTCCTCAAATGCCATGTTAGTACTACCACATTTTCCACTCTGGTAACAAAACACAGCTGCTGTTTAAATCCTTTCTCTCCAGGATGGAAAACAATGACATCAACGGCCAACCAAAGCAAGGTTAAAGTTCTTGTTAGAGTAGACATTAGCAAGAGATTCTAAAAATGCTATACTAAACAGATGTGCATAGTAGAGTGTTGCAGAGCATGCAACGGGATCACAACCTCTAGTTTATCACTAGCACACACACACGGCTAAGATTGAATCCATACTAATGATTTTCAAAAGCAAACAGAAGATAATGATAGAGAGGCAACAAATACTGACTCCTGATCATGTCCTCAAAACATGAAACCTTTCACAAAGGGGTGATCTAGCAATGGTAAGGATATCAGTGCTGGGCAAAGATTAAAGGGCTTAATACTGCAAGAGTGAAAACGTAAAAAGAGTTCTTTGCTTGGAAAAGGAAAATAATCTACAGAGCAGAGTATAACCCAAGATTCCACACACTCATAAAGCTCGTCCATCACTTTCTAGTGAGACCATATCAAACTTTCAAAGAGGCAATTCTCAACACACAGTTACAATTCCCACAAATTCCTCCAAGGAAAAGGAAGTTGTCTGCATGACTATAATCACAGCATCAGGGCCCAAGCAGCCATATGCCAGTGGAATTTATAGTAGCCAGAAGGGAATTTTTAGTAGAAAATCAAGCCTCTGCTGGCAGCCTTCTGAAGTTATCTCTAGAGTTAAAGATTGAGACGTCTCTTCAGTTATTCCATATTTCGCTCTACATCCACACTTGACTTTATCAAGTATTCTTCATCCATCTAGGCTGCCAAAGGATGGATTTGTGTTTTATTCTAAATAAACGCAAAAGTAAGAATAATAACTACAATGCATGAACAGTGTGTTTTATTCTGTATCCCAATAATGGGTATCTGTACCCTTTGGGGTGCTTTTGGGGTGCTCTGTGTTTACAGCAACCACTGCAAGACAGCTGTAATAGACACCATTTTCCAACAGTATCTCATACTCGTGATGGCTTTCCTAGTGGGGGTTTGAATGCAGGAGTCAGCCAGCAGCAGATATTCATGCTCAAAAGCAGCCTAGTTTTCAGAGACATTGCAGAACATAAAGTAAACTGTAGTTTTATTCACCCAGTATTTTAACATATAGATCTTGCAACTAATCGCCCATGATGTTCTGGGGGTGTTTCCCACACTAGAGGACTTCCTCCTGATAATGCTCTGCTGTGGACACAGGGACCCCCTTCCACTTGCTCTTGACAGTTAAAATTAAATGTTACATAATTTGCTTCAGTGCCATGTAACTCAGACACCTGGCACATATGAGCTGTGAGCAATATGCCAGGATCAGGTGCTGCTGGCACCAGGCTTAATTCCTTTTGCAGCCAAGTCCCCTTTCTTGAACTAATACTATGAGGTACTACTACTTCCTGCAAAGCAGAAAGAAATTTGGGGCTAGGGGTGCAGGTGGCAGGGCAAGGCACATCAGGATGACAGGAAATCTGAAGGACAAGGACTACCCATGAAAGGGACTGCCATCTTCCCTGTGGGCTTTGCAAAACAAAACATCCATCAAGGAAAAGGCAATCTCTCATAGCTGATCTCACACAAACCCACACTGGTCTTTCAGAGAACACAAAAATGAGCACAGACAAGCTCGCTTTGATACTAATGCTGAGTTTAAAGTTATTTTTGCTATAAGTTGTTGTAGTCAGCACTATTTGTCATTATGTTCTCGTGGTTTATAGGCTAAATTACCCTATACCAACAGGCACTTTCTGTCTTAAGCAATACATTCCACTATATGAAATATATTCAGAGTCCACACATCCATCAAGAGCAAAAGTAGAGTAAAAGAGATGAAGGTAAAACCGAGCTTCAGAGACTTCATGAACTAGAGGAAATAATTGGAACATACTGCTGGCAGCTGTAAATGCCATTTAGTCAGTGCCTGGAAGTACCAAAAGGAAATACCAAGAGCTGAGAAAGTTGAAGTTCTTTTAAAAACTAAAAAAGTTAAAAATAAAAATTGAAGAACAAAGTAAGAGCTGAAAATATAGTTCACAAATAAAAGAAACTAACAAAAAGGGATGCGACTTTTCACTGGTTACCAGAGGGAGGCAAGGTAGGAGACGTCTTTCTCCACAGCTGTGTTAAGATAAGGTGAGGAGATATCACATGCAGCTTGACAGAGACAGCTTGACATATTGCCAAAGAATCAAGACAGCCTTCCAAGTGGTAAGAATTCTTACCTCTCCTGCATAGGCTTTTCCAATCCCATCAGTAGCTCCTGTGACCACTGCAACAACAAAAAAAGAGACAAATCTACATTAGTTGCTTCACAGAAGTAACTGCAATTGGTGTATTCATTCCTAGGCTATTAAAGCACTCATTCTAGACAGAAACACATCAAAGTCTCTGGAATAGGTGTACAACTTTTATGAAATCACTTAAACTCACACTAAAACCTTTCCATAGGTAAGAAAGGAGAGAAAGATGGAGTTAGGAGCCTAACATGTTTCAAGAATCAGGTTCAGCACCCCTTCTCAAGCCAGTCCTCTGTCCTAACATACTTCTTCAGAGGCACTGTGGACTAAGAGAGATTTCCAAGCCATTTAACTAAAAAAAGCTGATTTATGACTATTAAACCAGCTGCCAACTTAGTTTTAGGTACACAGTAAAATAAAAGGTATCTCCAATCCTGTAAGCATCCGAGAAAACAGATTTTAGGACACGGATAACACCTCTCTATTAGTGTTCCTCCAGCAGATTTCAGATCCCTATGACCATTGTGCTCACCAGCAGCAAGTATGAGTGACTAATCCAGGCATCAGCTGCAAGCTGGGCTTCTACAACTTAAACTTTCTCACCTGTGGGTGACTGGATCTGTGTCAAGCTTCAAGTCTTTCTAGGATTCTTTTCCACAAGCTGAGAAGCTGTGAGTGACTCAACATGCCATTAGTTTGACAGATTATTCCAGGGCTCTCGCCACACTAGTAGCTGATCATCTCAGTAAATAGCAATTCCTCCATACAGAAACTGCTTTTCCAACCACTTATTGTGCAAGTACATTCAGCACCACTTCTTTTCTCTCTCAGCTTTTTCTTCTCACCAAACCCAATGCCTGTACCTCGACATCCTTACATTTTTAGCTCTCCTGTCTAACCTCATTCACCTGTCTCTGCTCTCACTCTCCAAGTAGCCACAGAACATACTGGATTTTTTCTGTCTGTCATTTTACCAGATCAGAACAGCTTGGTTTGTGCTTTCCACTGCTTATTGCTGAATGTAACCACAGCCAAATAACTGGACTTCTCTGATGTTCCAGAACAGTGAACTGGGAGCGTTGGTTTGACTCTCAGGTCAACCTCTGCCTGAATGAAACTCACAGCAGAGTTGTCTGGCACTGGGATTCAGCAACAACTTCCCTTCAGAGCACCGGAAGGAGATGTGTTTGCAGATGATTTGATTAGTTACAGTTTGCAGATCCCCTCTAACAGTTGGCATGCAAACTGCAGTCAGAACATTTCTGTTTCAGCAAGAACAGCTAGGAAATGCTGTAACCCTTTCAGTCTCTGTGCCTGCTATCTACAAATAAGTGAATGTAATAATAAAAGATGAAACTGTTAGTGAAGGCCCTATTTGAGTTTGAATGGTCCAGCAACAATTCAGTAACAGGCTAGAAGGAAAGATCCAGTCATATCCCTGATTTAAGTGAAACTCACAGATGGACACAGATGAAGATACCTGCATGTGTGTTTATCCTCTCCCTGTTTTTAGGGTTTATTTGCAAGATGCCAAAACTCCAGCATGATAAGGATGTGCATACTGCACACAAGGGATGCTCCAGCTACTAAACAGAGTTCTGGCTACTGCACTGCCAGTGCCAGGGAATTTTATTGAGAAAACCAAGAGTCTGTGTCACACTGCTTTGCCACTTCTTATCCAGCCATCATTATGGAAGCGTGAGTGGCAGTTTTGGTACAGAAACAAAGCCATGTAATGAAAGGTGAAGCAAGGGTCCAAATGACCAATAAAAATCAGACTTTAGGGAAGAAATCAATAAAACATTCCCAGGAGCCCATTTCCTGCAACCAAACTTGTACCAATATTGCCACCCATTCAGCCAGACACACCACAGTCCTGCAGGACAGCACAATCCCTTTAGTTCAAGGACTAACAAGCTTCCAGTTCAGCCTTGCTGACCTGGGATTCACATTATGTATTATCCCACAGTCACTGTTGCTTCAGCAAAACAATAAAGCAAACAGGAGTACAGTGAAAACAGTGCCAGGACCCCTCCCCATAAGGATCACAACAGCAGCTGGACAAGTTCTAAGCTGACCCAATGTGGAAAACATTCAACTTCAGTGACTTCACTAACTTCAGGTTAGTGAAGCATCTAAAGAAGAGCCATTCCCTGTAACACTCAGATTGTTTCTTCTCCTTCCAACTCAGATTTTATGGACTTAATGGTTTTATTCCCAGATAAGAAGCCTGGCATTTTAAAATACTGTTTTCTGACACTGCAAGTTATTCCACTTCTAGCAGCTGCAGCCAAAAATGTATGCTCCATGAGGCAGGGACTCCAAAAAGCACCTGTAGCCCTTTAAAGACTTAGTAAAGTACAAGTAGTTTCAGCCAAGGATATTTACTCATTTATTGAATCCACTGCTTAAGTAAATGGTAATGGAATCAGCTGGAGCACGAGACATAAGCTGAAGATCAGGCATTTCTAACTGCGTGAGTAACTGATTTTTTTTTCCCTTTATAGGCCCTAGTTCAAATTAAAATAACCTGTAGTCCAGAGGTTAAAGTACCCTCAGAATAGAGTGAGAAATTTGAATAAATCTGATGTACATAAAAAGTACAAAATCCCATGAGGAATAAAGAACTGCTTGAGCCATCACCTACAGAAACAGACTCCTGGTTGATACACATCTGTATTTTGCTTCTGCTGCAGAAAAAGGCGTAGGCATGAGGATAAAGTATGCAGCTAGTTTTCCTTAGCAATAAGGGAACTCCTCACAAGATGACACTGAGCACATCATTTAATTAGTGGTTCCATGTGGAGAAGGATAACTCTTCTGCTCCAAGCTCCCACACCATCTTGAAGAACAAACACAGTGCAAGGAGTGCTCTCCAACACCTAACCTAAACCCCATCTTTTTCAGGCTACACTTCTCTTCCTAAGGCCCTTTGAGAGAAGCTACCTGGCTCAGTTCCCTCCCATTCAAAGCCAATGGGCACCCCATCTGGAAGAACTGCACTGGTGGAGAGGCTGTCAAGGTCAGCATCCATGGACTGCAATGGGAAACGTGCACTAACACAGACCTGGCCTGCTACTGACCAAGAGTACCCAGCTGAGCCAGCTCTGGTTACTGCCCATTTACTGGAGCTAGTGAGGAGTTTGGAGGGACAGAGAGGCTGCCCTGACAGGACTCTGCCAGAGCAGAAAGCAAAACTTAAGACTCTACATTGTAAAAGCAGGGAGAAGAGGTGAGGTAAAGGCAATTTGAAAGACCAACATCACAGAAGTCAAGATTCAGCTACCTTATCTTCCTCCACATTTTGGATTACCTAAAGCTTATACATTAGAAAGTCATTTACAATTTTCATATTGATTACATTCATCTCAAGCTTCCATACTGGAGAAAAATGTTGCAGTTTCAACCACTCCAAAGCTGTGTCACTTTAACTAAATTTCTACTATCAACTTAATGTGCTCAAGCTAGTTCGACTCCAAGTGTGGATTAAGCTTTTGAATTCTGTTTCTTCTACAGACTGTCTTCCAACAAAAGTTACAAACTACTGCAGCTGGCAGAGCTTAAAGAAGGCAAAGCAAGTAGGGTAGAAATAAGTTATTGTCTATACAAGAAAGCTGCACCAGCACCTAAGTGTGATTATACACATTTACTCAGTAGTCAGACTAACTGTAGTAGCTTCCCACTTCAGCCATCTGCTGTCTCCAGGAGAGAGGCAAGAAGAGTGCCCAGGCAACTCGTGTGTGAGCCCACCAAGTAAATGTTTGCTGAATGGAAGTTTGTATTGCAGCATTAGCTAATTTTAGACAAAGAAGTCAGCACCTATCTTTTCCTTTTCCCCTACAGCCCTAAAAGTCAGGGGACAAAAAATAAGGGAAGGTATCCAGTAAAACAACATACTCTCTGAGAGCAGCTCACTCTTAACAAATCAATACATGCACTCGCATTGGGCTGGAGATGTTCCACCCTGGGAAGTTCCCACTGGCCAGACCTTCGGATACACGGTATTTCAGAGAATAATTAGTCCTCACCTGGAATAGATTCCCATCTTAAGAACCCTATTTGAAACCAGTATATGCATAACTAGAGAGCTGATATATACATCATCTTTTTTAAGTTCCAAAAAAGCCTGTCTAAAAATTCCTGTTCTGAGTCAGAGTCCACAAAGCCTGGCCCTAGTGAGTCCAGCACAGTGAAAGACACATTTCTTGCTCTTCTAGGAAATGACATTTTGGGTAAGACTGGCATAATCATTGTTATAATCAGTGACAGATGTATGTATGGTCTCATCCTCTAGTTCTGGCTTTCATTTCAGTTTTGCATTGATATCTTATATTCCAAACCCTACACTGTTCAAAGTGGTAGACAAGAAGTTGGAAAGCTGATAAAACTAAAATCACTATTTATGCTAGTCACTGGTGTACACCATGTTAGAATAAATTACTGTGAACCTGCCCATGCTTTGGATGCAATGATAGGGTGCAAAAAGAAACTGCCAATGTAGTATCCAGGTCTCCAAACAATGACAGCAGTATAGGGCATCATCTGCTCACACTGCTGGAGGAGGTTATGCCATATGCAGGCTGTAGATATTTCAACTACCATTGTATATACACAAGTCATCAGCACAAGATCACAAATCTGCAGTTAATTTTTTTATTACAGTATTATCCTGAATACAAAATGCAATCATTTCCCTGAATCACCAAAATCTTCACCTCAAGACAGTATAGCATCTTTGCCCTAATGGCTGTGCCAGAATTGTGCTTCCTATGTGGCTGTGGGGAGAGAAGAAAGAAAAAAGAAACCCACATGTCACCCCAGAGACTTTTCAGCTCCCACTTGGAGTTTAACTACACATCTTTGACCTCTTACAGTGATCTCTTTAAGATACAGCTAACACAGGCACCCACCACAGCCTCTACGACTAGAGTAGTTATTGACAGATCCAACTCACTCATTCTCTACACCTTAATACCACCTAGCCAACTTATCTCCTAATACTTCGTAGCTTTTGTCACATATACAACAGGTATGGTATAATTCATAAGCATTGGTCATTTCTTGGCCAGTACCAAACTCAGGGCAACCCTTGACCAAGTTAGAAAGCTTCACCAGTCAGTGAGATGCGTCATCTTGGACTAAAAGAGAACAGCTTTTCTGTTATTAAAAAAGCCATAGACCAAGCCTGTGGAACACATGCAACCAGACAGTGACTTTAGTCTAGAAGATTAAAATGAACAGTGGTACTTTGGAGGATAAAAATGTAGACACATCTCCAAAAGCTTTACATAGGGGTAAATACAAATGTTTCGAATATCACCTGCATCCTTCAGAAATCCCACAGCCCATGGCTAAATATGAGAGATAAAGTGCCACCGAGAGTGTGGGGAACTCACTTTTTTTTTTGCTTATAAGAAGTAACAGCCACTGTGTTGCCAAATAAGAGGTCATCAAAAAACATCCATCACCTCCTAAGAGGTATAATAGAGGTGTATTTCTTGCTCATAAGAAAGGGACTACCATTCCAGGGCCAGGCAAAAACAGAACGCAGCAGCCATTGGCAGTTTGTTTTCTGACTGAAGTGAGTATTCAAGGCTCAGGGAGAACATTTTTACTTGCTTCTCATGCAGCCAGGACATCTTAAAAACAAAAGCAAAGAGTGGTGCAGTAAAGCATGAGGCAGGCATGTAGAAATCATCTCGTCTCACGACGGGAGCAAGGACCAGTGTTGACACAGGGAGAGGGAGCAACAGCGAGCATAGAAAATTCTACTGCAGTTCTGCAGAGCAATCACGCTGAAACAAGATTATAGATTCGTGACTCCCCAACTCAAGGTTAGACTACAGTGAAAAAAAAAAGCTTAAAGAGATCAAGCCTGCCTTCAGATACAAAAACATGTTTTCCACAGCAAAATGAACTTTTGAGATGCCTAATGGAAATAAAGCACAGAATACTTTTATCCATATTGCCTCTAGCAAAGAGTACAAGGCACTCCTTGCAGTGCCTTGACTACCTGCACACTGAAGCTAGCGACTATTAGGCATGTTCTCTACTAGTCTCTTCAAACTACAAATTCATTTTGGTTCAGCCATTTTCCTGTTTTCATTCAGAAACCCCTGAGTTTTTAGGCAATCTTTCAGAGTACTGCAGATGCACTCATGCATGTCATTACCTAGGAGGGAGAACTCAGGCCACCAGCAATGTCATTCTCCCTAGACAGATGTGGGTCCAGCAATTTGGGAATACCTTCACCTTTCCTGTCAAAAAACTAAGCTAACTAACAGATTTCAAGGAGGGTAGCTTAGCTATGTCTCTGACCCCCTGAGAAGTGTTCAAGTTTGCTGTCAAAATGGTCACTGCAGAGCTAGTCTGTCTGCAACATCCTCCATTCACACAGAAGAGTCATCCCTGCCCTGCAAGACTGAACCCAGACACGAGTGAGGGTCTGTCACAGCACAGTACCCAGCTGCAGCACATATCAATATAAACTAGGACCCTCTGTGTATTGCTAAAGCAATACAGTCGAGGGAAACTTCACAGCACAACTAACCTTAGCATAGGTTTAAAGTACAGCCCATAAATAACTGAAGACTCGAGATTCTTCTGCTACGAAACACAGAGGCTATATTAAGACTATGACAGCTCCTGGGGAAAACAAAAGCTGGCAAGGGGAGAAAAGACTATCCCTGCTTGGCATCAAGCAGTGCTTCATTTATTACAGATTTATATAAATCACTGGCATTTGACCAATACCAAGCTCCTAGATTATCTCCAGCCAACAAAAGTACTTCAGTCTGTGCTGGTTAAAAATATTCTACTTTCTGTCCTCAGCTTGCTAGGAACGGCTATTTTTAGTAAGACTCCAATCAACCTTATCAAAATCAAGCATCAAAAATAGACTGGAGAAACACTGGAAGCATATACTATTTTTAGCTGCTCCATCTATCCCTGCGTTATCCACAAATTCTGACTGCACAGACCATGCATGAGTGCTTAGTTATTCCAGGCAGATCTTAGTCGTGACCCTTTTTTTTCCCTGAACACCTGAATGCAGAAAACACTCGATTGATTAAAGATTAATACAGCCGCAAACCATGACAGCTGCCTTTCGTCTGAGTGCTTTTGGGGAGGGGGGAGAATACAGGATGACAGAGAGCTTACATCAGTATTCCTCTTGGGGATCCATTACATGGAAAGAAAATTGCTATTTCAATTCCCTTTTGTTGCTAAAAATAGCAGCCCCAATTGATTCAAGCAAACAGGGCACCGGCTTAGCAATGCCAAATTTAGAAACCACTGAAGTCCCAAAGAGTGAACGCTAACGCAGTCTAACACATGCCAGCTCATATTTAACAAAGAACAAAGAAGATAAGCATGCCGGCTGCAAGTTAATAAGACAGCAGCAACTCCCCGCATTTTTATTTAATAAAACCAGAAAACTCTGTGCAAAAAATAAGACAAACTTCACATCTATTCTCAATTTAACTGCTGAAACAGGAAGCCTCATCAGAAAGATCTGTACCCAAGCTGGAATCCTAGAAGTTCTGTATTTTTTTTTTTTTCATATAAAGGTTTCTTTCTGCACAGAGGAGCTAACACCTAATGGTCAGGCTTTGAAAAGACAGGCTACAGAAAAACGTTCAATTCCCAAAACCAAACACTTGCTTGGTAACAGCTTGTGTCTAGGAGCTAGGATTGTGGGTAGAAAAATATTCTATAAATACCGCAGCACTGACAAGTTCCCATTTTACCCAGAACTACAGCAAGAAAGGATTTTGGGCAGTGCACTCTGATGATTCTTTAGATTTAAGTACTAGAAGCAATCTAGAAATTCCTACAAGAAAAACATACGGAAGAATTCATGCAAGTCACACTCAATGCTTAAGCAGGTCCAGTTCCAACTGTCTCTATGGGAGCTCTCCCAGTTCAGGCTGGTTGTCTTTTAGGCATTCAAATTCCAGCCTTTGCTGTGAGGTCTTTTTTCCCTGTTAGTCAAGGACTGCTGCATTATGGACATGGGAGTCTGGGAGAAGAGGGAAAATTGTGTTATCCTGTTCAGAAGCTCCCACCCCATCCTTTGCTGCTTTCAAGCCTTTTGATCCAGAAAATGTCAGGTGAAACCAAGATTGCCCTTTCTGCAATTAAACTTTCTGCAGTAGCAAGTAAGTTGTTCAGATCACCTGCTCAAGCCAGTTCAAGTTGAGTAAAGCATTTGCAAAGGCTACAGCTGCCTTGTGCTCTGTAAGACACTACAGTAAGAGTTACTGCATAGCATTAATATTCAGCAAAAACAACCTCTCGTTTGTTCATCGTTCTGAAATACGTGACAGATGCTGACTGTCACGGCAAGCACGACCAGGCCAAAAAAACACATGCATACAGGTCATTCAAATTACCATTTCTGCTTCTTCCTGCCTCTAGGAGGGGGTGAATACAACACGAACATTTTAAAGATCAGATGGCTCAGGACTGGCACCATCTGAAGGCTTTCAGTGAGTTTGCCACTGGAAACACACGTAGATAAGTCACTTTTCTGAGAAGAAACTAAGCAGCCAGAAGAACGGCCTCTGGATTTAGAGCCTGCAATGCTGAAAGAAGAGTCACTACATCAGAAATCACTAAAAGAAATTTGAAATGTTTTTTTTCGTCTTTCACTAAGTATTTGTAGCAGGCAGAAAAATAAATTCCAGTTAGTGACATGGCAACAAAGAACCAACACTTGCAAGTAGAAGAGGATAACAAGTGATCCTGGCAAACTGTGGCCATTTTAATTTCAAGTCAAAGCTATGCAAGGTCTCAGAATAATTGTGAGCATAGAAGAAGTGGAGACTGGTATAAAATGTAGCACTATATCCATTTTTAATCAAAAGGCAAACTGTGTCAAACTTCTAAAAGGTATGATCAGTTTAGACAAGAATAATGCTCCAGAACCACGAGGAAAAAGAAAATAATTTTATATGATGAAACATAAGGATCTTAGAATATCATCAGGGGCTGCCTGGGGAGGCAGCTACAATGGTTCAGACCAAAACCAGAATTTTATCAGGTTAAAAGCAAATGACTAGTTACATCTCTCAGGGACTGATCTCAGCACAAATCCTGTTCAGCACTGTTACTAGTGACCACCACACAAAGAAGGAAATGGTTTATGAACTTCACAGACAATCTAGCTCCTGAAAAGGATCCCAGTGTCACACTGCAAAGAATTACATGGGTCTACAAACCACAGGAATAAAACATAATATTGCCAGATATTACACAGTGACACGGAGATACCAGATGCCAAGACATGCACTTGAGACTAACTTTGTTTAAAGGTGAGGTGATCATTGTAAGGAATGGAAAAAAGCTATCTGCTCTTTCTATCTGATATAAGATACATCAGTGTCTGCATATAAAACTGTCAGTAAATTGTCCTTCTGATGCAGCTATAAAGACAACTTATATAACAATTGAGGTGCTTCCTATAGTAATAGGAAACAATGACACATTAAGTAGTTTAAATGGAAACAGCTGCAAAAAAGAATTTCTAAAAAAGGGGCTGCTATGATGATTTAGAGTTAGCTGTTCTGGGAGATGAGTTTAAAAGGGTTTTGTTTGCTCTTCATAAGCTCCCGTAGGGTAATCCACCAGAAAAGGAAAACTTTAGGCTAACATTGGGAAGACAATATAAGTTGGTTGGTTGTGACCAACTGGAAATCACTATACTTCAAAGAAGGAAAAAAAATATATATATTTCTGACTGTGAAGTGCAGAATAAGGGTAAGGAACCTGACCTGCTGGAAGAGATCTAAGATGTGGGTCAAGCTAGAGCTAACTCTGGAAACAGAGCTACAAACTTGCAACAAGAACCTGTTCATTACTATCCATTTAACGGATCAGACAGAAAATGGGAAACAAAATAAGCCTGATTCATTTATTTATTGTTTTTGATACATTCTGCAGACTGCATGGTTCTACACTTCCTCAGGTTGTCAGAGGGCATCACAGAAATTATCCTTCCTCCCCCACCATCTCAAGACACAATTTGACTTCCAGAGGGTGTCTGTTCATTTCTTCATGAGGAAGAGGCTAGGTGAAGCTGGCAATACGAAACAAAAACGATACACGAGTCAAACGCGCAGTGGTCCTAACAGAGCAGAGACTCTGGTTCCATGAAGCATTGGAACTAGGAAGGGGTTCCCTCTTGAACCCCTTATCCTGCTGGCAAGAAATCAAATTATCTTACTCAAGCACCTCCCTATTCACAGTGAGGACATTAGTCTCCATTTGGGGCATTAAAAAAAACCAACACCACCTTGTAATGGCTTTTTAAAGATCAGACCGCAGGCATGAAATTGGTGCAGTGCTAAATACAACCTTTTCTCTGCACCTTTGAAACACTGTTTGACCTTTCACAGCTTCATGACTAGGACCTGATCTATTTCCAGTTATACAAAACACAGTCTTGAAGAAATTTTTAAATGAAGGTTGGGGTATATTTCAAGCATAATGCCTCATTCTCTATGAGCTTGGCACATCCAACGCATCAGGTCATTAGGAAAAAAAGCCCCATGTTAGCATTCACCTGTTCCTTTGCCTTGGCACACATACAACCATTTGTACTGGAAGCAAAGAGAAAAAAAAACCAACACAGTGTAGACAAGCTTTCTCACAGTATAACCATTTTATCCCAAGAATAGCTCTTCCAGCTCAGAACAGAGACCCAGCTAACCCAAGACTTGGTCTCTGGTACTCAGCAAGAGGTACTGGGGGGAGATTTTGAGAAGTCAAGTATAATGATACCTCTCCAGGATGCTCTTTCTGTCCCCAGCTTGCAGCTCTGCAATTTAGGGGACTACAGTTGGTGGTTTTGGACAAATCCACATGAGACAAAGCTATGAAGGTATTTTAGAATAACTTCCTTTTTAATCCATGTAAAGCTCTAGCATGCAATACAGATTGTAACAAGAAGCCACAAGAAGCCACCCAGCTGAACTACATCCTACATGGACAGCATCATCTCCTTCTGTTCTTTTTGAAAATCATTTGCTACTTTCTCCACTCTGCCTCTCAATCGTGGCAAGCAATGACACTGGTCACTTTGCTTAATTTTCTCTGTGTCCTTTAAATTGATGTTGTAGAATTTCAAGGTTTTTTATATATTACTTAACAGGTAAATCTAACTGATATAATGAAATTTATAACATTAGATATTTAGGCAACCCTTTGATGGAAGCCTCTATCAGAAGCCCCCTGGACTGCACGTTTGCAGATAGCAAATTAAATTTTAAAAATTAAGTATATTTAAAATATCAAACTAACCATATTCCACATATTAGAAAAACTATGTTCCTTCCCTACTCCCAGAATTAAAATCTTCATTTCAAATGTAAGTTACAGAGCAGAATTTCACTGCATCAACAATATACCAAAAATAGACAAGCTGGGAAGCACAGAAAGACTATGGAGACTCTTAGGAATATATTCTCACAACACAGCTTGCCAGCTTTCAGCTGAGAAGCCCATCCAGACCTCCTCAGAACCACTGGGTGCCTCCATATGGAGCCTTCTGAACTCCTGAAAAGCTAAGGAATGCCTTGGAGTCATACATTCATCCGGCCTTGCTCTCACCCAACAAATCTCCTTGCAGCACAGCCCCTGAGAAGAAAAGCAGAGAGCTGCTGCCTCACCTCTTCTTCCTGTAACACTCCTTCACCCTGGATATCTTTACCCTTTATGACATTTTAGGTCTAGCCTCCAATCTTTAACCAATTATTTATATTGTGGTTTCCAACGCATCACAGTCAAAACAGATGAAGGAAATCAAATACATGGGCTACATGATTTCTGCAATACCACCCACCACTTTACTTTCCACAAAGCCACTTCCTTAGGGTTTCCAAATTCTGATATGCAACAATTAAAATTTCCCATATTTAGGGAGGGATGATATAAATCAGGAGAGCTACTTAGCTGTGCAGAAGCAAAAGCAGGTTTTAACCCTGAGAAAGCGCTGTATTATCTCAAGCAGCAGAATATGATCAATAAAGTGTATCGTTGATATGACTGATAAAATCCATCTTTTATAAGCAACTTTTTAATTACACACATTTAAGGTTACAAGCCACACCACAAGCTCAGTATATTATCTTCCCATAGAGAAATGCTCACAATTGTACCTGAGAACCTTCCTTAGGAAGGTCTCAACCTGCAATGTCTCTATAAATATGATCAAAATCATGTCCATTTTCTCTCCCTTAAAACAGGTTTACCATGTGTAGATATATAGTTTAAGCATACTAAATCTCCCCTTCTAACTCCTAAAGTATCAGTATCCAACCATCCTAAAACCAAACATTTTATTGCTCTTGCATTTGGGAATACCTTTATTACTTATCATAAGCTTGGCCCTGCCACAACAAGCCATCTTGGGTACTAGTGCTCCAAAGACTTCAAAAGCTTTTAAAATTATAAATAAAACTAATCAGGACGGAGTTGACTTAGACCTTCAGCTACTAATAGAGTATATTCACTCTGTTCTCTTGTTTCTGTCAGTTCCCTTGGAGCATTTGAGATCACATGATTCAGGTAAAGTTTTAGTGAGAAGCCAGACCACTGTGAAACCCATCACCCTCACAGGTGAGACCCCCTTGGGTTACAAGCTAACTCGGCTCCAGCAGCAAGTTGCTCCTGGCTTCCACCCCCCACAAGCAACAACTCTTCTCCAACACCACCAAAAGCAGTGAAGAGCCCTCAAAAACAAGCTCCTGTCACTGCTACACAAAGATTCCCATGTTTGGGTTCAGGGGAGAAAGGGAGAGGCCATTAGCTGTACCAATTGCTCTGATGACAACAGTTTCCTGCCAACCTAGAGGCTCTTCAAGGACAAAGAGCAGTTCTTTAAGAAAGCCTTAGGTTTCCTTCATATAAACAGGACAGCTACACTATGGAGGTTATGAAGTCCAGCATCCTAGAAAGCAACTGCAATGTGGCACTCCTGCCATGGAATTTGTGCTGCAGATTCACACTTAGTGAGTTACTGCCCCGCCATCCAAAAACTGTGTGCCTTTGAGTCCCTGCTGCCAGGCACTAAGCAATTCTCAGTATTCCCCACCAGAAGAGATCTCCCATCTCCTACTGTTGGAAGTCAGCTGGCCCATATACATTTATTGCAAAAAGACCTTGAATAGCTTCTCCAGGAAGTAATTTTATAGCTGACCAGCACCCCAAAACCATCCATGAAACTATTTCTCCACAGCGCTGCCACGTGGAGGTATTTTTGGGCAGGCAGAGAGGGCAGCTGAGGTGACCATACCAGCAGGAGGCTGGTGTTGCCCATCCCATGCCTTTTCTGCTTGTACCAGAGCAGTTCACCCTCTGCAGACAATAAGCAAAGCTGCGTAAGCAGCCGAGCACAGAAGATGAATGAACCGTGTGACGCTAAAGATCTGTGAATTGAAAAATCCAATGCATGAATTAAAATCTGTACCCTCGTTCCCCCTCTCCCTTTCCCCCCAAAGAGAAATGTATATAGCAGGACATAAAAGGAGAAATAGAGAGAGGTGGAAAAATGTGGTCTGACACATTTAAAAAAATTGATGGCCTGTCACCCAGACGCTGATGAATATTTTTTACAGGATAAAAATGGCAACCTAGAGTCTAAAAATAAAATGCTGTGCTGCAGACCTGTCTGGTTCAGCAACACCACTGGAATACAAACACACTCCTTTGCTGGTGATTCTTGACTAAGATTTCAAAATAAGAGAAGGAAAAAAAGCACTGTACAACATATATTCTACTTTCAAGAGAAGGGTTTTGTGGTTTGTGGGGTGTTTTTTTAGTAAGAATTCAGATTAGCATTATATTTCACTTGCATTGTGTAACTATCATAAAAAAAAACCCTGCTAATTTTTAAGTGATTGATAAGAGCAGAATACCTCATGCTGCACAAAACAATTCTTTTCTTCCCTTCCCTTGACAATTACAATATAAGAATATATTTATCAGTGCATTTAAACTGTAATTTCAGTAGGCTTAAAAATGTATTTTTATAATCATGCTGCAGACAGAACTGTGGACAATGCTATTTTGAAACTCGCCCCACCCTCAAAGACAGAAAATAAAACCTTTTGCTTCATTCTTTATCACAGTTTAGATTAAAAACGTGCTTAGCTGAGAAGTAAAAATGACTGAACATCATTCACAAGAAGCACTAAATTCTCAAGACTATCCACACTGCAGACAGGCTGCCTTATGCAGTATAGATGCTATTTTTAGCAAGTGATGCAATAGCTGCAAGGGCTCTCCCAGAACCTTTAATTTAAGAGCCCAAGCCATACTAAAACGTGTTTCAAGATACCTAATATCCCTGCACTGTCACCTTCCCATTCTCTGCACCAGCTTACTACCCACACAAGTCACTCTTTTCAAGTTTCATCTTCCAAGAAACAGAGAGATTCTACATGTGAAGAGAAAATCTGTATCTATACATTTGTCAGCAAACACCTGCCCTGCAGTGTATATGACAAGAAAGTTATACAACATTGTACAGAGATTTTCTGACCTCTTGGTTTTCTATTGAAATACGAAGCAGCTTTGCTTCCTTGCTGAATTTTTGTGAAGACTTTGAAAATCCCACAAAGCTAATACATCTAATCCTTCCCCAAGCTGTTTCCATTCTTGGAGATCTTTGTAGAAGTTCCTGTGTCTAACAGACAACTGTTAAGACATATTTCTGCTAAGTGACTGTTTCAACAGCTAAAAATTCTAAAACACAAGAAGAGTTTTCCTGAAATGCTAGGGCTTTATAAGATTGTTTTTTAGATATAATATGGATTTTCCAGCCCTTTGGATCTGTGGATCCTTTATGTTCTGCAATAGCCATGTGGACCTCCATGTAACACAGTCAAGCTTACTGGTAAGGTTTGCACTGAGCCCTTTTGAATTCTAATTCCATCCGCTCCCTCCCAAAACACCCTGAGTTAATCCCAAAATCAGAACTACCCAAGAAACTACTTTTGTTTTACTTCTTATCTCCAGGGGCCCATGGGAGGGACATCCAACAGTTCTAAAAAAGCCTTTATGTTTGAATGTGTGGTCATGGACAAAATATATTATGTGTGTGTTATATCAATCTATGAGCTCAACTTGCTGCCTGCAGAGTTTGAGTCCTTTACTTATTAACACAGGCAGGGGACATATAAGAGCTCTTACCTCCTATTTCACACCATCCATGCGGGTCATGGCCAGCACCTAGGGCTCAGGAGAAATTCCTACCTGTGTATCATGTTCCCAAGTCTTACACCTCAGCTCCCGTAGTGCACTAACAGGTTGTGAGAGCAGGTATTAAAGATGGCTCTGGGCACAGCAAAAGCATTTGCTCTGTGTAAGGATAGCTCCAAGATCTTCCCTCTTCATGAGTTCTCATCAGGCCATGTACCACCAAGACAAAAGTAGGAAAGCTTGACAAAACTTCTTTTTTGAAGCAGTGAAGGTCTGCCTCCCCACCCCTCAACCAATGTATTCACTTCCTCCCCCACCAGCACAAGCATGGGGAAGCAAATGTCAGCAGAATTCCTAAAATCTTCAAGCTATCTGGGAAAAAGGAATCCAACTGCGAAGAGGTGAGACTTGGAGGGATTTCATTCAGAAGCTCTCTCTCTGAGATCCTGAGACTGCTCAAAAGTAGAACAGAAATTGAGCAGGGAGACACCCAGTGATATTTTATTCATTTTGGCTAGAAGCAACATTAAAACAAGCTGTACACTGAGAAGGTAGCATTAGCTCCAGGGACACAGAAGTATGAAAATAAAGATTCTGCAGAACAGCTGAAGTGGCAACAAAATTCATGCCCAAATGTGTAACCCGCTCAAAAGTGAGGAAGCTGAAGCACAGAGAGTTCCGTACCTGACACCCCTAAGCAGCAGGATGGGAAGCATCACACTGGGAATTTTACAAGGCTTTGTGAAGGTATCAGGAGGATAACAACTTCAGAATGCAAGTTCAGGCCCTTCAATGTATATACAGCAGAAAACAAGTGTACAAACGTACATCAGCTTCACTCCAGCACAGCAGGAGCAATGACAAGCCAGAAGAACAGACCAGTTTCCATAGCCAGGTCCTCGTGGTTTTACTGAGACTAAGCAAGAGCACAGCAGCCACATAGTAATGTTTCTTACTTCTGTGTCTATGTGTGACACATACTGTCTTAAGAGGCTGAAAGAGCTGCTCCCATTTCACCCAGCCCACTGCTCCTCACTTGAGGCTGCAAAACTGTGGGACTGCAGGACATTGACAATCCTTATTACATCCATAGGCAGCTTGTCTAGGATAAATGCAGATTGAAACAAATGTGACCACTATAGGTGAAAGCCTCCAGCACTTAAAATGGATAATAAAAATGAAAGGGTTTAGAATAAGAAGCCACCTAAGCTAATTAGCAAAGTAGTTCACATTAAGCAAGAACCAAAATCATATTGTTTAGAGGCAAGATTGGATCTTCTACTAGAATCTTGTGCTTCTGTTCTCACCACTGGAAATATGCAAAATTTCAGGTGACCCAAACCATCAGTTCCCAAGGACAAAAAAAGGTGGACTGGACCATTTAAGCTGCTTGTTGCTATCCAAGACACAAACTATCATCAAATACAACTCTTCCTTCCTTCTCCCTTGCTACTTTGGAAGGAAGAATGTGTGCAATCTTACTGGAACCAACTGCTGAAGTAGCTGTTTTGGGAAGAGAGGAAAACACCCCTCAGGGTGTCCCCTTTCGCAGATTCAAGCACAACTGCACATACACCAAGATCCAGAAGAAGCTTGTAAGCATGTTTATGCTATGCTAGGAATGGCTCTAAATCTTTTACAATCCCTAACTCTAAATAACACTTTTATTTCTATTAAAAAGTGGAACCCTCTCAGATATAGTGGAAATAGTTTCTCACGGCTTGTTAGAGGCAAAGATGGCTTCAGGATCATATTTAGTAGATACTGTTTTGTTTAAAAGATGCAAAGACAAGCACAGATAAAAGATGCCATAGCTGGCAAGCCTTTGTTCGGCTGTCAAGATCCTATAAAGGTAAGCCTTAAAAATGTAGAGAAGTAGCACTAGAATTTAAATTTCTACTATCTTTGAAAGTTACCTAAGTATGATGAGAAACAATCTACTCAAATAGATGGTTCATACAAACAACAACGCTCCGAAATTGAAGTTGTTGAAAAGCCAATAAACTTATCTTCTAAAGATACCCTGCCTAGAACAAGTGTGAGGTACTCCGCAGTGTGTTGTTTCTCAAGCCCACGCTTTGCATTCTATCCTTTGCGCTGGAAGGGCACACAGAAGGGCAGTTTTGTTTAACCTGGAAGATACCCGATCACATCTCTTTCGTGCCCCGCAGCCGCGGAGCCCAGCCCGAGCCGCGCCTCGGCGAGCAGGACGCGCCCGTGCCCGCACCGAGCGCTCCCAGCAGCGCCCTCTGCCCGCAGCCGGCGCGGCAGCGGCGAGCGCACCCGGCTGCTCAATCGAGCACAGCCCCACCATTCATAAAAAAGGGGTCGCGCAGCGCTCAAAGGAGACCGTGCGGCGCTGGAAACTGAGCAAATCTGAACAACACTCTATTTTTTGACCCTAAAATATATATATAGTTTTAGCTAAAATGAGCATATTTGGTAATTATTGCTCCACAGAGGTCCCTTCCATCCCACGCTCTTAATTACGTTCTCTTTAATTAAGTATTTCTATTCCTTGGCGGAGGGAGGGGGGAGATGAATAATATTAACATGCTCAAGTTAATCAACTTAGAAGGCAACAGTTGTCTCATGAGAAATGCCCCCGATAAATTACCATAAAGCATTAGGGAGACTCTTACGTTAAAACGCTCTAGAAATCCTTGACTGTTTTATTTGTATCGGCACTGTTTTGCAATAGGTGCTTGCCTTTAAAGATTTAAGGAAGAACTCGGGAAACACTGCCTTTGCTTTCCCGTTTCTAAATAAAGAAACGCCCACCGATGCCTTCTATATTTCGCTCCAAGCCCATGAAAACTTGCAGTATTTCCCCCGGTGGAAAACTCCCCAGATTTTCCCATGGAAACGAGGCTCCCATCAAGCCTCCTTAAATGTTTCAGCAACGATTGATTCGGTGCACTTTCTTCTCCCCGGCAGAGCAGGGAGCAGAGGAAGCGCCTGCGGGCACTGCATGGGCTGGCGCAGGCTGCCCCGGCCCCCCCGGCCGCACGTGGACTAGCCAGTGTCCCTGGCAGTATCCCTGTCACGCGAGGCGCCCGCGCGTCCCCGGCCCCGGGATGGCGGCTCCCACGGGGCGCCGGTGAACGGCGGCCCCGCCGATCCCCTGCCCGCCCGAGAAACTTCGTGGGGAGAACACAGGGAGCGCTCCCCCGCCGCCGCCCGGCTCACGGACAAGGCAGCCCGCTGCCCTTCGGGGCGGGAAGCCAGGGCGCCCCGGGAGGAGCGGCGGTGCGGGCGGAGGAAGCCATGCCCTCCAGGCAGGGTTCACACTGGCTGGCCCCACCACCGCCTGCAGGGTCTGCGAGCCGGCCCCCGTGATGGCCCCAGGCGCTTCTTAAGCGGAGCGGAGGGAGCGCGTTATGTCACCGGTTAGGTAACGGCGCGGGAGCCGCCGCAGTGACGGCACCGCTCCTCCTCCGCCCCCTCCCGCCGCGGCCGGGGCGGCTGAGGTGAGGCCGCATTAACCCTTGGCGGGGCCGGCCCTTCCCGCGGGCAGCGGCTCCCCTGGGAGCCG